>CM034701.1:119314401-119327156 GCA_020142125.1 Phrynosoma platyrhinos | reverse complement strand
AAGTCCCTCGGCCCTTAAAGGGGAAAGGTTGCCTACCCCTGTTATTGTCGTTTCCCACTTAGGCAAGGTTTCTTCAGAGAGGGAGGGGTTTGTCAGGGCCATCCCCTGAGGAGGCTGAGAGAGTGTGACTTGTCTAAGGTCACTCAAATGGCGCTTTCCCTCATGGCTGAGACAGGATTCGAACCGTGCTCTCCTCCAGAGTCTCAGCCCAGCACTCAAACCACACACACACACACACTGCACGCCACACTCTTTGTCTCTCCCAAAACCACTCCTGGGCATATGAATCCATGCTTCTCAGTCCTGCTCAAAATGGAGGGCGTTGAGGAATTCCTCCTGGGCAGAAGGTGGGAATGGAGGACAGCAGGTCCTGAAAAAGGAGGAGGAGGAGAAGGAGGAGGAAGTAGCAAGAGGGGTCTCCCTCCCTCCCTCCACAGCCTCCTCTTTTATTTACCTCATTTGCTTCTTCTTCTTCCAAGGATGCCCATATCTCTCTCTCTCTGTGAATGTGGATGTGTGCGTGCAAAAAGCCCAAGGGGAGACCTGGTTATCTTTAGCACACTCTGGAACAGTACATTCAAGACGGTGAGGCAAACGTTGCCAATCTTGCACAGCTGCGGCCAGGGAAAGTGCACCTCAGTCCCCCCCATCCACCCCAATAAAAAAATCAAAATACTTGTGTACCCGAGCTTCCTCCTCTTCCTCTTCCTCTTCCTCCTTGTAGCTCAGAGGCATTGCTTTTCTTCTTTCTAAGACTGTGGGACAGAGTCACGACCCACTTGAAAAATAGGAAGGGAGAGTAGCTCCTTAGGAAAAAATCTGAAGAAGCCCACTGGAGGGATATATATTTTTAGTCTTGAGTCTTTGTAGGGGGGAAAAAATGCTCAAAAGTGTAAAAATGTGGCTATTTAGATCTGGAGTCACATGCAAGAACTATGAAAGAACTAGAAAAGATCCTAAAATGCAAAGATATACAACTCAGCACAAAAGTTAGAATCATACAAGCCACTGTATTCCCTATTACCATGTATGGATGTGAGAGCTGGACAGTCAAGAAAGATGATAGGAAGAAAATCAATTCCTTTGAGATAACGTGGTGCTGGAGAAGAGTGCTGAGGATCCCATGGACAGCCAAAAGGACAAACAAGTGGGTCCTGAAGTAGATCTAGCCAGAGATCTCCCTGGAAGCCAAGATGACAAAACTGAGGCTGTCGTACTTTGGACACATCATGAGAAGTCATGAATTGTTGGAAAAGAAAATAATGTTAGGAAAGGTGGAGAGCTTTGCTCTGGTGCCACAACAAACTACAGTTCCCAGAATTCCACAGCTGTTAAAGTGGTGTCAAACCTAATTATTTCTGCAGTGTGGATGCAGCCCTACTCTCAGCCTCTGGGGAAGCCAATGGCAAACCTCTGAACAAATCTTGCCAAGAAAACCCCAGCCATAAGTTGGGAATGACTTGAAGGCACACAACACACGCATCGCTTTAGCATGTGCATTTCCAGCCCTTAAAAAAGCTGCATAATAATCAAGGATCAACTAATAAGCGTGTCTAAATGATATTTTTATTGATCATTTCCCAGGCATGATCTGCAACCCTTTCCCCTGCTCTGCTCCAGCAGCTATTGTTACCCAATGGTGTGGCAGAAAAAGCACAGCAAGGTAATCTGTCTGAGCAGATTATGTTAAACATATTGATGTGCGTTACCTGTATGATGTTTTGTGTAGATGAGCTGTGTTCCTCCAGTGCCCTTCACAGCCCTGAATGCACATACCATGTCAAAAAATGGGGGAGCTGATGTCTATGGGCTGATGCCTATAAGTCACAATCCTGTGGAAACAACTAGTAATAGGCTGCCACAATCCCATGGAGGTCATTTGTGAAATCTCCCTTCCTGCCCCTCCATCTTTACCATTTTATGATGAGATTTTCAGAATTGGGGTCAACTGCAACCCATGGCACTAGCACTGCCCATGTTGTAGAAAGATAAAAATCCCTAGGAGGAGTGTGGCGAATGCGGATGATGGCACGGCTTCCTCTTCTGCCTCAGCTTCTGATCCCAGTGTGGCACACACTCTTGTGTTACGTAAGAGGAGGAGGCCTGATGGTGGGGTGGGCACACACAGAGCGGCAGGGTGGGCTGCTGTCTTCCAGAGGAGAGAAAGGCATGGCAGGAAGCTTTCAGGCCAAGAGCTCAATGAGGCATAAGGGGATGTGTGTGCAGAATGTGTATATGTATATGTGTGTGTGTGTGTGTGTGTGTATACACACACACACACACATACATATATATGTATATGGCCCCTAACCTCACTTCACAGGAACAGGAATGAAGGATAACAATGCTGGATAGAGTTCCTCGGTACTGTGGATTGTTTAAAACCAGGCACACACACCCCAACCTTCATGCTCTCTTGCCTTTTCCATTTCCCTGTCTTTGGGCTTTGCAGACTGCCAGAAATAGTGCAAATTGAGTCCACTTTTAGGGTTAGGGTTAGTGCTAGGGAGTCATGGGAATTGTATTTTTTTTTTCTGAGACATTGAGCCTTCTCTGTCAGAGAGCTCTAGTGCCACAATAAACTACAGTCCCTATGATTCCCTAACCCTAACCCTAAAAGTGGACTCAATTTGCACTATTTCTGGCAGTCTGCAACCCCCCCATTCTCTCTCTCCCTCCTTCTCTGCCTCAATAGTTTAATACCATTTTAATTGTCAATATTGTAAGTTTTTAATTGTATTGTGTTTTGTTAGACTATAAGCTGCTTTAGGGCCAAATCTTGGGAGAAAAGCAAGATAAAGATTTATTATTATTATTATTATTACTATTATTATTATTATTTCAATAATGGGTCAGGAAGTTCCTCCCAATGTTGAGGTAGAATCTCTTTTCCTGCAGTTTGCATCCATTGCTCCAGTTCCTCATCTCTGGAGCAGCAAAAACAAGATTGCTCCATCCTATATGGTGTCATCCATGTACATGGTGCTTTACAAACAGTTACAGAATTATTATTATTAATAATAATATTTCACTCCTCTGCCTCTCTCAACCCCCAACCCTGCCACATACATATACCCTTTTCTCTTTGGATCTCCTACAGCCATGCCTGTGGCCCACTCCACCATGCGACTTCCTGTCCCCACTCAGTTCTTTCCTAGATCTTCTTCTGGTCTCCTCCCTCATCATCATAATCATCATCATCATACAATTATAGAGTTGGAAGAGACCTCAAGGGTCATCCCATCCAACACTCCGCCATGCAGGAACTCACATTCAAAGCACCCCCAAACAGATGGTCAAAGAAGGAAGACTTCACCACGCTCCAAGGGAGAGTGTTCCATTGTTGACAGCTCTTACCATCAGGAAGTTCATCCTAATGTTGAGGTGGAATTGCTTTTCCTCCAATTTGAATCTAGTCTCTGGAGCAGCAGAAAACAAGCTTGCTCCATCCTATATAGATAGCACCATCCATGTACATGGCGCTTTACAAACCATTATAGAATAAAACACTTAAAACGATTTGAATAATATAAAATACTAGAATACAATATTAAAATACAGTGAGAGGAAAACCCCACACATAGACATAATGCAGAATATGCCTAAGAGAGCCTGTTCTACATTTGTACGGTGGGGTTACCTGTGCTCTCCTTGAGGAGGAAGCCAAAGAAAACTTTGCCTTTCCCCCTTGCCCAATAGACAGCAGATGCTTCCTATTCATTCTGAAGCCCCATGGGGGATAAGTGGGAGAATTTGCAGAGCGTGCAACGGGGAAAATAAGGAGTCAAAAGGTGCCTTTCTTATAAGTCCCAGAACAACATCCCAAGGCATTGAGCCTCTCCTCTGCTGTATCTCTTTTGAGATCAGCTAATTAAAGGAGCTGGCTGAAGCAACACAAGCCTGTTACTCCTCTTACTTAGCTCTGATATATAAGATGGGGAAGGGCAGCTACAATCCTCCAGGTGCTGTTGGACTGCATCTCCCATCAACATAGCCAGTGGTGAGGGATAATGGGAGTTGCATTCTAACTATGTGGAGGGCTACGTTTGTCATGTCCTGAAGTAAGAATTATTTTGGGTCTCTCTGCATCTCCTTCAGCAGGCACATATAATTACAGTCGGGGTGTCACTAGAGGAGTGCAGACCTTACCAGGGCCTAAGGTGAGGTGAGGTGATACCATTGCTCCTAAAACCTCTGCCTTTTGGCAGAAATAGGCTGTGGTGTTTGCCTGTATCCCTTTAAAATGCTGAAGAGATAGTATGAGTCGGACAAGGCTCAGTGGAAAGAGAATGGAGAAGCCCCAGGTTTTTAACATTAATTTTAATTTTTTAATCTTAATTTTTAAATTCTTTTAAACATTTCTTTAAAAACATCACATCTTACCAAATTTTGATTACAACGACATTATATAAATACATTTAGGCTGTGCATATGATATTGTAATGTAAAGGTATAATTTTACTTTTGCTGGTTGTTTATGTCACAGCTGTTGCCATTACATTCAGTGATATGCAGAATTACAATTTATGAGTAACATTAATACAAAAAACATGACTGTATGGTGTGGTATGGGAGGATGTGAATGGTGGGGGTGACACCACGAGTTACTGCACCAGGTGATGCCAATGCTACTGGTTTCACTTTCCACCTTCGACTTTGTGTGACAAAAATTACGCAAGAATTGCAATGAAGCAGGTACAGCTTTTCTTCCGATTGCAACAATTCTGGTGGGCTGCTGAACAATGTAGGAGCATCTGGAGAGGGTTAATTCCCTAATTTACTTTCTGGCTGGCATCTATACAAGAGGGAAAGTGCATTCTCTGCTCTCTTCCTCTGGATTACTTGGTTAATTCCTCACTTGCTCC
This sequence comes from Phrynosoma platyrhinos, assembly GCA_020142125.1. Taxonomy (NCBI): domain Eukaryota; kingdom Metazoa; phylum Chordata; class Lepidosauria; order Squamata; family Phrynosomatidae; genus Phrynosoma; species Phrynosoma platyrhinos. The sequence continues at coordinate 119,322,291 of CM034701.1, read as the reverse complement.
CTGCTTTTTAAGCCTCATGTTTGCCCCTCTGAGCCAGTTAATCAGCTACTTTTAACATATATCCTTTTCTATATTGACAAACGTGTTGCTTTTCTACTTTAGTGGTCGCCTGTTATACTCACTTCCAAGGCAATGTAGATTTAGTGCCAAAGGAAGTGGAATTCAGCAAGCAAGATAAATTATGCATGTTGAGTATATATCAAAGCATCTCTTCTGCTTCTGAGAGAAGAGTTAGGCATCTTGACAAACATGTCATAAGAGACATGCCTAGAAAAAGAAGTAGGCAGCACCTTATCCAGTTTCCACTTAAAACATCTTGGGAAAGACTCTCCAGAACCACTCTGGGGCTCTTGTTCCATGTTGTCCACATGTTCTTACAGCTGAGACATTTTCCCAGATATCCCATTTATATTGGCTTTGCAGAATTTGAATTCATTATTCTTCCTGTCTCGTAACAGCACTGGCAAAAACTGCTTTCTGTTCCTTTTATGCCTTCTTGCCCACTTACATCTCACTCAGTATGGCAATTTTATTGAAGTAAAATACTTGTGGGTCTTGGAAGTGAACTACCTCCCTCTCATTTAAAAGAGTCGAAACATAATCATCTGTTTAAAATATAATTTGTGTCTGTTTGGGTGCAACATTTATTTGTCTGGGACTAGTAAACCCCCTCCAACAATACTTGTACAAAACAGCATGAACTAACTCCCTTTGCAAGAGTGTGGTAAGCTTGTTGGTTAATCCAGTCCTTCTGGCATATATGTAGAGTAATACCACTGAATGAATGGAATTAGTGTTTTAAAACCACTGTAGATGAGCTTAAATTTGGGCTAATTGGTTTGGTTTTGGGGTTTTTTAGGGATTTTGCAGTAACTAAGCCCAAAAAACTTGGATCTCTTTGCATGCATTACCAGAGTTTAATACATATATAGATAAGACCTCCCATTAAATTTATCAATGTTTGCTCCCAGATATTGGAGCTCTCTACCAATGAAGGTTTGGCTGGCTCCCTTCTTGTTGATGTGCTGGCAAGCAATGCCTTTTGTATTCAGGCAGGCTTTGGGCTGCTGAGAAAATTATGGGGTGCCATAATTTCCCTAAGTAATGTGTTGCTCCGTTTATTTTTAATAGTTTAAAATGTTGCCATTAATATAATTTGGTTTTAATGTTCGATCTTGTTTTGTGTTTTACTTATTCCAGGGGTAGGCAACCTAAGGCCCGGGGGCCGGATGCGGCCCAGCAAGGCCTTTGGACCGACCCCAAACCGGTCCTGCCGCCGCCGCCCCCCCCATGATGATATTGATTATTGTTGTTATTACTTGTTCTTGGGGTTTTCTTGGCAAAATCTTCACAGGGGTTTTGCCATGGCTTTTCTGGGGCTGAGAGAGTGTGCATGCATTTTTTTAAATTTTTAATTCTTTTTTAATTTTAATTTTTATTTATTTATTTATTTATTTTTGGTGCTTTGGCCCGTCAATTGTCTGAGGGACAGCAACCCGGCCCCCGGCTCAAAAAGGTTGCCTACCCCTGACTTATTCAGTACTACAGTGATCAGCTTGGAGTCTTGTTTTTGGGAGAAAGGGAGGATATAAAACCAACAGACAAATTAAGAACAGCTTTTTCCAAGTTCAGTGAAGGTGGGAAAATCTTTTTCTGGTGGCTACTAGAGCTATGCTTAACTACAACATGAGGTGCAGGTATATTAGCAGGTGATAATGTTCATATGAGAAAAGAACGGGCTTTTCATGGGCTCTTTTTAAAGGGATTCCCATCCTAGTTAGTAGTTTAGCACTCAAGATACAGGTTATATAAAAGCTAGTGGAGCTATTCAGTAAGATCCTCAGTCTGATAAAAACTGAAATAAATGAGAATGAAGTGAATGTCCAAAGCTGCCTTGGAACTTTATCACACCAGCCTGTTGAGTAGCTGCAACTGTGTTGTTCAAGCAAACAAGAACATACCATTTTGAAAACAATCACTATCACACTTCTCAACAATTGTGCTATTATACTGCTTTGGTGATTCATCATCTTGTGCTCACCCTTCCGCACCACCTTGCTAATCCCCGCCTTCCTCCCTGTATATGCCGTACCCAGCACATGCATGTCTTCTTGGAAATAGCAAGGAGAAGAATCATGCCCACTCAATCCACATGACTGATGGAATATCAGAACTGCAGCAGAAGGAGCCTATTGCAATACCCAGCCTAAGGAAAATCAGCAATCTTGGGAGCTGTTGATGGGTTTTCCCCTTTGATGAAAAGGTGTGCTCCAGCAATGACTGAAATGCAAAGTGACAGTAGGAGAGACATGAAGTTGTGTGATAAGTAGCAAGCAAAGATGCTAGTATCCTAGTATAATTCTGCTTTACTAGCCTTGTGTGATAAAATCCTTACATTATATTGCACCAGTAGTTCTTCTAGTTCAGAACTGTCTGCTTTGGCTGGCAACAAACTCTCTGAGGTCTGAAGCCTTAATTTTGTTTAGTGCAGGCTGTCAGGAAACAGAACTCAGAACCTGCTTTGTTCAGTGCATAGAATCTAACACCTAGCTCTCACCCTTTCCATTGGTAGAATTGACTGAAAACTCAGTCATAAAACTGAGATGTCCATCTAGTATGTATTAGAAGAGGAGAAATGGTGGAAATATTTCACTCACTAAAATATTTTACAGACTCTGGTTTATTTATACATAACCTCACCCTCACAAGAGCCAGTGTGGTGTAGTGGTTTGAGTTTTGAACTATGACTCTGGAGATCAGGGTTCGAATCCTCCTTGGTCATGGAAATCCACTGGGTGACCTTGGACAAGTCACACACTCACAAGAAGGCAAAGACAAACCTCTTCTGAACAAATCTTGCCAAAAAAACACATGATAGGTTCACCTTAGGGTCACCATGTCAGAAATATCTTGAAGGGTGGCGGCAACAACAATCTCACCCTCAGATCCCAGTCTAAGATCTGTTAGTTGCTTTCCTCCTGTTCACCTCCCCTTGCATCAGCCTTATTCTTTGTCATATTTAGAGTACTTCCTGTTTTTCAAGATGGGCTACAGTTCTTTTCTCAGTTACCCACACAATGAACTTGTAGGTACATTAAAACCTGTGGGATAGCAACTTACACAAGAGAACTTTGTGGATGAGCAGGATTGTATCTTGGGAGGACTGGAGCCTATAAGAGGGATCAGTTTTTAATTGTCTGTTCTTTGAATTTCAGATAGAACTAATGTTGAGGTTGTGATTATAATTTCAGCTGGTGAAGATTTCTTATTTGTCTCTGTGTGACTGAGAGAAAAACTTTACAGCCCAGCAATAAAAGTGAATGCTCAGTGACTGAGTTTACGTGGGGAATGTGTCTGTAGTTCCAATTATCCCAGTGTTTAGCTGTGCGTGACATACACTGAAGAGCACATCAGAGTTTGGAACAGATTCAAATCCTCAGTGTGAAGACAATAGGGTGGTTCTTGGTCAAAGCCAAAGTATATCTTACAGTTACAGACTATGGACATCATTCCAATAAATAAGTGTCCACAGTTTTCTGATGAGGTGGAACTATAGTTATTGCTAGATTGTATTTATTTTAGCAAGATAATAAAACAGCACATCACTAAATCTATTTAGCAAGATGTTTGTGTGATTTCCCAGGGTTGGATCATGTTCCCATTACTGCCCTTTAAACATATGCTAGAAAACTTTTATTCTTCTCTCTAAAGGGAAATGGGGGGAAAACAGTACAAGTATTTATATATGTTTCTTGCTAAATGTATGTAGTAATATATTTAGAGCTAGGTCGATCATAATTAATTTAGTGCAGTTCATAGTAAATTATGATAATTAATTTAGTGCAGTTCATAGTGTTAATCACAAGAACATGCTCTGTGTGACTCTATGGCACACAACAGCTATGAATTTATAGATTTCATGGGATTAAGATGTCAGTGGGATATGATCCAGTTATTTTGTATAATGCTGTTGCCCAAAGGCGATATCTGTGCGCTTGGCTAATGAGCGTCCTTATGATGTTCACCCAGGCCCAAATGAATGTGATGGATGTGTGTGGTGATGTCGATGGAGAAATGCATCCCTGATGGGCATAGCCATACACAACTCATATGATTGGCACAGGATTGTGATTAATGGTTGTTATCTTATTTATTAAGATTTATTACATGCAATTTGAGCAGACTATCAAAATGGCTTACAATAAAATATAAAAAATAACATTAAACTAATGTCAAAGACAGTCACATTTATAAAAGCAGCATAGGCGTAGTATCAAAATAAATAAAATCAATAAAAATTGATCCTGCAATAATTTGCTTCTCTTATTAAAGGCTGATGTTGGGAAGGATGCATTCATGCTGAGGAAGAAGGCCTATGAAAAGATGGGTGCCTCACAACCTCTATGTGAAGCTTTCTACAGAAGTCCTATAGAAATAATGGAAACCATTGCAGAGTCTGAGAGATGACACCCTGTCAGTTCTCTTGGAATCACAACAGTTTTCATTAAAAATAACAATAGTGTCCTAAAGGTTAAGCTTATCTTGCTTAAATGTTGGAGATATTGTACAGAGTGGTTTTGCTCCTGGCTGAACCACCACTTATGGAAGCTGACAGGAGATTATTATTCTGAATCTTATGTGTTATTTCATTTTGCCTTACATTTTAGCATCTGCTAAATGAATGCCACTGGGAGATGTTATAGGGATGCTTTAGAATAAGGTGTCACCAATATGCAGATGACACCCAACTCTCTTTTTCATCAGACTGTGATGAGACAGTGAAAGTTGTGAACCAATAGAGCCAATGAACAGAAAGTCCAGGTAAGATGGATACTCTGTTAATGGATGTTTCATCTGCCTGGTCCAGTAGTGTTCAACCTGTTTTGAAAGGAGCTGCACTCCTTCTAAAGAAAGGATGGACAACGTGTGGCCTGTCAGGTTTTTTATTTAACTCTACCACTCCCAGAAGCCATAGCCAACACAGGCTATAGGTAGGGATTATGGGCTGTAGTCTTGAAACACTGGGGCAGGGAGACATTTTGTCCCACCTGCCGTAAAAGATCAAGTTCACAGTTTGGGAGAGGTCTTGGATCCAACATTGTTACCAGAAGCACATGTGCCTTTGGTGACATGGATGTTCATAAATGTAGGCCAGTATACCAACTATAACTCCAAGGCAGATAATTATCCATGCTCTGCTAATCTCTTGTTTGGCTTACTGCAGTGTACTGCCTTGGAAAATGACCCAGAAACTTCAGCTGATCCAAAATAAGTGTGGTTAGTTTATCAACTGGGACAAGCTGATGCAAACATATTGCACAGTGTTTCAAGGCTCAGTTAAAAGTGCTCGCATTAAAGCCTTAAATGGGTCAGAACCAGGTAGCCTTATGATGGGGGCATAGGTTGAAAGCCAGTGTGGTGTTACAGTTTGAGTGTTTGACTACAGTTCTGGCCAGGGTTTGAATGCCCACTCAGCCACAGAAACCCACCGGGTGACCTTGGGAAAATCATATTTTCTCAGCCTCAGAGGAAGGTAAAGGCAAACTCCCTCTGAACAAAACTTATCAAGAAAACCCCACTATAGATTTGCCTTAGGGGCACCACAAAACAGCAGAAATTACTTGAAGGCACACAATAACAACAAATTGCCTTGGGCTTCACATGGGGAAGGGATTATACAGTGAAGGGGGCATGTAAACACTAGCATTACTGCTACCCCATTTATTTCAGAATCTTACTAATTTCAGCTAAATAAATGTATTTGCTTCAAGTCAGCTATGACATGCGGTGATTCTGAGAATAAGAGCCCTCCATGAGGCCTGGTCATCAACAGCCCTGCTCAAGTCTTGCAAACTCAAGGCTGTGGTTTCTTTGACTGCATCAATCCATCTGTATCGTGATCTTCTTCCTTTCTTACTACTGTCCCCTTTACCAAGTCTTTTCCAAGGAGCTGTGTGGTCTCATGATAACTCCAAAGTACACTGGCCTCAGTCATTTAAGCATAGATTCATTTAGCCATAAACCTAGTTGGATGCTTGCAAACACTTCCTGGGATGCAAAGGCAGGAACCCCAGAGATCCCTTCCACAGTAAGACCCCCTTTCCAGGGGTCCCTGAGATCTGAAAGCCAGGGAGGGGGTCCTGATCCAGGTAGGATCCAAAAAATTGGAAAGGTTTGGGCTTGATGCTTTGTTGGCTGGAAAACAGAGTACCAAACTCTGCCTCTTGCTCTACTTATTATAGTGTCCTTTTATCATAACAACATGGGCAAAGTAGTTTTGCAGAGTGCATCCCACCCCAAACCATATCAGATGTTTTGGAGAGTGGGAATTATAAGACATCCATTTTCCCCACGCCAAAGTGGCTTACACAATACTGCTCCTTTACTCCTTTACCACTTTAACTGCCGTGCTATGGAGTTATGAGAAATGTGGTTTGTTGTGGCACCAGAGCTCTCTGATAAAAAAGGTTAAATGTCTCACAAAACTGCAAATCCCAGAATGCCAAAGCACTGAGCCATAGCAGTTAAAAGTGATGTCTACCTGAATTATTTCTGCAGTGCAGATGCAGCCTGAGTTACAGAATTCACTCCTCAGAAAGGCTCAGCTGGTGTATATGTTGTGCTTTTTCTCCTCAAACAGCAGCCAAGATTTCTTCATCCTTCATGCTTTTTTAAAAACAGTGTTTCTGATTTTTAGTTCTTCCCACTGCTGCTGTCAGCTATTGTTGTTTCTAACTCCATTTGATTGTGTAGCTGCTTGTCTTGTGTATGTTTTATTGTGTTTTTAAATTTGATTATTTTAACTTCTGTTTTGTGTCCAGAAAATTTTAGCTATTGGGTAGCATAAATAACTCAGATAACACAAATATATAAACCACATAATATATAATTAAACTCAAATAATTCAGATGAATAAAATAGGTCCAGATTGTGGTTTCAAGCTGAATTTTCAAATATTTTGTTTGGCAGACTAAATCTTTTTGATTTCTACTCTTTTAGGATTGGCGTGCCAGTTATGCATTTCTATAGCATCTTCACAAAGAATGTATTCTAAAATTATAATTTTATAAACAAGTGAATACCAGAGCACTGTACTTGTTTGCCCCCAATAGTGTCTCATCTAGCCAGTTGTCATGTTTCTTGCTCAAATTTGAGTAAAATAAAATAACATTCCTCTTTTTCTGAGGCGCAAATTTTCCAACTATTGTGGGCTTTCTGTTCAGATACTATATTCAGCACCAGCTTTTAAAAATTGGACCTACTCCTGTGTTTTTAACATCAATCAAAAAGACTGAAATTTCACAAGCAGCGCTTGCTGATCTCTGTGACAGGAAATGCTAAATATGTATAGACGGATAGGTACTGGAACACTTATTTTTAAAAATGAGAATATACTTGTCCCTCCACATTGGCTGGGGTTAGGGGCACAGAACCTCCATGGATGTGGAAAAACTGCAAATAACAAAAATACTATGTTTTTACCTGAGAGAACACCTCTCTAGGAATCTCTAGGTCCTCCATTGCAACTCTGTGGTCAACATCTGCCAGACATTGATCACAGAATTGCATTGGAGGAGCTATAAATGCCTAGTGGAGTATTCTCTCTAGGAATCTCTAGGTCCTTCAGTGTGACTTTTGGTTAAAGTTGACCATTGAGTTGCGCTGGAGGACCTAGATATTCCTAGAGAGAACATATTAATAAAATCTGTGAATAATCAAATCCGCAAAAGTCAAAGCTGCAAATGTGGAGGGACCAGGTATTGGGTTGCGACCTCCAGCCCTGGACAGGGTCACGCTCTCCGTTAAGAACTGTGTCCACAGTTTGGGGGTGCTCCTAGACCAGTCGCTTCACATGACAGATCAGGTGAATGTGACAGTCAGGAGCGCCTG
>CM034701.1:119289770-119306430 GCA_020142125.1 Phrynosoma platyrhinos | reverse complement strand
CCCCTTAGTCCTGGTCAAAATAGAGGGTATTTTGGAATTCTTCCTGGACAGAATGGAGGACAGGTCCTGGAAAAGGAGGACAATCTGGTCCCCCTGCCTATTAGCCATATGAGTGCCTATGAACTGACCCTGTGTGTCTCTTGTATGCATTCGCGTTACTTCCAACCTATGGCAGCCTGTAAGGAGAATCTATAAATGTCAATGCCATGCTTCTTAGCTCTGCTCAAAATGGAGGACATTGGAGAACTCCTCCTGGACAGAAGGCTGAAATGGAGGATATGTCCTGGAAAAGGAGGACAAGTCTGGTCACCCTGACTATTAACCACAGTACAATTTTGTAAGCCGTTCTGAGAACTTTTCTAAAGAGCGGGTACAGATGCAATTAATAATAATAGTGATGACTATGAACTGACCATGTGTGTGTGTGTTGTGTGCCTTCATGTTATTTCCGACCTATGGCAACCATAAGGAGAACTATAAAGATAAATGCATGCTTCTTAGTCAGGCTCAGAATGGAGGATGTTTTGGAATTCCTCCTGGACAGAAGGTTGGAATGGAGGACATGTCTTGGAAAAGGAGGATGCCTGTCACCCTGGGTTGGGCCTCATCAGCTCAAGACCAGGAAGGTTGAGACATGGGATGCATCCACACTCTGGACCTAATGCAGTTTGACACCCCTTTAAGTGCTGCAGCTCCAGCCTGTGGCATCCTGGGATGATGATGATGATGATTATGACTTGAAGGCACACAACAACAACAATTATTAAAATACCATTTAGTTTTAATGCCTGATCAGCCATAGAAGCCCACTGGTTGACTGTGGGCAAGTCACACTCTCTCAGCCTAAGACAAAGGGAGGGAGGGAAAGGCAAAACTTGCTCTGAAGAACATTGGCAAGAAAACGGCATGACCCGTCCACCTTAGAATTACCATAAGTCAGAAACAACTAGAGGGCACACAACAGCAACAACGAAAAGGTCTTTAGCCTTCTTTGCCAAAGAGTGCTGTTGCATTGCAAAACTACAAATCCCAGGACTCTGTAATATGGAGCCAGAGCTGTTAAAGTGGTGTCAAACTGCATTCTTCCTACAGTGTAGAGGCACCCTGAGGCTACTACACTAGGTTGTTTCCTAGGGATGGGGATGTAATAGGCCCTGGGGGTGGTGTGGTGTAAAATGAGGGCATTCCCCCTTCAAATGAGAATCACAACCTCATTGCAAAGTGAGGTGCTGAAAGTCACCCAGATCTTGTATCTGCTGTGTTTGTATCCCCTTAGTACCTTTGTATGTACCTTTTCTTTGGATCCTTAACCCCTATTTCTGAATGTATGGCCCAAACTGAAATGTTAGAAATTTGAAGGATTTAAGACAAATTCGTTCTGTAGGGTACAATTCATAATTGGGGGGAATGCCCTCATTTTGTCCCCTTCTTCCAATGCTGTAATTACACACTTGGTTTAGGATTGCTAATAGTTCTTGTGGTTTTTGTAAAAAACAAAATTGTAGTGTTTTGCTATCTGTTTTCTCCTTCCTGTGGATAATGATGAGCTAGATGTCAAAATTAATTGCCCACTTCTGCCTTGCTTCCTTCTTGGGTGCATTCTCACGTTGCACTTTGTGACATTATCTCAAAAGGCTATTTTCTGCATTTATTTCACTTTATTGGTGCATATTCACACATCACTCCTATAATGAACATGATAACATGGAAAGGATTTATAGCCCTGGCTGTTAGGCATAAAATGTTTCCTTTATTTGTTCAGAAAACTGTCTCATATTCTTCAATGCTACTCTTCAACATTACCACTCCCAGACTCATTTACAAAGTTGTTAAAACAATAAAACAGCAGAGCAGCAAGTAGCAAGAGAATTAAGCAAGCTCACGGAGTTTACAGACGTCACCTAGGTGAGTAAAATGTAAACACTGAAGAGAGACAGATGGATGAGAAATGAATCTTTCTTTAGAGAGCACTTCATAAATAGGGTGCTACAATAGACCTCTAAAGTGGGCACACTCAGGAAAAGGGTGTCAGGAGATGACTTCAGTAAAGAGGCAGATTATTGTGGGAGCAGATGGTTCTTTGAACATAATCTACAAAGAGGTGAGACCTGTCTTGTGCTCAGTCTCATGGTAGTGCCAAGTTCCAAATCCTGAAAACTATTTTTGATTTTTTGTGAACAGTTGTCCAAAACACACTGTAGAAATAATCCAGTTTGAGACCACTGGCTCAGTGCTAGAGAATCCTGGGATTTGTAGTTTATTGTGGCGCCACAGCTCTCTGACAGAATAAGCTAAATGTCTCACAAAACTACAGTTCCCAGAAATCCTTAGCATTGATCCAGGGCAGTTAAAGTGGTCTCAAACTGGATTGTTTCTGCAGTGTGTTTTGGACCTTTGACCATTTATTAGGATTCCTTTCATATCATTGAGAGACCAGCTGTGTCTGTTACTCAAATACAGTTGGTGATGCTTTCTTACTCATTAAGATTGTGAGTTAATTTCATATATTAAAATGAAACCAAATGTGAAATCAGCTGGTTCTGCCTAACATTTGTTCCATTTGAAATACTGACCATGTTCAGTCATGACCAACTCAACTCAGTGTCAGTCAAGGGAGAAAGTTTCCATACTACAGTTGCCCTTCCGTTTTCGCGGACTTGGAAGTCCGTGTCCCTTGCTCATTTGTGAGTGACAAACGGAGAGGGACAAAATGGGGTGGGCGCATGCTGCCATTCAAGCCTATGGGGCTTGAATATTTGTGATTTTCAGTTTTTGTGGGGGTCAGGGGCGGAACGGATCCCTCACAAAAACATAGGGACAACTGTATACCAGATTGATACAAAATGGTTCATGTAGCTATTCTGCCCTGAATTTGAGGTGTTTGGATTTTCCCAATGTGGAAAATATTTCAAATTTATTATGCAGGTTGGAATAAATATTCCGTATTTCTAATTAGAAGAGGCATTACTGTACTTCCTGCTTTGAGAAGCCTTGTATCTGGGATTTTCGAAGGCCACAATACAATATAGTACTAACAGTTGAATCGTATAAACTCCTTTACATAGAATCATAGAGTTGGAAGAGACCACAAGGGCCATCCAGTCCAACCCCCTGGCATGCAGGAACTCCCAATCAAAGCATCCCCTACTGATGGCCATCCAGCCTCTGTTTAAAGACCTCCAAGGAAGGAGACTCCACTGCTCTCCGAGGGAGTGTGTTCCACTGTCGAACTTTCCTTACTGTCAGGAAGTTCCTCCTAATGTTGAGGTGGAATCTCTTTTCCTATAGCTTGCATCCATTGTTCTGGTCCTATTCTCTGGAGCAGCAGAAAATATGACATCCCTTCAAATATTTAAATAGGGCTATCATATCATCTCTTAACCGTCTCTTCTCCAGGCTAAACATACCCAGTTCCCTAAGTCGTTCCTCATAGGGTATGTTTTGGTTGTAAAACTGAAATGTTAGAAGTTTGGGTGTTCAGAGATACATTGTTTCTTTTTTGAAGGATCACTAAACTGAAAGTCCTTCTAGTGGTCCCTGCACTGGTACTGGCTTCTGACAAGATTCTAGGAAAGAAATAAATACTTGGGTAGAAATATGGTGCCAGTCTCTGGCACAGTGGGAAAAAAACCCACTGTTGGTCCTACATATCAGATAGCCTGAGAAGCAGTGCTTTAGGTAGCTCTTCAATGGTAATGATAATTCTTGAATTTTTGAACTTTGTGGCAGGTTTTTTCAAACAAGCAGTCCCTCAGTACAACAAACTTAAAGATGGCAATCTTTTAAAAAACACATGGAAATAAATCTCATTGCTCTGTGACACTTTTTGCAGTATCCTTTAGGATGGCATATAATGCCATCATTGGTTCTGTTTAAAATAAAACAAGAAAAGAAGTGCAACAGTAAACCAATTTGAAACAGCCTATAAATCCAAAGCAAAAAATAAAATAAAAATGGTTTGAAGTATTCTTGAACATTGGTGTATGTTACCTGCACTAATTCTTAACTCATTTCTTGGTATCATGTATCCAATAGTATCCAGTGACATTAAAAGTTTTTTAGTATTTTAGTGTAATGCCTTGAATTTTAAAGATAATTTCCAATACTTAAAATATCTTTTTCTGCACGTTGATAGTAATCTACAATTACCAACGGGGGAGGGGAACTATTTAAAAACCCCTATAGTGGAGATGATCTTCAATTACCAACAGAAAAAACTATAGAATTGTATAGCCTTATGTTAGCATTTCTTTTTCTGTCCCCTGTGTGTGTATGTATATAGAAATATGTATTTTTAGATTGTAGCCCCTTGTTAAAGGTGGCTTTTTTTTTTTTTTTGGTTGGTGTTTTACTTGTAACTCAGTACAAGTAAAATGTGCATTGATAGTGCTATATAAACAACATCAATAATACTGTTGTGGGAAAGAGGCTATTACATGTAGTTATTTGTCAGTCTTTATTATTTAGCATTCGTTAAATCCAGGAGACCATATGGTCTCTTGTATACTTTTTATAGTATGTGTTAGAATTGTGTTATTTTTATTGTGTTGCTTTTAATACCATCAAACTAAAATACTTTTAGATTTCCTTCCTCACATGAAAGTTTTGTGCAGAGATTTCCTTCCTCACATGAAAGTTTTGTGCAGCACAAAGTACTGTATGAATAATACATACTTTTAAAATTTTGCTACATCAGTAATATCCATTTAGTAAAACGAACATCCAGATTTTTTTAAAAAAAGTAGATACAAAGGCAGAGAGGAATGTTATCCAAGTTAATATGTCCAAATTTTAAAAATCCATCTTAACCTGAACATTACAGAGCCCTGGTGCTCTCACAGAGAAAGACCTCTCTTTCTAGTTACCTTGTGCTTTTCAAATGAGGAAGGCACTTGGAGTGGAACATCTGTAGAAGATCTTAAGATGGGGCAGGCAAGCTCAAGTATGTACAGCTAAGTAAGGCTGCCAGAAAAACTGGAGTAGATTTTTAGGTCAACATCTTGTGTTTTGCATGCAAGAGTTTTCCATCTCTCCCTTCCATGAATGCTACACATCTGGCAAGGCAGGCCATGCTGTATTCAATATCGTTCTGATGTCAGTTCATACTGTGTTGTAATGAGCAGCAATAGCTGCGGCTGAGAATCCTTTACAACTGCAGATGCCTCCCGTTATCCTGAGAATGTATTCCTTCCGAATATGCACCAGTCAGCCATTTCATTCTAATTGCAGGTACATTTTAAAAACAAGGTAGAATGTTTGCTTTGTAAAATGAATGGGAGAAGGCAAAGAGGAGGTTCAAGTCTGTCTTTTACTTCTGCTTCCTTCCTTTTGTGTCAGCACTAGTAAAGCCTCTCTGCTTGTAGTTGTCTTTCACTTCTGACTACTTTTTTCACACCAGAGAAGGGGTGTGTGGGGAAGAGCAGCCCCCTCCCCCTTTGTCATCTAGCAACTACACTTGTCCCTCCACATTTGTGTTGTTGACTTTTGTGGATTTGATTATTCACGGATTTTATTAATATGTTCTCTCTAGGAATATCTAGGTCTTCCAGTGCAACTCTAAGGTCAACTTTAACCAAAAGTTGCACTGAAGAACCTAGAGATTCCTAGAGGGAACACTTCACTAGGCATTTGTAGCTCCTCCAGCACAATTCTGTGGTAGATGTTGACTACAGAGTTGCACTGGAGCACCTGGAGAAGTGTCCTCTCAGGTAAAAACATGGTGTTTTTGTTGTTTCTGGTTTTTCCACATTCACAGGGGTCCTGTGCCCATAACCTTAGCAAATGTGGAGGGATGAATGTAGTTAAAACTAAGAAATTAAAAAAAAGGCAAGGTTATAAAGAGAATGTGCCTCAGGGAAGGAAAAAGAAACAAAAGTAAATTTCTTTGGGATAGGCCATGGTTTTACTGGTTTTAAAAGGAGATATTTGTAGTGCTGGGATTTGTCAAGGAAGGGGATGCAATGTTACATTTTCAGGAGACCTGCAGATGACTCAGGATTATTTAAACAGAACTGTCTTCTATATTGAGAACCAGTGTGGCATAGTGGTTTGAATTTTGGACAGTTACTCTGGAGATCAGGGTTTGATTCCTCTGCTTGACCATGAAACCCAATGGATGACCCTTGGGCAAGTCACATGCTCTCAGCCTCAGAGGAAGGCAATGGCAAACCACCTCTGAAAACATTGTGCCAAGAAAACCCCATAATAGATTTGTCTTAGGGTCAGCATAGGTCAAAAATGATTTGAAGGCACATAACGCACACACAGGAAGAGCAGACTGCCAATTTCTCTGTGGGAAGGCAAAGACATCCCATATGTTTAGAAGCATTTTACTGTATTGTTGCTGGCTAGTAGGTTTTTGAGATTTTTTGGCTCTTAAGCCCACTCATAATTCTCAGACCCTTTGTACCATAGGGTGGATCCCTGTCATCATAATATCTCTGTCTAGAAATAGCTTTAGTTAGCAAACCTGCCAAAGCTAGTAAGAAGTACACCTCTCCTGTGAGTCTGCCTGAGCTTCCAGTGACAAAGTTGAATCTAAGAAGTTATTCAGAATTTCAGTTTTCATACAACTTGGACCAAATTCTTGATCTGTTTGTTCAGTTTCCACCTGTAAAGTCATAATTAGGTAGATGTTAAGTTCTGTGCTCTTTGTAAATGTTTGCCTTCTGCTTTTATCTTGCCTATAGGGAGCCAGTTCCAGATGCTCCACAATGGATGAGGACAGTCAGGATGAACTCATAAACAAGAATGCTGCAGTAGGCAAAGTCAAAAGAACAAATGCACTGCTCTTCAGTGATGCTGGTATAAGAAACTGATCATTTTTTTTAACTGCCTTTGTGTTTCCTAACTTTAGGCATTTACAAGAAATCTAGCTAGGCTTTTTCAGTTGGGAAGTATTTCCATGGCTTTGCAGTTATACATCTTTATGTGTCAGCATAATTTTATTTCCTAGTCAATTTAATGTTTACGTTTTTGAGAGCAGCACCTCTACCTTAAATGAAGCCAGGAATTTCTACAAAAATGTCAGTGATTGTCATTTAAACATCAGGAGTGTGCAGCTTCATGATCCTCAGTTTAATTTGAATAGTGGTCTGCTTTGCTGGAAGACTATTGAGGGGGTACAGATGGGCGGCCATGGGCCGCCCTGGGAAGCAGAGGATTGGGGCCGAGGCTATCGTACACTTCAGCCCCAATCCTCCCTTCTGCCAGCCCTGAAAGGAGCGCTAAAATGCTGCTCCTTTCAGAGCCGGCAGAAGGGACGCATCAAGAGCCGCCACTCAGCTCTTCTGCGTCTCCTCCGGCTCAGCACGTTAAGACGCTGCGCTGGAAGGATGTCTTGACGGCGCACGCCATGTGTAATGGCGTGTGCCATCATGATATCCTTAGGGAGGGGTTGGGGCGCCCGGCGTGTGGCTGCCCTTCCCCTTCCCTGCCTCCAAGACAGTGCAAAGCATCGTCTGTAGAGGCCTTAAGTCAGGGGTAGGCAACATTTTTGAGCCGGGGGCCGGGTTGCTGTCCCTCAGACAATTGGGGGGGCTGAAGCACCAAAAATAAATAAAATAATAAAAATATTTTTTTTAAAAAAACATGCATGCACACTCTCTCAGCCCCAGAAAAGCCATGGCAAAACCCCTGTGGAGATTTTGCCAAGAAAACCAAAAGAACAAGTAATAACAACAATAATCAATATCATGATGGCAGGCGGCGGCGGCGGCAGGACCAGCCTGGGGCCGGTCCAAAGGCCTCAGGGGGCCGCATTCGGCCCCCGGGCCTTGGGTTGCCTACCCCTGCCTTAAGTTATTCATCTGTGATCTGTCTTTTTCCTGATGTATGTGTGTGTGTGTGTGTGTGTGTGTGTGTGTGGGGAGGGGGGAACAGGGTGCTGTAAGAGAGGAAGAAAAAGGGTGACCCTGTTCATTTTTGCTACTGACCTCACCCAACATTGGATTTGTCACTTACCACTGCCCCATGGGCCTGTCAACAGATTAGCCTGAAGGAAATGTGGCTTTTGACTAAAAAAAAGTTTTAAAAAACCCTTACTCATCTTTTCCCTCATATCAGTGCTATTTATATTTCGTAATCTGAGGCTTCATATGTGAGTATAAATAGTCAACATTGATAGGGATAATTTGTTGCCATGAAGTCAGCTTCAACTTATGGCAACCCTAAGTCTCCCAGTTATGAACAGCCCTGCTCAAGTCCTGCAAGCTCAGGGCTGTGACATTCTTGATTGAGTCTATCCACTTGAAATATGTTCTTCCTCTTTTCCTACTGCTTATTAATATTATTGTCTTTTCCAATAGGTTCTGTCTTCTCCAAAATACAATTGTCTTAGTTTAGTCATTTTGGCTTCTGGCAGAGTTCAGGCTTGATTTGCTCTAAGATCTATTCATTTGTCTTAGCAGTCCATGGTATCAGTAAAACTTTCCTCCAGCACCATGTTTCATATGAGTTGATTCTCTTCCTATCAGCTTTATTTGGGATGTATATAGCTAAAAGGTATAGCTGTTACTGGCAACTTTTCATGGGACTTTGTTGTACTACCTGAGTAGAAAAGCAACAATGCCTATTTTTGCTACTCTCTTTTAGATAGGGGAGGGAAAGGAATAATAACCTTTTTGTCATAGAAAGCTGAATAAAGGGATAGGAATTATATGAATTTTCCAAATAACATGTGTTTATATGTTTTGCCTACTTTCATTTTGTTTCTGCTATTCATGGAATAAGGACAAGGAAACCTTTACACCAGATCCTATTTGTTTAGAATCTTGCACTAGGTCACACATTTTCCATTTCTGCAGTCATAAGAACTCAAAATCTATGACTCCCTATTTTGAAAAAAATAAAAGACCAATGCTTGGGATAGTGAATTGTGTTTCTTAGGTCATGTTCCATATTAGAGCAATTGGATCATAGCCACCACTAATATACAGCATTGTAGGTATGATGTATAAAGAAGAAGCAGGTATTGTTGTTCCTTGATTATTTCTAATATCAACTCTTAAAAGGGGCAGTAACCACAGCTACCACTTGATAGTGATACAGTTACTAATGGTGGTATAACTTAGGTTGATTATCATTTGTGCTGATTTACTCATGGCCATATGCACAACAATGGTAGAGGAAATACCGTATTTTCCGGCGTATAAGACGACCCGGCGTATAAGACGACCCCCCATTTTTCCAGTCAAAATATAGAGTTTTAGCACCTCTATCCTCCTTATCCCTATACCCGGCGTATAAGACGACCCCCCACTTTAACCACAGATTTTGCAGGTTAAAAAGTAGTCTTACACGCAGGAAAATAAGGTACTGAATATTTATGCACTATGGGACCTCTAGAAAGAACATGACTTCTGTTTGCTTTTTCTTTGCTCAATGTGTTAGTTGGAGATGAGCATTCATGCCCTGTTCTGCTTTTGTTTGGTCCTGTTGTTCAGAAGAAAGCAGCGATGGCAGTAGTGCAGATTCAGATGCCACAGGCAGTGGGGAAGATGATACTGATGAAGATGGAGGCGAAGAGGATGAAGAAGGTGAAGATGAAGATCTAGAAGGTGATTATAATAAGCCTCTTCAGTTATGTTTGTTAGTACTTAATAGTTTAACATTGAGTCTTCCATTCTTTAGTAAGACTGAGCAACTTGCTGAACTGTAGAGCAGATGCAATATGGCGACCTCGGCTAATATGTGTAAAACATTTGTAGTAATAGTATCGGGGACAGAGATCAGGAACATTGTATTGGTCATCTCCCTTACAAATAATGCTACAGGGAAGTTCAGCTAACACAAAGCGACTGGTCCCAGGTCAACCAGTGAAATTTGTAGCTGAACAGCTCTTGTGTTTTGATGTTCTGACCTTTATACCAAACTGGATTTTACTGTGCAGTTTCTTACAAACATTGTGTATTTGTGTGGCTTTCTGTACAGATCAAAGTGTACATCAGGGGTGAACAAGTTGTGGAGGTCCACAGGATAGGTTCTGCTTTACTGGGTATTGTAACCATATTACTCTAAGAATGTCATATTGAAAATAGTGTTTCAGAAATTTGTTTAGCTTTTGCTTCTCTTCAGAGTTGCACAACATTCCAATCCAAAATGTACTATGTGGAATTAAATACTAGGCAGTTTTTTCATTGTTTCTTAAGATTCTGAGGAGGAAGAGGAAGAGGAAGGCGAAGATGAAATAGCTATTCAGCAGCCATGTTCAACTAAAGCAAAACCACAGTTTAATGGAGGAATTGAATCATCATCTGATGAAGATGCTGAAAACTGCCCAATATGCCTCAATACATTCAGGGATCAGGCAGTTGGAACACCAGAGAACTGTGCCCATTACTTCTGTTTGGACTGTATAGTTGAGTGGTCTAAAGTAAGTGTTTATTTAATTTTTTAAAATAAAAAGCCTGAGTGTCTTGGCTGTCTAATACATGTGTCTCTATATTAACATCCTTTAGGGATAGTGCATTAGGAGTGAACCTCCAAAATTTCCTCTAGGGGGCTTGTGAAATGGAGAGGGCGCAATCAGGGTTTGGTCTCTAAGTTGTTGTACTGGTATAGTAGCCTGTACTTGGGGGTCAAGTACAGCTGTTTTGTAGCAATGAACAGTATATGTTTTACCTCTAAAAATATTAAGGAAAAAAAAAGTCCCAGTTTCAAGCTTCAACTGTGTCATTGCACAAACTCTGTAATGATAATTCAAAATCAAGTTAAAATGCACATGTACAGTCAGAAGCCCTTTGAAATAAACTGGTTGAAGTTACCAAAATTGGTATATAGTTTTGGCACAAACTGTCATCTCTGTAGCTCTTATCATGTATTGCCAACCCTTTCATCTCCAACAGTACTGTAGTATGTTCATTTGCTTTTATTGTCATCCCGTACATACAATTTATTTTTAATTTATTTTTTAATTTTCTTTATATCCCATCTTTCTCCCAAATGAGATTCAGACTTTATGATTTAGGATGGTGATTCATATGTGGTCATTTGGGTTGTATATAAAGTGAACTAATGATGACTCTTGCAAGGATCCACAAATTATGCTTTATCTTTGCAGAAAGTTAAACACATGATTGCTTCCTCTTGTGAGTAGGTACTTACTGTTACTTTTCTTTTTTGCAGAATGCCAACTCTTGTCCAGTGGATCGAATTATTTTCAAGTCTATCTGTGTTAGAGTACACTACGGTGGAGAAATCCTGAAAAAAGTATGTTTTCTGTTGATTTAAGGATAGCAAAACTCTGAATCCATATTTCATATGATTTATGCAGAACATCTTTAAATAACTGCTTTCAGCTTCTAATTCACAGCATTTTGTTTTTTTCTAAATTTGGCTCTCTTCTGCTTTCCTGTTTCTGTTTTGGAACCTTTATTAAATTGCACTATTAAAAGGAATCACCCAGTTGTATGGATTAATAACTCAGGGGAATGCCTAATAAATCAGGGGAAGATTGACTGTTTTAAGGGCTCTGGTTTTTAGTAAATATATTTTGTATGTATGTCTAATGACCTAGTGAGTCTGTTTATGTGTGATTTTGTATACAGACAATACATCTTGTACTGCAGTAGCAATATCAATAAAAAAAATTCTAGACAGATGTTGAGAACATAGCAGACAGTGGTATTGTGTCACAATTTATAAAGGGAGAAAGTGCTTCAGGTTTTTATTCAAACCTGTTTCTAAAGATTAAATAGATCCGTTGCTCTACATAACTGCAATGATTGGCAGTCTGGTGTTGATAAATTAAACATTGAAGACTGCAGTCCTATGTGCTCTTTAGAGTACTTTCAACTGAATACAGTAAGACTTGCCTGATAGTAAATACCATTTTTACTTTGTTCTGTGTCTTTTCATCAGTTTACCTTAGTTGATTTCTGTGCCATTAAGTAGAAAGCAGAAGTTATCAATATCCACAGAGATCATACAAAGTAGGGTTTAGTTTCTGACAGCCATTTTGAAAATGTGCCTATATTTCTCTCATTGCACATGATTTATTGTTTCATATTACATTCTGGCTCCAAGCATTTTTGAAAATAAAGTGGCTCAGATGAATCTGATAAAATGTTGAATGAATGGTGACTTAAATTGCTACTTTAATTCCATGTTCCCAGCAATATAATAAAATAAAACAAATAGAAAACAAAAAAAGATTCAAATTCAGAGTGAATTAGACCAATGCTACTCAAAGTGGTGATCCCTGAACTGGTGCCAGTCTTTGAGCCATTGGCTGCCGGTCCTTGGAGAGTTTCCAGGAAAGAAACAAGCAAACAAAAAATACCAAATGGGTGCAGATTTAGTGCTGGGAAGAAACAACAGCTGCCAGTCCCCCTACATCTGATAGCTGGAGAAGCACTGTGTTAGGCTGAACAGATAATTTCTTAAATTACTATAATTTGTTGCTACTGATATGAAGAGACAAAGTTTCTTGAGGATGTGCAACTTCGTTCAGATTCCAGTTCAGAATACAAAGTCTCAGAAAGATGAGGTGGAGGATGATCCAACTTTTTGTGAAGTATGTGGCCGAAGTGACAGAGAAGATCGGCTGTTGTTGTGTGATGGCTGTGATGCTGGGTAAGTGCGTACATTTTACCAAATGGTTTATAGTACTTATAATTTGACCTGTAGCTGCTTCCTCTTCTTGTGTATACTGCTTATAATTCTACACTGTTAGGAACCTAATGTTTAGGGGTCATGTTCTCTTCCCTCGCCACACAGTCTGCCAAACTCTCCTCCAGGTTGACCTGTTCACATATCTTCAGAAAATGCTAGTTAATCCTTCTTTAAAGGTTTATTTTCTTCTTTTGGAAGACCTTAATAATTCTTTAGAGGTTCATTTACTTGTTTTTGTATGGCATTTCTTTAGTGCCAAAATAAATTAAGAATTTGTTGGAAGCTGAGGTTTGTTCCAAAGCTCTAGAGATATCCACTAATTCTGTGGTATAGAATTAAATATCAATCATTCCATAGCTCTGTTCTTCTGTAGCTTTCACAGGGGGAGATGTGTTGTGAAATAAGGACAATCCATCTGCCCTCCTGAAAGAAAATGTGCTTTCCCCTACTCTTTTCTCCTCACTGCTTTCCCTTTTGTTTCATGTCTTTTATAGAATGTAGCCTGTCTTTCATTGACTGTATGTAAGTTGCTCCCAGGTGTACTTTGGATGAAGAGAAGGGATAAAAATAACTTTAAATAAATATCAGCAAATGATACTACTCTTGGCTTTGGCAGTAATTGGCAGTCACACTTGTGTATAGGATGGCTTTACATCTTAGAGAAGTGTGGTGGCATTTCTTCCACCCTCATTCTTCTTAAGAATAGATTGTGTGTTCATGTTTTTAGATACCACATGGAATGCCTTAATCCACCACTGAATGAGGTACCTGTGGATGAATGGTTCTGTCCACCATGTGCACCTGCAAATGCTACACCTATTGATGCTGGTAAGTATTTTATTCTTTGTGCATTTTGAAGCTTAGATTTGTAGAACAGAAAATACAGTAGCCCCTCCCAATTCGGGGAGTCATGTGTGAAAATGGTGACTTGTAAATAAGCCCCATTGAAAATAATGGTGCACATGTGCGGCCACATGCATGCACACGCTGCCATTTTCTCCCTCCTGCTTGTCCCTCCCGCAAAGAGCAAGACCACGGACTTGAAGTCTGTGAGCGGGGAGGGACAACTGTAGTTTTTCTTTCTCCCTTGAGTTTAGGCAACTTTGAGATACTGAAAAACATTTTTATAGGGGCAATAATAAAAATGAGCAGTACCAACACAATTCCCATTTTTTTCATGTTGTCATTTCAAATAACATTGATGTGCTGACGTTCATTGCACAAACCAGTTAAATCTAGGGTTAACATACCGAGTACATTGCATCAGTGGAAATAGCTTTATCTCAAGTTCTTTATTTATACTAGCTTTTAGATCAGATTGTTGTCTTGAAATGGGAAACTTTCCACAGAGAATTCTAAATGAAAGGGATTTCTTGGTTTCAGAATCTTTGCAGGATTTGTTGTGGAGGTTAAGGAGAAGGCCTGGATTTAGTTTGCTAGAAAGATATTCAGATACTTGTTCAAGCACAGCTGACAACTTAAATACAGATCTTGTTTTAAGAAACAGATCACGTGAGTGAAGAGGAGGTTGCTTCCCTCATAGCTGATGTAATTCCTACTACCAGTCGACTGCGTCCTAATGTCCGAACAAGAGCTATAGCTAGAACACGTCAGAGTGAGCGTGTACGGGCAACAGTGAACAGAAATCGGATAACAACTGCACAGCGAATTCAGGTATTGTGTGATCTGGGGTTTGGAACAGATTTGACTATTATCTCATCCTTTGCTTATGTAGATCATAAATGTTTGCCAATGTGAAAGGATCAAGTTTATGTAATGGTAAACATTGTGACATTTAACTATAATGGGATAAAATCTATTGAGAAGCAGATATTTGTCAATCTCAGTGGAATATATGAAAGCCATACAAGAGCACTGCTTGAGATGCTGCTTGATTTACATTCATTTATCTATAATTAAAATATACACTCTTTTGGAATGGGATGGATTGCATGTGAACAGAAGCAATATACTTGTATGGAATGAAAAAAGTATAATGATTATCAAAATCAGCATGAAAGCTCCATGGAATTCTAAGTCTACTGGAATTGGGCAGGACAGATTTAGGAGTAACATGCATGCTATGGCTTTTGGAGATATGTTGAACAGCCCTAGAAACTCAGAGTATGATGTGAAAATGTTCAGGATAGTTGTGATTAGTTTGCCTTCCTAGTCCACTCAAGTCTACTGAATGTTGGGTATGCTTTTTCCCCATTTGCTTTCTACAACAAACAGTGGTATACTGCAGTGGTACTAAAAGAGAAGCTGCTCTCATACTGAAATGATGTCCATCATCTCTTGCATGTTAAACTTGAACAACAAGGAATTGTTGCCAAAGGAAATCTTGGTTTCTTCCTGTTATATTTGACCTTGTACAATAACTAGAATTAAACTTATAGAGAGGAAAGTTTGTTGTGTTCCGCGTATACTATTACTATGGATGAATAAGTTCAAGGGCAGATATTCCTAATTTAGGTGGAGGTATCACAAAGTAATAGGCTAGTTATAGGCTGTTTCAACATGATTTATATTGACTTTTGTTTTTGTGATAAGGCAATAGTTACATTGATCTAGTTCATGTTTTATTTTTTTTTAACTTCCAAACATAATGTGTTTAGTTTTTTGTGGGTTTTTCAGGTTGTGTGGTCATGTTCTAGAAGAGTTTCTTTCTGACGTTTTGCCAGCATCTGAAGATGCCAACCACAGATGCTGGCAAAACGTCAGAAAAAAACTCTTCTAGAACATGGCCACACAGCCCGAAAAACCCACAAAAAACTATGGATGCCGGCCATGAAAGCCTTTGACTTCACATAATGTGTTTGAAAATGGAAATGGCTTCCTAGAAGATAGCGAATGACAGGGAATCTTTTATTTTTAATGAAAAGGAAAGATGAAAGGAGTGTTCTCTACTTTTGGATGTCATGCAGCTTTGTACTAGTTTTGGGTAGTTATATGAGTAATTGTGAATGTTGGCTTGGTTTTAGCATGTACCAAGGTACCTTATGTCTTCCCTTCTTGATGAAACAATTGAGGCAGTTGCAGCAGGACTGAGCACAGCAGTTTACCAGAGACCATTGATTCCTCGGACCACAACTAAGAAGAAACGGAAAAGAGGTAATTCACAGTTTGCAATAATTTGACTTTTCGGGAAGCTTATGCATTTCTGTTGTTTCCCCTCTGTTTTATTCCTACAGTAGGTTTATCCAAATTTCTAGTGTGTGAGAGTGTGGCTCAAGGTATCCTAGTGAACTTCATGCCAGAGTTGTCAGTGGAACTCAGATGTCCTTACATCTTGTATAAGACAATAACTGCTTCCTTATCTGGCTACCATATTTTACTTATTTATGAAACCTTTTTATCTCATGTTTATGCTTCCCAATAGAATCCCCTCCGCCCACAAATGAAGTGCAAACCTAGAACAACAATGAAAAGATGGGGGGAACAGTATTGATAAATCAATAGTAATAGTCATAACAATAACAATAACAATGAAAGAATCAGTGATCATAATACTTTTTGGAGCATCAGGCAGCCAACAGAGATAGGGTTTTTTCTTGAGGATTGATGAGTATGCACAGATTCATATGAGTTAGGGCAATTTTTTGTTGGCACAGTGTGTCCTGCAAACAGAGAGCTGGTATCATGTATGTGAGCTTATTAATGTGCATTTCAGACATTTCAGATAATTGTTCTGACATAGTAATGCATCTGTATGTTTTATTTTGGGGAGTGTCAGCCATTTTGAATGTATTGGGCTTGCTGAAAATGCATGATGGGCATGGGTTTCATTATGCCTTAGAAAATAACATGTTCAGTGCTTTACGTGAGCAGGTATAATATCACAAAGAAACTGCTCTGTATACAGCTTTATGGTCTCAGAAGGATTGGCTGAATCTACCCCAAACAATTTAATCCACAAGGAGTAAGAATTTCATCAGAAAGTAAGACCCTTTGGACCATTTCCCATTCATTCTTTTCTGAATAAAATTTCAATTTAGAATTTAGTTTCTTCTTCGTGGTCTCTGCGAATCACACAAATGGGTATTCA
>CM034701.1:119263997-119285624 GCA_020142125.1 Phrynosoma platyrhinos | reverse complement strand
GATGACCACTCGAAGAAATACTGTTACAGGTAAGCAACCTGTCCTTCATGTCTGCACTGCTGTATGTGTTTTCCTTTGTAAAACATTTTTATGTACAAATTACAGAGTGGTAGGATTGCAGGCCATATTTTCTGAGAAAAATTCCACCATCTTATTTTTTGTTTTAATTCAGGGAGGAGAAGGAAAACAACAGGTAAAAAAACTCATGCAAAATCATCTGTTGGAAAAAAGAGTGCTGGAACATGGATCAAAAGGCGCAAGCGTCGAAAGCACAGAAGAGTGAAGAAAGCAAAAGTACGCTCCAGATTATTTCTCATGCATGCAGAAATTAATATAGCCAGTACCTTTCCTATAACACAATATTTTTTATTTTTTATTAGAGGGATGGAGAATGCAGTCCAGTATATAATATATCTATATAATACAAAGGGATTGGTGGAAACCCTGATCTTAGTTAACTCTTTCCCTTCTGCCCAGGTGAAAACTGAAGTGACTGCTCGCTCCCGAATTGCAAAAACTCTTCGCCTTGGCAAACCTGTGCGTGGTACTTCAATCCCTTCTGTGTATAAACCAGTAGAACCCTCACTTGGCTTGATGAGAGCAGATATTGGAGCAGCCTCCCTCTCAGTCTTTGGAGATCCTTTTGAGTTGGACCCCTATAACAGGTAAGACTGCAATCAATCAGAATAAAATAATAGGATGTAACCTAAAATTGTGTTATGAGATTGTCAAGCATGTCACCTGTAAAATCTGTAAAATCAGACCTGTAAAATCAGTTTTTGTTTAGTGGTCAGGGATTCACTTAATATTTTGATAATTATCTACTCAGAGCTCTAGTGTTTCTTATGACAGAAACACTGTTCCTTTGAATCAGGAGTGGAAAACATTTATGCTGTATGTCTCAACTGCTAGGTAACTTCTTACCCCATTTGCTGCATTGTTGTTGGGAAAAAATGCTTATTTCCTTTAAAGTAGGGTGCATGTTCCCCATGCACCTTATTTTAAAGGGAAATACATGGTCTTTTTACTACAGTGACAACTGTGTGTGTGGCCCATAGTGATTGAGTTGTTGTCAGTGTGTTCTCCCAGAGCCCTGAAAGTTGCTCATTCCTGCTTTAAAGAAAGGTTGACATTTTCCAATTCTTAGCATCTTGAGTGCAGCTCTCCTTCATTGTCCCTTTTTTTTATGCTGCATCTAATTGGCCTAAATATGCTGTAGTGTAATTGTTCTTGAGATCTCTGTGCTAATATTTGTCACTTCTCAAATGCTTTTGTGGAGATGTGATCCCACTCTATCCAGCTTATTAGTCATATTGTATTCGCAGCAACCAGTATAAATACCCTGAATTATTTTGGACCAGAGATATAAAAACTTAGTGGTACATAAAAAATTGCCTCCTTACTAATCTGGCAAGTCACAATTTATCCTGCTGTGAACAGTGGCACTAAAACAGAACTGAAATCGAATTATATCAAACTTAAGTCCATCCATTTCATTACTGCATAGACGTCTGTGCATACAGGCCTCACCTCCATTTCAAAGTCTCTTCTAATCAATTTGATAACAAAT
Organism: Phrynosoma platyrhinos; assembly: GCA_020142125.1. Lineage (NCBI taxonomy): Eukaryota > Metazoa > Chordata > Lepidosauria > Squamata > Phrynosomatidae > Phrynosoma > Phrynosoma platyrhinos. Next base: position 119,284,054 of record CM034701.1, on the reverse strand, counting down.
CAGTCTCTTTTAAAGGTTTTATCTAGAATAATAGGTAAATTTAGATGAGTTGAATGCTGACAGTGATCTGTGTTTCTCTCTCATTAGTAATGAAGAGCTTCCTGTTCCAAAATCACCAGTGAGTACCAAAAGAAGAGGTCTTTCTCAATCAGCCCTCAGATCACATCGCCCTGTTGCTCGGCCAGTTGCTGTGGGGATTCCTGGGTAAGGCTAGTCAGGTGATCCTGAGAGAAGCCAGAACCACTGTAGGAAATTTCACCTTTAGCTTGTGGTTTCTCCTGTTGTTTATTTGCCTTATCATTGAAGCCCAAATTCTTTCTGTAGTCTTTGTAAATTCATGTTCAATGCTGTACACCAGGGGTAGGCAACCTAAGGCCCGGGGGCCGAATGCGGCCCCCAAGGCCTTTGGACCGGCCCCAGGCCAGTCCTCCTGCTGCCACCGCCGCCGCTGCCGCCGCCGCCCGCCATAATGATATTGATTATTGTTGTTATTACTTGTTCTTGGGGTTTTCTTGGCAAAATCTCCACAGGGGTTTTGCCATGGTTTTTCTGGGGCTGAGAGAGTGTGCATGCATATTTTTTAATTTTTTTAAAATTTTTAAATTTATTTTAAATTTATTTTTATTTTTATTATTTATTTATTTATTTATGTTTGGTGCTTCGGCCCCCTAATTGTCTGAGGGACAGCAACCTGGCCCCCGGCTCAAAAAGGTTGCCTACCCCTGCTGTACACGAGCATGATTTGAACTGTCTCTTCAGTTATGAAGAGTTATGAAGAGAAGACTCAAATTGTGACCAATCTTTACTTAGTACTGAACAAGCTACAACTTTTCCATTCATTTCTCAATTTCCCAAAAACTTTTCCTAAAATTACAGATTATCAATGTAAAGCTTCTTAGCATGTTCCTTCATGTTAATCTTTTGAATATTTAGATTGATATCATTAATATTTATTTACATGGACATGCACATGCGCATGCTCATTTGCTGACTTGCTCGCTCACCAGAGTATCAACATTCTTTGGGTAAGTTACCCATTATATCAAAGGGAGAGGATGGAATTAGTTAAGACTCACCTGTAAAAAGTGCTCTGCTGCATGCTTATTTCTATTCCTCATTTTCTTCTTCGGTTTGCCTGTTCAGGCCTCATCTATAACATGCTGAGACTGTTGAAACAAAACAATTCCCCAATTCCCCAAAAAACCCATGATCCATACTGGGTTCCTTATTTTTAAATCAGGGATGGAAAATGTTTGGCCATTCAGATGTTTTAGCAAACAGGCCCAATCAGCCATGCACATCATGGACTGTGAAATTTGTGGTCCAAACATTCAGGAGCCCTTAGCACATAGATGTATATTTGTGAGGTGCAAACAGCTCTTTGTTGTTTTTGTTTTGTTTTGTTTTGTTTTGTTCTGTTTCTTTCTTTTTTAGAAAAATGCCATTGCTATGTGATTTTTCAGTCTGTTCCAACTCATGGTTACACTATCCTAGGGTTTTCTTGATTTACTCAGAAGAGGTCTTCCTCTTAGGCTAAGGGAATGTGACTTTCCCATGGTCACCCTGAGAGTTCTTTAGCTCTGTTTTTTCTTTTCTTTTAAAATGCCTTGTTGTTGTCACTGTTACATGCTTTCCAGTCTACTCCAGTTTACAGTGAGACTATCCTAGGATTTTCTTAGCAAGATTTATTCAGACGAGGCTTACTGTTGCCTTCCTCTGAGGCCGAAAAAGGAAGGCATTCCCATGGTCACCCAGTGGTGTTTTGGTTTTTTTTTTAGCTGAGAGGGGGTTTAAGCCCTGATCTCCAGGAGTCCTAGTTCAGCACTCAAACCACTACAGTACACTGGCTTAAAAGAAGCCCCCACATTGGCTTCAAATTAGTCCTCAAGTAGCTAGTAGACCATTTTAAGGCAATATCCCTTTAAGAGGGGCCTGAGATGGAATAGTGGGACTGGGGGATTCTGTTGCAGTTGGGAGCCCTGAGCAGAATGGAGGGCAAAGTGGGGCCGACAGGAGCCTTGGCCAGGCTGAAGGAATAAGTCTATGCACGAGTTCAGAGGAAAAGAGGAGAGGCCAACAGGGAATGCAGAGAAGAGGATTTCAGCTCAGCATTGGTGTTCTGTGAAGTTTTAGGGCAGGGATTCAGTCCCACCTCATCACCTGGAAAACCACATTCCTCTTCAGTTTTGAAAATGGTTAACTTGCATCCCTATGCGCCATGCTTTGCAAAGGAGAACAAGAGGACAAAGAAGTGACAGAAGGAAGACAATGGAAGCAGGAGGCTAAATGGAGAAGTTTAATGGGGAGAATGTCCAATGGTTGCCAGCAGTTTACTGGTAGATTGAAATTTATAATCCTCAAGGCACCTTTCCAAGGCATTCCTTCATTAGGGAATGGGGTGATGGTGTGCCAAGGCAGTTTCTAGAAAGGGCTGAAAAAAACATAAGAAAGAAGAGGAAACTAGCTGTTTCATTTTGTGTCTGAGGCTGCTTGGTAAAGAACGTGACTTGAGGTTTTCACCCTCCCATCCACTTGAGTCCTCTTAATTCTAACTAAGAAGACAGCCTGGTGGGAGGTAGAGACACAGGACATCCAACATAGCACAATGGATGGCTGTGCGTCTTGCTTTTTCTCTTTAAGTATGTATCAGTTTTTGCCAGAGGGAAAACTGCCTACCAGTATTGTCATGAGGATAAAATGGGGCTTACTCATTCATTCATTCATTTATTGAATTTATATCCTATCTTTCTCTCAAAAATGGGATTCAGTATAGCTTAAATACCAGTAGGCCAGTCCTGATATTTGTAAGTGACTAGAGGCAGACAACACATGATGGGAAGCACCCTTTGTGTGTTCTTCATTGTTTAGCTTGCAAACAGAATTGGGAACCTCTACTCTGTAATGGCTGAGAAGCTTATCACTTGGCTTAATAATCCATTTTACCTCTCCCGGTTTAAATTTCAGTTCAGGCTGCATCCTGATCTTATCAGAAGGTTTTTGCCGCCAAATTTGCCTCCTGAATACATCCCGGGTGCATCCCTGCTTCCAGGAGCACTCCTCACGGATCTTTTCGGATCTAGGAGCTTTCCGGCTTAAGAAAATGGCTGCTGGAGCGCTCCTGGAAGCGGGGATGCACCCAGGATGTATTCAGGCGGCAAATTCAGCAGCAAAAACCTGATAAGATCAGGATGCAGCCTGAATTGAAATTTAAACTGAGAGAGGTAAAATGGATTATTAAGCCAAGCGATGATGATGGTGGTGATGATGATTATGATAATAATAATATTTATTTATATCCTGCCCCTCTGCGAGCTTCTGAGTGACATATTCCAGAACTAAAACAATCATGCATGTGGCTCTTTTACCTTTCAGTTGTCCAGTCAAGCCTACTAATTCCGAAATAATTATCTCTATAAGAAAGTTATATATTTCTGTTTTATTTACATCTTCTGGGCTTGGTTTTGTTACATTGAATTACCCACCTTCAAGAAGCTCAAGGTCTTCCCCATTTTATCTTTGCAACAACCCCAGTCCAATTTTATCCTGATGACACTAGTAGGTAGTTATGCTAGGGATGAGGGATTGGGTAGTTGGCTAAGGTTGTAGATACAATATTTCCCTTCAGGAAATAAAATTTACTTGTCTAGGGGTTGAGTTGTCTAGGGGTTGAAAAAGGTCATTTGGCTGGATTCCTGCTCCTTTCCCTAAAATATAGCTAAACATGAATGTTCTCTCATGTGTGTCCATGCCTATGGAAGTTTTTATTAATTAAAAAAATAATACTTTAAATTTTAGGGAGCTTTCTGCTTCCTTTTTAATAGGAGCCAAAGTGTAAGCTGAGTACACTGAGATGATCCCTCTAGAGCTAAAGAGGCCCAAAGCTCATTGAGAATTAGGGGAGAATCTACCAAAGAGCAGGAATGCAGCCAAATGTTAAGCTCCAAAGAAGGTATGTTGCAGGTGAGTTATTACAGGTAAGGCACACAACTGATGGCACCTGATGGGAATGCCAAAATGAAGTTCCAAAATACACCAGTTTGACTCTATCAAAGTATTTTATCCTCAGTTTTAGTTGATACATTTAGTTTGATAATACTATAGGCTGTACTTCCCTATAAGATTTCTTAGGATTACAATGTGCGGTAAGAATGAAAATACTGTTTCAGGTGCCAGTTGTTTTGAAGTTTTTTTTGAGAACAATTATCTTGTTTTTGTTTATTTAAATATTTCTGTCCTCCCTTTCTTAAAAATGTTCAATGCAGCAACCCTTTAGGAAAATGTAAAACCATGGGTTGGATCTAGGAGATCCATGCCATACATGGAACAGTTCCATGTGTCAGTCGGATGTTTCCTTCACCAATTCCCTCTTATCCACTGCAGTCTGCTCTCAGAGGAGGGAGTTGTAGCAAATTCTAGAACAATTGCGAAGTGGGTGTTGGTGGGAGGGACAGTCAACACACACACACAAGTGATTAGAAGTCTGTGCAGAGATATATCCATTCATAGAATAAAAGACTCTGAATCCAACTGAGTATGCTAAATATTAAAACTTCTGAATTTCTGAACTGTCTTCAGTAGCAGATCCTTGAAAAGTTCATACTGTAAGCCATCTGAAGGTGATTGAGGCCATGCCTGTGTATAATATAGGTTCCACCAATTTTTCTCAACCTTTTTACCATGTAGGAACCCTTGAAAATAGTTTCAAACATCAAGGAAATCCCAGCCAAAAAATATTATATATACAGTTCAGAAATGTCTCCTTCCCTCAGAGTCACAATCTCTGGGGGAATCCTGGGGTTTTGGGGAACACTGGTTGGGAAACCCTGGGTTATCTCCACTGGACACCTACACAGAAGACCTATTGCCTTGAGGGTGTGCATTCTCCATGAGGTGTAGCAACATATCTTTGGCCCTTTTTAATTGAACAGTTTATTGTGTTCCACAGATTTTATTTTACAGCTTGATAGCCATCTGCTGGCAGCTTTCTTTGTGGTGTATTCTTTTAAATGAAACACAGCTGAAGGTTACACAGGACAGCTGCTTTGGGAATGAAAAGATGGGGAAGCTCTCTTGTGCGTATGAATGTTAGCTCATAGAATATGGGACTTGAGTTTATGACATCAGCATAATCCTGGTCCACTCTTTCTGAAACCAAAAACAGCTTTAGCCCTGGGTCTGCATTCAGTTATTGCTGATGGCCTGCTTTCAGTTTTGTAGATTAAAGGTAAAGGTATTCCCCATTGACAAGGTTGTCAAGTCATTTCCGACCATAGGAGATGGTGCTCATCTCCATTACTAAGCCGAAGAGCCAGCATTGTCAGAGACTACTCTGTGATCATGTGGCTAGCATGATTGCACAGAACGCTGTTTACCTTCCTACCGAAGTGGTACCTATTTCTCTACTTGCATTTGCTTGCTTTCTAACTGCTAGGCTGGCAGGAGCTCACCCCATCATGCAGCACCTGAGCCTTGAACTGCCAACCTGCTGATCTTGCAGTCAACAGAATCAGTGTCTTAACCATTTGAGCCACTGCATCCTTTAGTAGATTAGTGCTATTCAAAATGGTGGTTCCTGAGCCATTGCTTGCCAATCTCTAGAGAGTTTTCCAGGGAAAAAGAAATCTTGATAACCAAAGATCCTCAGTTTTCTCTGTATCTGGCATTTTGTGCAGAGGCAAAAATTAGAGGCCTCCTTTGTGTAATTTTGTAGGAGAAGTGTGCCTGCCTTGTCACCTGAGCCAGAAGCAGAAACAGCACCAGTGCCTGACCTGTTGGGCAGCATCCTATCTGGACAGAGCCTCCTTATGATGAGTGGTTCTGATGTTGTCATTAATAGAGATGGATCATTAACAGCAAAGAAAGCAAGTAAGGATTTTGGTTTCTTTAATCCATAATTGGTGATTTTTGACAGTTCCTAATGCTGTGGATGTATCTGTGCTTTATACCCTTGAGCATTTCAGTTTTTACAAGAGGTGGGATAATAAATATAAATTAATTGGATTGTGTGCACTGCACCTAGTAATACTAAGCTGTCATTTCATAGTAGTTTCAGAGTGAATCCTCTTGGAAGGAGAGCCTCAGTTAAAGGATACATTGTAGGTCAATTGACTATTTCACAGTTCGGATTACTAGAATGTAATGCATGAATTTAAATTGTATAAGATTATGGTAATGTCTACTCTTAATTCTGGAAGCAGTATATATGTAGGTATTAATCAAAATGTTTCCAGAATGTGTATGGAAGAGCTCATTGTGCAGTGACCAACATCCTAATAATCATTTCATAACAATAATTAAAAAGAACCTTGATTTCTCTACATTGAATGGGATGAGATAATTTATTTTCACATTATAAACTATGCTAATTAGTTACTTCCCTTGAAAAAGATTAATTTTGTCCCGTGTATTAAAAATCTTTTTGGCTCATGTATTAAAATTATTATTATTTAATTATCAGGTATGAATTATTGCAAGCAAATGATTAAAAATGTTATTTTTCTCTTTCAGTCCCACTACATGGCACTTCAAAAGTTGAGGAAAACTTGGGAGAGAGTGCTCAGCTTGGGGTGTCACATTTGGGAAACCCAACTATTAGTTCTGGTACTGAATCTTCAAAATCGAAACCCTCCATATCTAATACTTGCTCCTCATCACCATCATCACTAAGCATAGCAAACAGAGCCGTGAGTCCTCCTCTAACAACACCTGGAAGGACACCTATTCGATTTGAATACTCGATGACTCCAAGGTCTGTTCAGACCCAGAATTTAGCCAGTCTGAACAGATGTGGCCCCAAGCTGGGTGAAATATCTAGATTTAATGGAGGCTCTAAGTTGTCTAGTACATCTCTTCTTGTATCTTCTAAATTGTACAGCAATTCCTCTTCAGCCTCAAAAACAATGCCTGTCAGACAGCCTCTAAAATCTTCCCCCAAAAGGCTTGAGATATCTGAACTGCCTAGAATACCAAAGATTAAAAAAGAAACTACAAATGGACATCTTGGATCACAATCTGCCAATGACGGAAGTGGTGACATCCCCAGCTCCTGTATAACACAGTTGACTGGCAAAGGAAACACAAACCAGCCAGTCAGAAGTAGTAAAATGGAACGTAGCATACCAAATACCAATAATCAGCAAGGACAGATGAGTGGAGGCTCTCCTTCTGCTGTTGCCCATGGTAGTTCTACACTTCCTTCAGTAAGGGGAAAAGTTGGCAGCTCTTCCTTTGAGAGTTTTAAAATCAATATCCCTGGAAATGTTGGACATTCCAGCAGACTGTCCAATCCTGGGTTTTGCAATACTTTCAGACCTGTTGACAATAAAGTGCAACAGAAGGAGAATCCATCGCCCCTGTTTTCGCTGAAGAAAACAAAACCAATTAAAAGTGAGATATATGATCCTTTTGATCCAACAGGCTCTGATTCCAGTTCAGCAAACAGCAGTCCTGAAAGGTTGCCCTTCACTAATATCACCAGGACAATATCTATAGCAAGTCCAAAAGTTCAGACATTCCAAACTGTGCGCCGCATTACACCTTATACGCTGGAAAATATCTTTGGATCAGAGGCTGAATCAACTGATGTACCATCAAGTAACACTGAGTCCTGTGATGATGTGATGCTAAAGGAGAGGCTTGTGGAACGGATCTCTGATGCAGAGCAAGTAAAACATGAGGAGGAAGAGTTGCCAGTTGCACCCTGTACCTCATTTACCATCAAGCAAGAACACATAATTGAAGATAACAAAAGTCCTAGGATAGTTTTTGATGATGACCAAAGTAAAACAAAGGTAAAAATGGAGCTGGACAGTCCCATAAGAGAAAATGAGCAACAAAACATTCTTAGATATGAGCAAGCAGAAAACCAATCATTTTCAAGATCCCCATCAAATTCCAGTTCCCAGAGCCAGAAAAAAAATAAACAAAAAAAGGCAACCATGAAAGAACACAAAAATACCCAGTCAAGATCTCGATCAAGAACGCGTTCTAGGGACCGAAGCTCCAGATCTACATCACAACCAGTTGAAGAAAAATATAGCAAAAGCTCCTGGATTAAATCCAAAGCCCGGCATTCCTCAAGTGATCGCTCTAGTAGTCATGAGCGATCAAAAAGAAAGAAAGTAAAAGACAAAACTAAAGACAAAAAAGCAAAAAGTTCCTGGCCAAAAGAACGCAAGAGATCTAGATCACGATCTGGTAGCCCTGGCAATTCCTCTTTTGAGTTATATGAGAAAAGGAAAAAGAAAAAGCAGTCTGTTTCTCGAGCCAAGGGGCGAGAATATTTCCGATCAGACAGTGATGAGAGAACTAAAAAAAAGAAACACAGAAGAGAGAGAAACTATGACAGATATGAGAAGGAGAGGAGCTCAAGGTCACGAGAGAGAAAAAGATCCAGATCTAGGTCTCGAGAGAAAAGAAAAAGGAAATCAAGGTCACCCTCTACATCACGATCCCGGGACTCCAAATGGAATAAATCTAGAGAGAAATCACTACGATCCAGGTCATGCTCCAAAGAAAGGAAACACAAGTCAAAACAGGTGTCACCACTGCTTCTTAAAGAGGAGGAGCAGAGATCTTCAGATGACAACCTAGACAGTTGCCTTGAACATGCTCCAACTTGGGGAATTGAGTTAGAAGATATGGCACCAGAAACATTGAATGTTCATCTAGACTTGATCCCTGAGCAAGAGGTTCTTCCAGCAGATGACACAATGAAAGCTGATTTAGAAGAAGGCATTGCAACAGAACAAGTCTGTGAGGAGAGTGAACCTGAAACCATTCCTACCCAGTTCAGTTATCCAAGCTCTGAAGTATTATCTGACAATGTAGATTCTTTAACTGGAATTGAATTGGCAGCGGGCTATGAATCACCTAGGCTTGATAACCAAACCTCCATGAAACTTGAGGAGATTGAAATTAAAAAAGAAGATGATGTGTGCCCATTTTTATCAGACTCTGTTCTTCTAGAGAAGGAAAAACCTGTATTGAATCATGGTGAAGCTACACCAGTTCAAGCTCCATCTGAAATCAAAAGACCAACAGAAGTTATATGTGAGGGGCCTATATTGGATGAGAATCCAAGCAATGTACATAAACCTGAACTTGAGGCAGTAGTTCAAGGTCCTCTGTTGAAATCTAAAGCACCAGTGAAAAGAGTTACCTGGAATCTTCAAGAGGAAGAAAGTAATACAGTGACTGCAGACAAAATAGCAAGTGAGTGCATTTTTACAAAATGGCTTTAAACAAGATAATGGGGGTAGAAACTTCTTTCTTTTCTGAAAGGGAGAAGCAGTATTAGTGCCTATCAACATCCAAAGTTGGTTTTGCTGAGTTCCACTAAATGAGAGCTTCAGGATATGTTAAAAATTAAGAGGTAGTTGAACATATTTAAGGGATAGTCATTTTATGTGGGTTGTATCCTTGCCAGACACTTCATGATGCTTTGAGTGCCAAAGAGTTTAAGAGAGAAAGTGAAGAGGACCCGTTCTAGAAGTCTATTCCTAACTTTGCAACATCGTCAGTTCTAGAAGAAATCTAGGTGGTCATAAAGGATAAGTCTCCCTTATCCAGAATTCTGAGATCTGAAATATTCCAAAACCCAAAACTTTTTCCTTGGGTGGCTGAGATAGTGCCACCATTGCTTTCTGATGGTTCAGTGTACACAAACTTTGTTTCATGCACAAAATTATTTAAAAGTTGTATAGAATCAGGCTATATATATATATATATATATATATATATATATATATATATATATATATGATGTATATGAGACATGAATTTTTGTGTTTAGACGTGGGTTCCATCTCCAAGATATATCATTATGTACATATATGCAAATCCAGGTACAGTCATCCCTCCTGATTTGTGGGGGATCTGTTCCAGACACACACAACCTGTGAACCATTGGTTAAGATGGGCACGTGCTCCTTAGCCACACACACCATTTTGTCCCTCCCCGCTTGCTATCCGCGAAGGAGCGAAACTGCTGACTTTTATATCTAAAATCCAAAACTCCTCTGGTCCCAGGCACTTTGGATAAGGGAGTTTCAACCTGTATAGAATTGGTTCAGATTGTAATTCAAACTGTGGCATGGTGTCATTTGAGTAAGTCTTGAGTTTGTGTGCTCTTTCCTTGCTTCTGTTGCAGCATTTATATGATGGAAATTGTAGTTTTCTGTTGGCATCTTTACTAGAAGCTACACCCACTTTTGTAAGTTGATGTTAAATTTGCCACAGAGTTCTCTAAGCACACTCATTGAGTTCTTCAAAATACCTTATTTTCCTGCATATAAGACTACTTTTTTACCTGCAAAATCTGTGGCTAAAGTGGGGGGGGGTCGTCTTATACGCCGGATATAAGGATAATGAGGATAGAGGTGCTAAAACTCTATATTTTGACTGGGAAAATGGGGGGGTCGTCTTATACGCAGGTCGTCTTATACGCCGGAAAATACGGTATCTCCAAAATGTGAAGCTTGTTTTATAACAGCCTAGTCTTGGGGACTCCATTCTCATGCCCTCTTCTTGAGCCACACTGAAGATACTAAATATCTGAACTATACTAAGAAGCTTTCAGTTAAGAATTTTAACTTTTCCAGATGATTTATAAGTGGATGAAAAAGAGTATGTACTTACAGGGAATTCATTTTAAAAGGTTGTAGAAGGTGTTTTACCAGCCATGTTGTGTTGGATGCAGATTTAGATAATTGGGTTAAATCTCATGATAGTCCCAAATAGAGTACACTTACTGAAATGAATTGAACTTATGTAAGTGGAGACTTCGTGTCTGGTTCTACTGTAGTTGAGACTGACACTAAATTTAGCCTTTTTGAGTAAACCCATTGAAATCAGTGGGGCTTCTGCCTGGCATCCTGCTGGTTTGTCCTAAGTCGATTACCTCTGTTCAGTCAATGGTTGAGTCAGCATATAAGTACATCCATTGATTCAGTGAGTCTGCTCTAACCAGGAGTAACAATAGGATTTAAGCCTGTGTTAATCTTGACAACAGTCCCATCAATCTCAAGGGGTCTGCTGAATCTGGGTCTAATTTATGGAATTTTTTTTATCCAGTCATAATGTTCAATAGATCAGGAATTATGTACTGTGATTACCTAGATTTACTACTATACTAATGCTTTTTTTTTTGGCAAATTTTAGGAGTGGCGTTCTGTAAGCAGCAAAGAACAAACGAAGGGGTCTGGAAAGCAGAGGATTTGACCCAAACATTAAATCAGGTGCAGTTAACTGAGCCTCCTCCAACCAATTATATGATTCCTGAGCCTATGTTTCCTGATCTAGATTCCAATCAGGTTGGTTCCCACTCCAGAAGCTGGGTATCATGGAAGGCCATTCCACTCCATCTGTTAAATCATGCCCTGCCTGTTTCCATTGTGGAATGTTTTTCCTCTCCTCCACATGCAGTGCATTTCATACAGCTGATATGCTTCAGTAATCTGATTTTGGTATTTTCCCCACTTTGCCCTTTAAAATAGAAACAGTGTTGTTTTACTTGTGGCTTCTACTTCCCAGTGGCTTTATCATTTAAGAGGAGTGGAAGAATCTTCTTGAGACATTTCCAGAACAATTAACTATCATATTTTGATAGTTCGCCAAAAGTGATGAGAGTGGGGCTGATAGCAGTTTTAGCTTTTTAAACTGGTAGAAAGTCACACAGAGTTCTGATGAATAAAAACTGCCTTTGGAATCTGTGAAGACCTTATAGTTTGCATTTTGGCATGAAGAGTAGTTTCTGACATTTGTTCTTTTTCTTCAGGTTTACAACCAAAACTTGCCTTTGACAGCACCGCTGCCCTCCAGCCTGCCCCCCTATGCCCCTGTTAGTCAGCCCACTGTACAGTTCATAATGCAGGGCAGTCTTCCTCTGATCAGCTGTGTGGCAAGTCAAGGATTGACTCCAGAACCTGGTAATCTGGCTACAGCTTCAGAACCAGGGATTCAGGCAGCTTCCACAGGAGAGGCAGAGGAGAAAATCAAAGCACCTAAATCTCCAGTGGATAAAACAAAAAATGAAGAGGTGAGTGAATATGAATGGCTAGCGCACACAATGTGTTTTAAGCTGAGCGCATTACAGTTCTAGGGAGATAAAATCTAAGAATTATTCTGTTAGATCAGACCACCCAGTCCAAATTATTCATAGAGAAGGTGTTCTCTCAGGCTTTGTTTGAAGTTTAACACCATTGAACTTTGAGTAGTGGGAAGCAGCCATTAATATGCCTTGTTTCTATGAATGTATTTAAACCCCTTTAAAGTTCATTTAAGGTAGTGGCCATAACCATGTTTTGTGGCCAGCAATTCCATACATTGTGATAACTATCAGAGCTATGTGATATCTTTTATTATAACCACTAAAGTGTTTTTTGTTGTTGGGTGTCTTCAAGTCGTTTCCAACTTACAATGATCCTAAAACTATCATGGGTTTGTTTTTGGTTTTTTTGCAAGATTTATTCAGAGAAGGTTTGCATTGCCTTCCCCTGAGGCTGAGAGCATGTGACTTGCCCACAGTCACCCAGTGGGTTTCATGGCTGAGCTAGGAATCAAACCCTGGTTCCTAGAGTTGTAGTCCAACACTCAGACCACTATGCCACAGTGGCTCACCGACTAAAGTGTTACAAAAGTACTATTTAAGTGGTGTGAGCTTTCAGATTCTCTGTAACTGTTCCATTATACTTGGTGATACAAAAATCAGAGTGTAAGGGAAGAAACAAATGTTTCTGCAGATGTGGCCTAGTGGATTGGCCTTTTTCGTGTCTTTAGCTGTAAAACAGTTACTTGCAGGCTCAGTGAGGTGGGAGGACAGACACATAATGTTTTCTTTCACCACGCTCCCAGAGAGTTGGTTGGTATACTGAGAAGTGTGTATTGCCTTTTAGAAAGTTTGTGAATTCCTGAGCTGTTTTATAACACATACACAAAGCAACATGAGAGCCTTTGTGCTAGCAAAACCTATGTACTTAATTGTTGCACAGTAGAACTTTAGTATCCACTGGGGTTTGGCTCCAGAACCAGACATGAATACCAAAAACTGTGAATGTTCAAGTCCTGTTAAATACAGTGGATAGTAAAATGGTGCCTCTTATAAAAAATGGTAAGATTGAGGTTTCTTTACAATTTTTTTGAATATTTTCCATCAGTGGATGCTTGAATCTGTAGATAAAGAATTTGTGGATACAGAGGGTTGACTGTATTTTTCAAAGACTTTTTGATTCTTCTTTTATCTCCTGATATTTGTACTGTTGTGCCTGATAAAGAGTTCTGAAGCATTTGAAAGCTTTCATCACTTTTTTAAACACTGTAAAAGTCTTGTAAAATACATTACCAAAATCATTTCTGTTTTTACTTACTGGTTGTGCAGTTACTGTTTTTTTTTTTTAAAGCATGGTGCACTTTATTAAGAAGTGCCTCCTTTTCATATGTCTCAAACCTCCTGTTTTGCTGGATTATTCAGCATTCTGATAGAGGAAGAAAGAACATGTGTTTCCGTTTTGTTCTCACTTTTGCTAATTGTATCATCTCGTATCATATTCCTCCTCCTCTGTTCTCCCCCTAAGCTAATAAGTCTTAGTTTTTCATTATGTAGAAAGTAAGCTTTTCATTATGTGGAACATGTCATCTTTTATTGCCAAAGTGATAATCCAACTTGTCATCTGACATGCAAGTGTCCCATTATGTGATGTTATCTGACTCTAAATACCTGTCAGGCTCTTTGAAGTCTAGTTCCATTTTTGTTTGGGTGAAGATGATATTAATCTACACACTTTCCTCATGACGATATAGAAAATAGACTGGCTCTCACCAAGATCTTGAGGACTAGGCAAATGTGGATCCTGTGGGCAAAGTCTTAAGCGGCAACCACATGCACTATTGTTTGGTATATGCTACAAATGTGGGATAGTTACTGTTGTGTTCTGTAATCTCTGTGCTGTCTATGCTTTTTCCAACTTTACTACAGCCCTTTAAAAATACAGCTTTAGAGTGGCCATATGTGCATTCCATAGAATGATGTGACAGGGTTGATACTAGGTATGTTGCATTCCACCTTTCCCAGCTAATTCCAAACATTTCCATTTTTACTGCATCAGCATATTAAGCTGCTAATTTGACCAAGGCCCTGTACGGACCAGCCAAAAGAGCCAGCCTGGGGGTGGAGTTGGGGCGTGGTGACCGCACACCCGCCACCTTGACTCCACCCCAATGCCACTGTCATGCCGCCCATGCAAGCAGATGGCGGGTGGCATCAGAACACTCCCTTGGTGTAGCATTCATATGTGTTGCGCCAAAGGAGTGTGGAAAAGCCACCGCTTCAGCGGCAAGGGTGGCTTTCTGCTGCTCTAAAAAGGAGTGGCAAAGTGCCGGATTGGGACTGCAGCGTGTGGTTGCCGTGGCCCCAATCCAACAAGGAAAGGGGTGGCAGGATGCCGCCCCTTAGGGGCCATCTGTTTAGCCCCCAACTTTTGCTGTGATCCCAACATTGTATTCCTAGGCAGTGAACACAAACTAGATAACTTTTATTCCCATATTGCATTCACTTGCATTGAATTGTCTGTCATGTAGGTGTCAGTTTGCCTAGTGAAGAGATTTTTTTCAGTCTTCTCTTAGGGCTGGAGCAGACTGCCCAAAAAGGATGCCTTCAGGGTGTCATCAGTGCATGTGTTTAGATGCCACACCCTGCAATGATGTCTTGAAGCCACCTGGAAGCCAGCTTGGAGCCACTCCAGCATTTAGACACCACACCCTCCAATGACATCTTGAAGCTGTTCCAGCAGCGTGGTGTTTATATGCCACACACCACCAGAGTGGCTTGAAGCCACCATGGGGCCATGGTGAGGCGGCAAAAGCCGCCTTTTTGCCAGCCAAAGAAGGAACAGATCTTTTCTGCTCCTTTTTTGGTGGGGTTTGAGGCAGATTGGGGCCACACCATATAGTTGCTGCAGCCTCAATGTGTCTTTGGAAGGGACGGTTTCAAGGGGCCCCTTCAGGGCTGTCTGTTTTGGCCCTTAGTCTCTGAAGATTTTACATCCCTTGGTTGCTTTGCCAAGGTGTCTAATAGTGTCATTTCACTATCCACCCTTTTCTCTAGGTCAGATGAACAAAACGACTATGTCAGTCCTAGTAAAGATCTTTGGGAGGGATGCTTTGTTTTTGTCTCACATTCCAAATAATATACCACACTGTCTGTGTAACCTTGATCAGAGGGCATGTAGCATAAATATTCTCAGTGTATTCTGATAAGTTGTGACTTGCATTTGGAGAAGACGTGGCAGTGAATCCTCATCAAGCCCTTGAGAGGCTGAGAAACAACCAAAATATAAATTGAAAATTTGAAGAGCTTGTGCCATTGAGATTTTTTGCAGATTATGTGTCAGTGAGAAATAATGTTTTAATTAAAATCTTTGTGTGTTCTCTTGATGAGAACTCAGCTCTGGAACTTCCAAAATGCCTTTAATTACAAACTGAAAGACACTTCAGAAGTCCCAGAGCTGAGTTCTGGTACCAAGGACCAAGACCTAACTCTTTGTTGGCTGAAGTTACCCAGGATGAAATCGCAGCTACACATTCTGTTTGATTTCTGTGGTTCTAACATAATGGGAACTGCATGGGATGTGTACCCACAAAAGAGCAACAGCAATATCTTCCTTTAATATAAGAACTGTTGATCTGATGTTCTTGATGTTCTACGCTACTTGTAGTGTAGTTGATTTTTTATTGCCCCCTCCCCCCTTTGTCCTTGTAGTACATGAAGAAACTTCACATGCAAGAGAGGGCTGTGGAAGAAGTAAAGCTTGCAATTAAGCCATTTTACCAGAAGAGGGAGATCACCAAGGAAGAATACAAGGAGATTCTTCGGAAGGCAGTGCAAAAGGTGAAGGGGGTGGGTGGGTCAGATCTTATTTTAACCTCGGGCAGACAGCTGTAAAGGTTTGGCTGTATACATGAACACATTGGGAGCTAGATTTTAGCTGCTGACACAGCTGTACTCTGTTATTTCATGTAGTGAATTTGAACTGAGGAAATCCAGGGTGATTTGGGGGGCATCCATCTACTTAAGATTATTGAAACTGATTTGATCTCCTTTTATCATTCATAGATCTGTCATAGCAAAAGTGGTGAAATCAACCCTGTGAAGGTGGCTAATCTTGTGAAGGCTTATGTTGAAAAGTACAAACATATGAGAAAGCATAAAAAGACAGATGGTGAAGAAGAGCCTCGTGACACAGGGAACTGAGATGAGCAACAAGGTGAAAGAGGCAAGAACTTTTCTACACAAGGATGTTTTCTTCCTATAGAGGGAGGCAGGGATATGCAGTTGCATGTTGCAACCCCCTCCCTCAGAACCTGGATGCAGTTGGACCTTCTTGAAGGAAGACTCAATTTTCACAGAAGAGTAGGGATCTCCTCTTGGATTAGATTGCTGTATGAGAACCATATGTCCTTCTTAACTTGTGGAGAAACTCTGGACAAACAAAACTCTGGGTGTGTTGAGAAGTACCCTATCAATTGCCATGGTTTTACTTTGATCACACTTTTTGGGGGTCTGTGGATCTGTCCTTCAGTTTAAAACAGGCACTTTTATATGCAGTACACAACAAGCTGTGCTGCTCCCCTTGTGTTCTTATTTATCAGAAATATGGAGTCTGGAGATTTCTCAGAAACAGGTTTACTACTTGAAATGTGATATTTTTAGCCTGTTCTGTGGGAGAAACGTTGACTCAAGTCTGCCATGGGAGTTGCAAATGTGTGCTAACCTTTACAAATTCTCTGCTTTGGGGTGGCACTTACTTACATTTTATTTTATATTTTGTTAAGGTATCTCAGTGATTGATTTCTTTGGGGATTTGTGGGGGCATGGTGATGGAGGAACCAGACTGTGCATCACAACCTGTAAATAGTGTGCTCAAGGCTGGTTTTGCATTCAGCAAACTGCCATTTGCTGAGGTGGATGGTAAAAGAGGAGAATTGTAGACTGTCAATAGTGAACCCAAGGAATGTGGCAGAAGTATGTACAAAACAGAAACGTGACAATTTATAAAGTTATTTTGAATTGTTTCTTGTTTATACTTGTGTTTACGCTAATTCTGTTATGATTCTTGGATGAAGTGTTTGACTAAACAAAAGTATTTATTATAAAACAGTCCATCATACAGCTTTCAGATATATGAGTCAGGAACTGATTGCAGGATGTTCGTTCACATATACATACGCACTTTATATCCCGCCTCTCCCTGTTGAGGATCAAGGCGGGTAACAGCAAAGATTAAAACAATTACAGAAATAAAACAAGAAAATAATCCCTGAAGCCCCACCCTTTCGACCCACCTTCCCTTCGATATAAAATTACAACAATAAAATCCCTCTAACTAAAAAACAATTAAAAACAGTTAATAACAGTGGCAATGCCATGAGGAGTTAGATCAAATGGGCAGTTAGTTTAGATCAGGACAGGTCAGTCTGGGAAGGCCTGCCGGAAGAGAATCATTTTTATCGCTTTTTTAAAAACGTCAAGGGATGTAATCTGATGAGTCTCCTCCGGTTGGTCATTCCAAATTTTAGGAGCGGCAGCTGAAAAGGTCCTCTGGGAAGTCACCACCAGTCTAGTTTTCATTGACTGTAGTAAGTTCTTCTCAGAGGACTTGAGTGTGCAGGAAGGATTATATGAGAGGAGGCATTCCTTCAAGTGAGCTGGACCCAAGCCATGTAGGGCTTTACAGGTAATAACCAACACCTTATACCAGGGGTAGGCAACCTTTCCCCTTTAAGGGCCAAGGGACTTCAGCTCCCAGAAGCCTCAGCCATGTTGGCCAATAGTCCCATGTTGGCCAATAGCTCCTGGGATTCTGGGAGCTGAAGTCCCTCGGCCCTTAAAGGGGAAAGGTTGCCTACCCCTGCCTTATACTGTGCCCAGAAGCTAACAGGCAGCCAGTGTAAGGATTTCAAAGTAGGTGTTAACCGGTCGAACCTAGATTTTCCCATGACCAGTCTGGCTGGGTTTAATGCTGCATTACCTGTCAGCAAACTGCTAGTTGAGGCTGCAAATCTTCCTAAATCTTGTCAAACCCCAGCTAAACTGACACTTCCTTTAGATTTAGGTGTTTTCCCGAGCTTTTTGGTGAAAGTAATATGTAATGCTAATGCAGATGGCAAGGGAAAGGACAAGGAAGTCATTAGTTTATCTTGTAATCCTACAGCCTGCTTCCAGTGCCTAAAATGTGGTTATATGTAATTGACCTGCTGCTTCTGTGAACTGCATCTTGCTTCACCTGTTACCATGAATTAATAAGTTAGAGATCTGTGCAATGGGTGGCCTTTCTGCCAAAGACCATAAACCAGTTTCAGCCCATCTTTCTTTTAAAATGTGCCAAACACTAGTTCATTTAGTACAGTGTAAGCATATTGTGGCCTTGGAGGTGGCATGTGGTCTCAAAGGCCATTTTTGCATCCTGCATTCTCTACTCCTCCCTTGCCCAGAATCCTTATGACTCCCATGCAAAAAATGTTTTTTCCCAAGGAGGGGAAAGGAAATCCTAGCTCCTGGAATGTTTCAGGAACTGCAGCTCTCCTTTTAAATAGGTTGCAGGCCCCTCTTTACCATTTAACTAACACACACACACACACACAGAGGCTGTGTTTCAAAAAAACAGAAAGGGATTTGAAGTACTTTTGCTTACATTCTTTGGCAGTTTATGCAACCCCTGGCTTCCCAGACCCATCAAAATCGCCATCTCTGACCTGACACAGTTTACTTTCTGACTTAGGTATTTTCAAAGTACAAGCCAGAGTTTGTAATTCTCCCCCCCCCCTCATCCTGGAGGATCTAATCCCCATCCCCACAAAGTTTGGATAAATTCTACATGTTCTATGGAGTGTCTTCTCATAGTTATTAGTCTTGTAACATTTCTGTGGTTCTGCTGTGTCTGACAAAAGATTATGGTGATTGAGGTTCAGGAGCCATTTCATGCTGTGAATAGAACAGAAGATTTAAAACCATTTCTGAGGAACATTAGGCATTTCCCCTGCACACTCATACATTTAGTAATTTACCACAGAGCTTCTAATACAGTTGTGAGCAAGTTCCAGATCAACTAGAAATTACAAGGGCTTCCTTGCCAGGGCATGTACACTTGGTGGACTTGACTCATTCAGATCTCACTTTTATTTAAATGCCAAAGGAACAGGTGTGTGCCAAAACAGTTGCTTTAATCTTACGATCACCGTATTCTTGAACTTGTCTGAAAAAGTTCTAGCATCTGGTCTGATTCAACCATCACCACTTAGTGTTTTAGACTTGGCTCCTAACTGCACCAGCCAGCATGGCCAATTGTCAGGGATACTTGGCATTATAGTCCAAAACATCTGGAGAGCACTCAGTTGCAGAAAGATTACCTGCATTTGATACTCTCATCTGCCATAATTGCACTGCCTCTATGGTTGCTCACCTGTTGTGGATCTCCTTGAAAGGATGCATGCACTGAATGAGTATTTGTAAAAGTTCCCTGAGGATTCTGTTGTTTTTTCCCTCCTAAGCTAACTACACCCAGAAGTGGATAATGGATTAAAGAGCAATGATGATAGTAGCACTACATGCAATTAACTATCAGCTTCAAGAAAATGCCTAAGATCTAGTCTGCCATTGACCACTGACTACATGTTCTGCTGCTATTGACCAAAAAAAAAAAATGTTTCCTTCTGTCATACCTAGAAATTCTCCCAAAGTATCTTTTTCTAAGGAAGGTGTACAGAGGCCACTGACAATCAATGGATAAGATCTTCTTTCTTAGAAGTGTGGAACCTTTCGCTCTCCATACATTTTGGACTGTAAAACAGTCCCTTATCTTTAGTCCTGCTAAATGAGACTGATAGGCAAACTTTCTGAAGGATAAAACCTTCTCCTCACCCCAGCTCCGACTTCTGCTTACCTCTTGAAAGCCACAAATATTAATATGTAGTGATGTCGCTGCACATGTCCCCTCCCAATAAACAAATAGTATTACCAGAAATTGGAGGTCAGTAGATTTAATATCATCTAGAAAGGAGAGGGC
>CM034701.1:119232254-119247780 GCA_020142125.1 Phrynosoma platyrhinos | reverse complement strand
TGGACTGGATGGCCCTTGTGGTCTCTTCCAACTCTATGATTCTATCCTGAGGTTGAGAGAGTGTGACTTGCCCAAGGTCATCCAGTGAGCTTCCATGGCAGAGCTGGGATTTGAACCCTGGTCTTCCAGTGTCCTAGTCCAATGCTCAAACCACTACATGCTGGCCCCCATCCCATATAAGCATTTCCAATATCATTGGGTTCTGTGTCCCACCATCCTATGCGGCTAGGCTGGTGGGTACATATGATAGGTCTTTCGCTGTAGCAGCAACTGACAGTGGAACACCCTTTTGCAGGAGATTAGGTTGGCTCATCCCTTCTGAGTTTCCACTGGGGAGTAAAGGCTGGACTATTTTGCTTGCCCCTTGGTTCTTAAAATGAGGGGTGTCTGTTCTGTCTGTTTTATGAGTTTTTGTTTTTTTTTTAAAATCTGTTATTAAAATGATCTTAAAGAGAAGCTACAAGTATTTTTGTTGGTCTTTAGTTATCTGCAGGCATACTTCAGTTAACAAAGCATGTGACAAAAAAGCTCCTTTTAATGTCTTTTTATATCTGTCCATCTCTCCTTTTCCTCCTTGTCCATTGTTCAGCTGGACTTTTTTAAAGCAGCACTGGCATTTAGAGAACAGTGAAGGAGGTACGGAGAAACACAGACTGTTGCAGCAGCATGTCTGCAGTAAACAATGCAATAAAGCTTGAGTTGTGAAAGAGCGGAAGTCTACTCTAACCAATCATACTGTAGCTGTGTCTGCTTGCATATAAAAAGTAAACAGCAGTTGCCTTCAAAAATCCTTACTGAGCATGTCTGAACAGTAAAACAGAGAAAAGGGGAAAGCTGATAAGCGTCCTTCACCTCAACAAGTTCAAAAAACACAGATCTATTAGTCTGGCTGCCTAAATGGGAACTGTAAGAGAAGTGGAGGCTGGTGAAAAGAAAAATCATCCCTAGGTGCATTTTGGAAGAAGCCTTCAAATAGGTTCTAGAAATGTTCAAAACATTTTATTTATCCAATCCTTAATTGATCTGGTTGTTTCATTTCCCATATACACATTGTTGTTTGAATAAAAAAAATTTGTTGAAACATGAACTGCTCTTCCTTGTGATGTAAAAATTTATCCATATTCTTTCCATGTTATTTCTATCTTTGGTACCAAATTTTCTATTACACATAATAGCTACATTTTCTATTTCACATAATGACACATCTACTTCATTAACAGATATATATCTATATTGAATGTTTTAAAAGTTTTTTTAATCTATTGTGCATCACCTTGGGGGCCTTGGCGGGTTGAGAGAAGATAAATATGACATAAATAAATAATTGTTCTTGATCAAACAGAACATTTTTTCTACATTCCTTGTTTTTAACCTAAAAGGCATTAAATCTGTTGGAAGAGGCTGAAAGTGGAAGTGATTTATCATCACCTCTTTTATTTACATGTTTTTGGGCATGTGTGGCAGGCTGAAATGGCCTCCTGGACACACTGGAGATGCCCACCCATGCCACAAGGGAAGCATCATTTTCCTAGAGCAGTACCTTGGCCGAATTTTTCATAGTTGAAGATCTCCACTTCTACCTCCCGTTGTAACACTTTGGGTTCTGGGTGCTGAGCCATGTTATCTAGTTGCTTGGAGAAGGCCCAGAAGACCTTACATTTACCAAGGCGCTTGGCACAAAGTTTCTCATTCTGCCGATAAAGCAGTAGACCTATATTCTGCAGCACAGTCAAGGTATGCTGAACCTGTTTCTGGTCAGGAAGCATATTTGGATTTGGAAACTGTATTATGTGCGGGTTGTCTAGCACTTGGGTGTGGTGGTTGTTGTTGTAGGTAAACAAACAGCTACTTGCTTCCACTCTTGTTTCACACAGCAGCCTTCCTCTGTAATAGATGGAGACATCCAGGCCAAAAGAAACTAGTCCTGCAAGAGAAAGGATTGGGCTTAATGTAGTGGGAGAACACTATCTTCATATCTATAAAGGGTTGCCTGCCAAAATGCAGCACTTCACATTATCACAAAGAAATGTGCAGCCACATTATCCAATCATAGTATCCAAAACAGAAGAAAGTTACATTCACATCAGCAAGGTGAAATAAATTCACCCAATAATATAACCTTCACTTGCAGGCATTTGAAAAAAGTGACAATACAAACATGTATGAAAGTTTTTGGAATACACACATTGGAGAAAGCAAAATACATCGACATACAACCTTTAGATCCTTATGATTGTGTCGTCTACAAGAAGGACAACTCTACCTTAGGCTCCTGCAGTTTTCTGAACTGCAATTTCCATAAAACCTAAACAGTATAACCAACAGTGAAGGGATTATGGGAAGTGCAGTTTAATCATGGGGATTAAAAGACTTGCAGAGACAGCTGCCCATCCCTAACCTGGATATGAAACCATAAAGTCAGCATGTTATTGGGATCAAATGTATGCAGAGTGATCAAGACTTTAAAACATACATTACATTTATCCTGGATGCAAAGGTATGTAGGGTTTTTAATTAAACATCAATGAGATCAACGGTTGGGAGCCTGCAGCACCAGTTTCCATTATCCCTGTCTACACTGGTTGGACATGAAGGGAATTGGAGGCCTGCAACTTCTAGCAGGCAAGAGATTCCACACCCTAGTTCAGATATTTCTCCCGAGGAACTGGGAAAAGATGACAGAATATTTGGAAAAAATATGGAAATATTTCTCTGAAGATGCCAGCCACAGATGCTGGCGAAACATCAGAAAGAAATTCTTCTAGAACATGGCCACACAGCCTGAAAAGCCCACAAAAAACTAAAAAAATATGGATTCAACTTATTCTTTTAGATATCAAGTGTGGAAACAGCTGGTTGTTTAGTACAGAATAAAATGGCTTTCACAGAACTTCTAGGTGTTAGACAATGTAAAATGTTCCCAAAACCATTCTGTCAAGTCATAACTTAAAAGGGAGAAAACTCTGAGGGTCACTGTGCTCAGACTCCATGATCCCTGAAACAAACAGGTCCTGACCATAGACTAACATTAACTAGCCTGGGCAAAAGAAAAGAAACCCAGACAACCCTGGCCTAGTCCACAAAAGGGGAATTCTTTCATTCTAAACAATGGCACAGGATTCTGCTATCATTTTATAATGTAACTACAGTTATCTTACTGTGCACAGTGGAAATGTTCATGCAGATGGTCTCTGTACAAGCCATCAGTTTTGTCATTATCTCCCTATCAGCTTCCAGTGTTCCTGGCCCTCCACACAGCTAGGATTTACTGTGCTCAGCTTGTCAGAAGAGAACCTCAGGCCCTGGCCACTAGACATCCCTGCCTGCACCTCATCAGTTTATAATTTAATTTATACAGCTACATTTTTAGTCTGCTCTTCCTCCTTAGGAAGATGCATATGGCTCATCTCTCCATTTCCTCTCTCCCAACACTCCCACATGCAATTATTGAGTTCTGACCACCATAAGAATTCAGAAGCAGGATCACACAACTGAGCTTAACAAAAAGGATGGGAATCATGAAATTACTAGATGTTGGACTGCAATGTCCAGCACTCACCACTTGCTGTGCTTGATGGGGATTGCAAATCCAAGAACACCTGGAGGGCCACATGATTCCCCCCCCCACAACAAGCTCTATGATTCCCACCCTGTAAGGTTGGATGCAGACAAGTGTGTGATTCATTCAAAGGAATAAAGAAAATTTCACCAGCCAACTTCCATCCCTCCACTTATTAAAAAATAAAAGAACAGAATAACATTTCTTCTTGTGCCTTCACTAATCAGAGGGCTTTCATGAACCTCTCATGTCCTCATAAACCCGGGCAGGATGCATCCACTGACCTGTGTTATTCTGCAGAGGAGCAGCATTGACAGGAGGTTGTCCAACTGGGGGTACAGCTGGCAATGTACATGCACTCTGTTCCATCATGGGGTGCTGGCTTGCCGTGCTACATATCATCACTCCATTTCCCACAGGTTCTTCATCCATGTAAACATTTTCAATGAAACAGTTCTTCTGACCAAGAACATCTACTATAGAAGAGGAATATCTTGAATAGGAACATGCTTCTAGCAGCAACCCTTACTGATGCTTTGGCTCTGGGGTGGCTAACTGTCAGAGGCTGGGGGATACATCCTCACCGTACTCCCCCAAAGATAATTTGTTGTCCCCCAAATGCCCTCAAGGGGGCATGAGATATTTTTGCCACAGCTTTCCCCTCAGTCTGTTTTAGCATGGTGCAGTGGTTTGAGTATTGGATTACAACCCTGGAGACCAGGGTTCGATTCCCTGTTTGGCCATGAAACCCATTGGATTACCTTGGGCAAGTCACACTCTCTCAGCCTGAGGGGAAGGGAATGGCAAACTTCCTCTGAATAAATCTTTTTGGAAAAATCCAATGACAGGTTCTGCCGCAGAGTCACCATAAGTCGGAAATAACTTGAAGGCACAAAATATCAACAACTTCTTTTTGTTTGTTTTTAAACAAGAAGTGACCTGATCTTGTTCCCCACAGAAGGCATGTGGGAGCAAAAAACAAGTGTGTGTGTGTGAGAGAGGGGGGGGGAACAAAAACAGCCCTGGCGTAAATGTTGACAATCACCAAAATTAGCTGCTCTAGGGCTTGCCTACATGGACACCCCAAACTCTCCCCAGGCTCGCTGCATCCTGTTTACATGATTCAGGACCAAACCCCTGGATTGGGTGCAGACTGTCTTCACAACACCCACACCCAATTCACAGCTTCATTCCCCTAACCTGCATTGAAATAACTCACCTTTGGCTGTGAGTTTTCAGTACTCTTCACAGCAATTGTGATGGCTGTCTTCACTCATGGTCCCTGAGAGCCATCCAGCACTGCTCCTGTGGGCACAAATCCCTCTGAGGTCAGAACTAGCTGGGTGCTTCATTCTGACCTCAGCAGCAGTCCTGGATGATGAACGGGGACCATGTAGGAAGCCAACTGCCTGTTGTTGAGAGGTGCAAAAGCTGAAATTCCGCAGCAAGAGAGAACAGGTAAGGGGTGAATTTGGGGCCAGAATATTCTGGGAGCAGCCCAGAGTATTCTGGCCAATGTAGACTCACTATTAGTCTAGTGACAATGTGTCATTTCTGTAGATCCTCCTCACTTTCAATTTCACTGCTGCAGAACAAGACATAGAACTCCTCTAAACTATGCAACCCACCAATTTCAGCAGGCACTACATCACATGAGCACATTGCATATAGGTTTGGTACATGTTTCTGCTTCTTGTCCCAACTAAAGTGAGCTTTCAGTTTAATTAAAGCTTAGGAAACAATCAGAATTGTTGGAAAAGTTGCTGTTTTAACTAAAACTTCCAGAATGAGTTAGAGCCTTTGCAAACTGACAGAAACGAAGCAGCTTGAGTCCACTTTAACTGCCTTGGCTCAGTGCTAAGTAATCATGGAAACTGTAGTCTATTGTGGCACCAGAGCTCTCTGACAGAGAAGGCTCAATGTCTCAGAAAAATCTACAGTTTCTATGATTCCCTAGCACTGAACCAGGGCAGTTAAAGTGGACTCAAGCTGCATTGTTTCTGTCAGTCTGCAAAGTTCCTAACGCATTCTGGAAGTTTTAGTTATAACAGCAACTTTTCCAAATTAATTTGCTCACCAGCTGTTTTGTTGGTAACACTTTGTCCACCTTAGGTCAATCCTAAATATGACTAAGCGTGGATCCACTTAATGTCTGGTATTTTATTGGTTTTAATTCAAACCATACTTTCTAAACAGTTTATCATGTGCATATTCAAGGAATTAATTTGAGATAATCTCCGTCTCCAGTACTGTTATTAGCTGACCCTTGAATATTTGAAATATAGGAATGAAATATGACATGCTCCTTTTTGTATTATTCCCCATTTGGGGAATTATTCATTTGTCATTATTCCCCATTTGTACTTCAGAGTACCACTCACCCAAGTGATTAAGGTGATTTGTGGCAGGAAGGTTTTGCTGGGCCTGCTGCAAAGCAAGAGTGGCAGCTGACTGAGAATTCATGTCTGTTCTGGTTACAGCCAGCCACCTGGATGGCTCTTCATAATAGCTGTTTTCAACTGCTTCACCCACTGCTTCATTCCTTAAAGGTTGATATCCATTTTGGTCAACACGAGGGGCTGCACAGGCACTGCTTTGTTGATAAGAAACCTCTTCTAGAAAATTGAGGAGAAAAAAATCACTAGTAGGAAAAGAGAATACAGAACATACTGTAAAGCACATAAAACAATTATAATGCTGTGAGGCCTGCAGATCATGCCTCTTGATCTAATCCTACCCATAGCCCCAACATACATACACAGACTTTATATCCTGTATATGCAAACTCCTGTACATGTATGATTCCAAATACCTCTGCTGTTTATGAAGCAATCAACCATACAACCCAGGGACTGACAGATAGGCATAAGATGTTTCTGTTAATTGCATATCTAGACCTACCTATGAGATGATCACCTGGAGTTGGAGCCCATGAGACTGGTTGGATTCCATCCAGATTCAAGGTGGCTTGCTGTAAAACCCACTGGAGTGTATCACCACTACACTGGTAGATGCTTTCAGCTGTATTCCCATTTGGCCCTGCAGTGCACACACAGACAAGCAAGCACATCAAAACTCATGATCACACTTCTTTTTAACCATGAATACTTACCTTAAATAATAAACCTAACCTAACAATAATATAACTAACAACATTTCTATGTACCTTAAATATAAACTGATCAAACTTTGTTGTTGTTGTGTCCCGTCAAGTCATTTATGACTGCATACTACAGAATGCACCATTAAAAAGGAAAAAAGAAAAAGAATACCCCCTATCCACATTGTACAGTGGGCCCAAGGTATCCACTGTGGTTCAGTTCCAGGACCTCCTGTGGATATCAAAATCTGTGGATGCTCAAGTCCCATTTAATACAATGATATAGTAAAATGTTGGTATTGTTAACTGCCCTCAAGTTGACCTCGACTCATGGTGACCTTGTGGGTGAGATATCTCCAAGCCCCCCTGTCCTCCACTGCTCTGCTTAAGTCCTGTAAATTCAGACCTGTGACCTCCCTGATTGAGTGCATCCATCTGGTGTAAGGTCTTCCTTTTTTCTGCTACCCTCTCTACCTTTCCTAGCATTATTGTCTTTTCTAATGAGTCATGCTTTCTCATGATGCACAACAGTCTCAATTTGATAGTCTTGGCTTCCAGGGAGACTTCAGCCCTGATCTGTTCAAGGACCCATTTGTTTGACTTTTTGGATGTTCACAGTATCCACACCACTTTTCCTCAGCACCACATCTCAAATGAATTGATAGTCTTCTTACCAGCTTTCCTCACTGGCCAACTCTCACATCTGTACATTGTGATTGGGAATACAATAGCTTAGACAATTCTGACTTTAGTGCTCAGTTTATCTTCATTCTTTAGGATCTTGTCTAGTTCTTTCATAGCTGACCTTCCCATTCCTAGCCTTGTTCTGATTTCTTGACTGCAGTCTCCATTCTGAACAAGGTTTGATCCAAGGTATGGGTACTTTTTAACTATTTTGATTTCCTCAAGTTGAATTTATGGCTAGGTTGAATTTACGTAGATCCCCTGTGGTCATTATTTTAATTGTATCCATTATATGAAATGGCAAAATCAAGGATTGCTTTTTAGAACTTACATTTGTTTGAACATTTTCAAGCCACAGATGGTTGAATCCATGGATATGGAGGGCTGAATATACAATAGGGGGAGGCACACATTCTGTTTGTTGTCCTTCACAGAGGATTGTCATAAAATTTATATCTTTTCTACATGTCTTACTGCATCTCTGTTATTAATATGTTTCATTATATACAACTGACATTGAAATTTACATCGACTATCACACTAGTAATATGATTACAGACTAGCATTATACATATTTTGCTATATAAATGTGAGTTTCAGATGACTGTTATACCAGGACTGTTATTGTTTACACATTCTCTTACCATATACAACACATACAAATTCTAGATACGGGTGTGAAGTGAAGAAAGCTGGGAGGTAAAGAATAGACTCCTTTGAAATGTGGTGAAGAAAAGTTCTACTAAAAAAAGAAATGGATGGGCCTGAACTTTCCCTAGAAGCCAAATTAACTCAACTGAGGCTGACATAGTTTGTTCATATCAGGAGACAATATGACTCACTGGAAAAGACAATAATGCTCTATAAAATGTGTAAAGGAAAAACAGAAAGACTACACTATAGATGAATTGATTCAATCAAGGAAGCCATGGCCCTGAACCATGTTTGCAAGACAAGGCAGGACAGTTGATGACCAGGACTCTTGGAAGCCTTTCATTCATAAGGCTGCCATGAGTAGAAGTCAACATGTTGGGCAAATAACATCAACATTGCCACACATTCGCACTCTTAACCCCTCCCCCCATGTATAATATATAAAAGCATGGGGACCAAAATGCCCCCAAAAGTATTTTGTGGAGATTTTTAGAAAACCAAAAATATTATCCCCCCCATTGTCCCAAAAAGGGGATTGATGCAAGCAATGACCATTACTGTAACAAATTGCTTCCAACTCTGCTTTGATGAGAATGACTGACAATTGAAAATTCTGAATATGAGTTCTTTTGATTATCAAATGATTTTCTTGGTTCAGCAATACCTGAAGCTCCAAATGTACTAGCACTGAAACAATGGTTAAGCTCTTTTCTCTACAGACTAATGATGGTAACCTCGTTTATAAACATGAATCTTTTTCTGCCTTGCACTTGGCATTTTTAGAATTGTAAGCCTGAGGGCAAGGAACTGTCTAATCAACAATTTTTAAGCTGCTCTGAGAGCCTTTGTGGCTGATGAACAGGGTATAAATACTCTAAATGAATTTCATAGGCACAGTTTTATCACAAATTGTACTGTGCCTGTCGAGCGCAAGTGTGATGCAATCAAAATGTCTGCTTATTTGCATCAAAGTCATTTCAACTGCAGGTGCCTTTAAAGTTTAATTTATCTAAAGAAGGTAGACTCCTGCACCTACTGGTGGGCACCTGCTGGCCCCTTCTAAGGAGTTACTATATATCCAAATTTCTTCCAATTCTATCAGATTTGAAAAATAACTTTTAAAAAAATCCAATATAGTCAGTGAGAAGACTGACAAAATCCTTTGGGATTTTGAATGCCATTCAAGTTTAGAATCTGAGTGCTTGGGTCTGAATCAATCCAAGACAAAGTGACTCATTTGTCAAAGTACCAAATTGGGGACTGAATTGAAATTTGTAGCCTGAATTTGTATCCATATTCTAAGCATCTGCCACAAATGACATTTGTAGTCATAAACTAAAAAGTGAGCTTTCACAAGTGTCAGCTTACCTGGGACTGGATTATCCAGTGACAAAGTTTTAAAAGCAACAGCTATCTCCTGCTGTGAACCAAATAAATAAGACCTGTTACACAATTAAGAGAAACCATGCAAAAAATTTCATTACACACTTTTCCAGCCCCCTTAGATCACACCTTTTAGCTTATTCCTACACATTTTTCAGTGATCAGCTGTTTACACAGAGCAACACCTTTGCATTTTAAGTTTATTAAGAGTAAAGTTGTACAAAAATAAAGATAAGCACTAGTTTGGGACTTTCAAGGCTGAATCTACATGAGGGCTGTATCCCAGCTCCACTGTGCAATATTCTGCCCTGGTTTGACCCCTTCACTGACACCTGACTAAGGTGACTACTCACCAACTTGGAGATTCCTGGTGGTCTTTATTCAAATTCTAACCATGCCTGATCCCATTTAGCTTCTGAAATCAGAGGAGGTCAGAGGTGTTCAGGGAGGTATGACAGCTACATGACTACTAAAAAGTAAGTCCCACTAAGTTCCATAGGACTTACTCCCAGGTAACTGTATATCGGACCTGCAACTTCAAAGTTATTGAACTGAAGTTCAGCTGAAATTGTCCAAACAAACAGCTTGTAGAATCCATGCCTAAGAAAACAGATTGTTCAAACAGAATATTTTGACCCTAATACCCCGTTTGTCCTACTTCCCACAGAATAATGACAGATCCTTAGCATAACATCACTGTCATTTTTTCATTAACAGTAATATAGGAATCTGCCTTATATCTGGGGGTGCATCTATACCATAGAAATAATGCAGTTTGACTCCACTTTAAGTGCTGTAGTTCCAGCCTATGGAATTCTGGGATTTGTAGTTTTACAAGATCTTTAGCCTTCTCTGTCAAAGAGTGCTGGCACCTCGCAAAACTACAAATCCCAGGATTCTTTTGGAGCCATGACAGTAATAGTGGTGTCAAGCTGCATTATTTCAACAGATGCACCCTAAGTCAGACCACTGGCTTATCTGGGCCTATACTGTCAACTCTGACTGGCAATGCTTCTTCTAACTTTATTTCAGGTAGGATTCTTCTCTAGCTCTACCAGGAAATCCCTGGCAATCTCCCAATTTTGCTTTGCTTCCCAAATCAGGTAGGTTTAGGTGTATGCTGGGTGGTATGGTGGTACCCTTTTGAACCGGGCTCGTGGTCCTCTCCAGCTTCTGTCTGAGCCAGATGGGACCTTCAAAGGCCATATATCTTAGCTGCCACCACCTACTGATTCCAACCCCCTCTTTTCCTACTAATTCATGGAAAATTACTTTGGGAGTTCCAATTGCACTTTCCATCTCTGACTCTGCAGAGACTTACTCCCACCTCCCCACCCCTGTGAGACCAAGCCAAAGGCTCATAAAAAGAGTGTGGGAAGAAAAAGGAAGACTTTTAAAGGAAGACTTTATTCTAAGCAAATCTACATTAGCAAAAAATGTCTCTTCATGAAGGGCACATTCCCTTCAGGCCCATGTACAGAAGTTACAAAAAGTCTAGATCATTTCAGCCAAGATCGCGATGAAAGTCTTGAAGAGACTAGCTAAATGTTCTCTATCTACTCACAGTACAATGTGGATTCTAGGCATGGTCTCTGACCAGCTCCCCAGTGCAGCCAGCATCTTGCCCCAAGTCTCTGTTCTCACCACACCTTGGGCCTTTGCAGACTGCCAGAAATAGTGCAAACTGAGTCCATTTTAAGGGTTAGGGTTAGTGCTAGGGAGTCATGGGAATTGTTTTTTTCTGAGATATTGAGCCTTCTCTATCACAGAGCTCTGGTGCCACAATAAAATACAGTTCCCATGATTCCCTAACCCTAACCCTTAAAGTGGACTCAATCTGCACTATTTCTGGCAGTCTACAAAGGCCCCTTGTGTTACTCTTTGAGGTATTTATAACCTTCCTTGGAAAATCTGGAAACTTCTTACAAGCTGGTCATCTCACTGGCTCAGAGGAGCTTCATAAAATGAAACTGTAAACCCCATACCTCACTAACCCTTTGTTTACCTAGAAAGAAGACTATTCCCTCAGGTGTGCTGCCCAGAAAATGGGAAAAGCCCCATTATCACACTTTTGATGAAATTCAGGGTAATACATGGGTTTACAGCAATTCTGAATTGCTCCACAGCCCTCAAATCCCTCAATCCCATTGTATTCTGCAGTTAAGTACCTGAAATGGAGATGTAGTCTGGTCAAAACCTTGGACTCCTTCACTGGTAGGGCTGATATATAAGTCATCATTACCATGGTCACTCCCAGTACCTTAAAACAACCAAGGGGAAAAGGGAAAGCATGAAAAAGGCACAAACAGTATCTCTAGGGTGAAGATCTAATGAGGGAAGGTACAGAATCTCATGTCCTTCATTATAAGGATGTATGAGTTTAGGAATGAATGCCTTCCCTTCAATTGCCCCATGACATGCATAAATCCTCTTTATGCTGATACCATAGACTAAACTGGACAAAAACAAATACATACAAAAAATTAGC
Source organism: Phrynosoma platyrhinos (assembly GCA_020142125.1). Taxonomy (NCBI): domain Eukaryota; kingdom Metazoa; phylum Chordata; class Lepidosauria; order Squamata; family Phrynosomatidae; genus Phrynosoma; species Phrynosoma platyrhinos. The sequence goes on along the minus strand of CM034701.1, from coordinate 119,235,912 downwards.
CCCCAGCTTAGCAAGCCAAGATGGCAACAGACCTATTGCCAGTGGACATCATCTTGCTCCCCCTTCCCTTCATGTGTGAGCAATTAAACTTAAATGTCTCTAATCAAGTTTTCCATTTTACATAAATTAGGAAAATGTGGTTCAGATCCTACATCAGAATTGCATAGTTTAAATCTTGCATGCAGCATTATATGTTGGTTGTGCTACATGACTTTTCTGTTGAATGGCAATATTGTACAACTGAATGGTCAACCAAAGTAGTATGTGCATGTTGTGTACCTTGAAGTTGTTTCCAACTTATGGCGACCCTATTGTGGGGTTTCTTGGCATGATTTGTTCAGAGGAGGTTTGCCACTGCCTTCCTCTGAGGTTGAGAGCATGTCACTTGCCCAAGGTCACGAGTGGATTTCATGACTGAGCTGGGAATTGAACCCTGGTCCCACAAGTCGTAGTCCAACACTCAAACCACTATGCCACACTAACCAAAGTATTATTAATAATAATAAATAATAAAATTTATTTATATCCCGCATCTCTGTAAAATACAACTGGGGTGGCTTACATGATAAAACAAACAATCCCGTCCCCCAATAGCCCACCCCCAAATATAATTAAACAATCAAAATTTAAAAACATACTTTAAAATGACAAACTACAATAAATTACAATAAAAGACACAAAAAATAAAAATAAAATAGCTGTAGTGGAAATCAGGGACAGGCATAACTATTTTTGGTGGCCAGTTATCTACTCAGGAAATGCTTGCCAGAAGAGATCCGTCTTTACAGCTTTTTAAAAGCTGTTTAAGGTGGTCGAGTGATGGATCTCATCTGGCAGGCCATTTCAAAGTCTGGAAGCGATAGCCGAAAAGGTCCTCTGGGCAGTTGCAGATAATCTAGTTTTTATAGTTAGCAATAAATTCTTCCCAGAGGACCTTAGGTGCAGTTACCATTAGTACCATTTGCAGCAGTAGACAAATAATGCATCAACTGAAAATGCACATTTATATAACAAAACTCACTGTATGTACAACTGTTTTTCTGAAACCTTGAACATGGCCAACTCCTGTTGAGAAATTTATGCATGCCTATTTTGACCTACATTTCAGAACAAACTAAAGTTCAAAGCAGGTTTATATATGTTCTGAAGCTATCACTGTGGTTTCCTAGGTCAGATTTATTAAACTAAGCAACATCTGCCAAACACTGGCACAGTTTGGGCACACAATTGGCCCCCATCTAAGCCCTGCTTTATTATAAATTTCAGACAAGCAAGCACCTTTTGTTAATGAGCAATGATTTTACCACTTGGTTAGTGGATAAATAACAGGGTTGAAATCATGCAACCTTCCAGATGTTGTTAGTCTACAATTCTGAGCAGCCCTACCAGCGCATCCAATGGTGAAGAATGATACTAGTGGCAGCTGCATAATATCTGGAGGGCCACAGTATTCCCACCCCAATATACAGAGACACCCAACTCATAAGCTGTCCAATGTAATGAAGTAGACTTTGCAAAGATACTTAGGGTCACTATGAATATCTCCAGGTATTCTTGTTTTACTTACTTGTACCACGAGGAGGATTGGCAGCTGGTGCAGTACTAAGAGGGATGATTTTATATTCATGATAATCAGGATCATTTGACTTTACTTCTTCAAATCTCTTTGTGCTTTTCAAAGCACAACGGAAGTTGGTTTTCCATCTGGATGGATCTGGTAGACGTTCATTGTATTTTCTGCTGACTACAGCCCACGCCTTTCCAAATGCAGGGGAAAAATATGAAATAAGAGACAGAGAAAATGTGAAAATGATTGTGTTGCAGAAAGCTGGGCTCTATGTTGCTCCAATCCCTGTCTCATGTATTAGCTAAGGCCAGTGCTAGACCAGGGATGGGAAATGGGTGACCCTTCAAATATTGCTGCACTCCTATCAATGCGCATCATTAGCTAAGCTAGCAAGGCCTTATGGGGGTTGCAGCTGAAGAAATCTGGAGGGCTACAACTCCCTACTGCAGTGAGGGACCAAAGCCTGCTGAATATAAGATTTATCATGTGCAGATGGCACAGAACGGATAGTATGTAAAATTGGAACCACGGTATTCAGGGCTTTAACAATATGGTCTCAAGAGGAATCCCTACCCAATAGAGCATGCTGTTCCCAATGGGAACCTTCCACTCACAAAGAATAGCAAGTCTGTGAACAGATGGAGCAATTTGTCAGGAATTGTGCCCATGGCATGGGTAGAAGATTAACCCTCCCATGCTAGTTTCTTGACTCAGCTTGTTTAAAGGAAAATGAATTATGCAGATGCAAAGTACCTGACAAGCATTGAGTCTTCTTTTGGCCACCCAGCTGTAACCCTATGGCCACTTTATAGTGGAAGAAAGAGTGCCTTCAGACAGAGTGTGTTACCAATCAATAAGCACCATGCAGTTATTTCATTCCACCCCCAAAATATTTTTTTCTTGTAAGCAAAAAACTCAGCAGCAATTGGGGAAATGCTGACTGTTTACAAATAGATGACTTCTGTATTTCTTGTACAAGTCTTTCAAATAGGTAGAGTCTTGAACATCCAAAAGCTTTGGCCTGAGTGCAATGACCAGTCCCAACTAGTAGATCCAGTGAATTTGCCACTGAAAGGTAAGTTCACATTTATATAAATCACACTGAATCAATGTGAACTTAATCTAGGTGGGACTAACCAATGGATTTAGACTCTTTTCCTGAAGCTTTCATCAACTCCAAACAGACATGCACAGTCATACTTACTTGATAATAATAATAATAATAATAATAATAATAATAATAATAATAATAATAATAATGTTTATTTGTATACCGCCCTTTGGCGAACCAATCCGGGCGGTGAACATAATAAAATACTGCATACAATAATTACAATCTAAAACACACCATTCCCCCCTCCCCCCTTAAAAAGCATACTTGAGCCCAAATCCACTTGCTATTTCTAGCTAGCAATTTTTTTTTGATGATTCTGATTTACATAAGTGCTGGTTTACCTTTCAGCAGTGTATTCAATGGGCCTGCTCTGGTTGGGACTAACAATTGGATTTAAATCTAGGATCACCCCACCTTTTTGATTCAATGGATGCATACAGCTGCATGAACTGTATCACACTGAAGATTTTCCAGAAAAGTGATATGTTAGCATCTGAGGAAATAAATTCTAATCCCATGAAGTCTTTGTCACAATAAATGTGTTAGGTATTTAACGTGTCACATATCTGTTACAGTATCAAGCAATGTACATTTCTGTCATGGTAGGGGCACAGGGCCGAACAGACTGCCAGAAATAATCCAGCTTGAGACCACTTTAACTGTCCTGGCTCAATGCTAGGGAATCATGGGAACTGTCTGAGACATTGAGCCTTCTCTGTCAGAGAACTCAGGTGTCACAATAAACTACAGTTCCCATGATTCTCTTGCACTGAGCCAGGGAAGTTAAAGTGGTCTCAAGATGGATTATTTCTGGGAGTCTGTTCAGGCCAGAATGGTGTAGTGGTTTGAGTGCTGGAGTAGAACTGTGGAAGATCAGAGTTCAAATCCCCACTTGACCATGGAAACCTACTGGGTAATCTTGGGCAAGTCACATTCTCTCAGCCTCAGTGGACAGCAACCTCCTCTCAACAAACCTT
>CM034701.1:119189622-119216867 GCA_020142125.1 Phrynosoma platyrhinos | reverse complement strand
TTAAAAAAAATTAAAAATTAAAAAAATATGCATGCACACTCTCTCAGCGCCAAAAAAAGCCATGGCAAAACCCCTGTGGGGATTTTGCCAAGAAAACCCCAAGAACAAGTAATAACAACAATAATTAATATCATCATAGCGGGTGGCGGCGGCGGCGGTGGCGGCAGGACTGGCCTGGGGCTGGTCCAAAGGCCTCGAGGGGCCGCATCCGGGCCTTAGGTTGCCTACCCCTGATCTAAACAGTAACGATGGGCCTTTGCAGACTGCCAGAAATAGTGCACATTAAATTGAGGCACTGCTCTGGCTCAGTGCTAGGGAATCATGGGAATTGTATTTTTTTCTGGGACATTGAGCCTTCTCTGTCAGAGAGCTCTGGTGCCAGAATAAATTACAGTTCCCATGATTCCCTAGCACTGAGCCAGGGCAGTGCCTCAATTTAATGTGCACTATTTCTGGCAGTCTGCAAAGGCCGAATGATTTTAGAAGGCTATACATGTATCCAATAGTGTAGCAAGTTAAAACAAGAAATATTAAAACCAGTTAAAATGCATTAAAACAATTTTAAACCAGGCACAGGTGTGCATCTGTTTAAAACTATTTATGCTCCAAGGCTTTTAGAAAACCACCATGTTTTCACTCAGCACTGGAACAACAACAATGTAAGTGCCATTTGGGTCTCTAAGGCGAAGGCATTCTATAACTAGGGTGTCACAGCAGAGAATACCCTCTTTCATAAAGTGATGAATAAGGAGGGGAATAATGACCAAACATTAAAGGTGGAGTTTTTGTGGTATACTGGAGGAATTAATGTGATTTCATTCCCTAATGCAAGCAACATCCTCCCTTTCTAGATGGGGATATCTGCCCTTCTTTTTCACAGAGAAGGATTTCTGCCCCTTTACAGACTGCCAGAAATAGTGCTGATTGAGGCCACTTTAACTGTCCTGGCTCAGTGCTAGGGAATCATGGGAATTGTATTTTTTTTCCTGGGACACTGAGCCTATTCTGTCAGAGAGCTCTGGTGCCACAATAAACTACAGTTCCCATGATTCCTTAGCACTGAGCCAGGACAGTTAAAGTGGCCTCAAGCTGCACTATTTCTGCCAGTCTGTAAAGGCCCCAATTGCACATCCTGGAAAAGTTAATTTAAGACTACAACTCTGAGAAACCCATAACTAAAAGGTAGCTTTTAAAACATAACATCAGGGTTGGGAATCCTGTGTAGCCCTTTAGATGTTGATGAATTACAACTCTCCCTAACTCTAGCCAGCATAGCTATCAGTGAAGAATGCAAAGAGTTATAGGTCGAAAACACACTGCAGAAATAATCCAGTTTGAGACTGCTTTAACTGCCCTGGCTCAATGCTAGGGAATTCTGGAAACTGTAGTTTTGTGAGACAGCCTTCTCTGCCAGCGAACTCTCTGATACCACAACAAACTACAGTTCCCAGAATTCCCTAGCTCTGAGCCAGAGCAGTTAAAGCGGTCTCAAACTGGATTACTTCTGCAGTGTGTTTTGGACTATAGTTTAATGATATCTGGAGGGCTGCATGTTTCCAACTCCTGCATTGCATAACAATTTACAAATTGCACTGCTTCACAAACAGAACAATTCATGATTAAGTTGTCAATTAGATGGATGACCCGGGAGAGTCCATTGGGGAGAACACCCACCCTTGTCCCATGCATCAATTTAACCTGTCTGACAGTAACTATTTATTCTCGTTGTTCTTGTCATTATTTTTTCTCTGTTCTCACTTTGCAGTGAACATCTCCATGCTATCACCTTTTTACTGGCTCCGACCCTGTGCCCCCAGCATCAGCTATCCTGCAGAAATGTTGGGGGCAAGGGTTTGTATGTTACATGCCAGGGAAATCTTTATCCACTTTTTTTCTGCATGGGAAAGTGGCTCTTGAATGAAGAGAACCACAGTAATTTTTTTAAAAGGTGGCAATCCCCTGGTCAACAAATCCTGCTCATGTAGTCTGTGGTTGGCTCCCACACATTCTTAGCTTCATGCATAGCTAAGTGAAATGGCACAAAAGTTGACTAAAGTCTGTCATCAGCTGACTTCTAATTTTTACATCAATGGGATTACCCATTCATCAGTCATATTTCTTCCACTTTTTATCTCCTGGGGTGAGAGGTCACTTCAGATGATACTCTGATTTGACTTTGAAAAGGAAGAATGGGATAATTTATTGTGTCAGGCTTGTTGTTCACTTGTTGCCTCAGCATTGAGCATGCAGAGCAAGGATGGGGAATATTGGGGAGCTCAAGTGTTGCTGGACTATACATTCTAGCAGCTCTAGCCAACATAGGGCCTTTGCAGACTGCTAGAAATAGTGCAAATTGAGTCCACTTTAACTGTCCTGGCTCAGTGCTAGGGAATCATGGGAATTGTATTTTTTTCTGAGACATTGAGCCTTCTCTGTCAGAGAGCTCTGGTGCCACAATAAACTACAGTTCCCATGATTCCCTAGAACTGAGTCAGGACAATTAAAGTGGACTCAATTTTCACTATTTCTGGCAGTCTGTAATGATGGGGGATAATGGGCTCTGCAGTCCAACAAAATTTGGTAGGCCCAAGTTCTCCGTATTTGCCTGAAGGTGCAACAAGAATCGGTTGTTTTTTGTGTTTTTTTTTTTTTTTTTTTTAGAAAAGTAGATTCTCCAAGGGTTGCTGGTGGTACAGAAAAACCAAGAGTAGTATGCAAATAGGTACAGAGGCTGCACATTCCAAAAAATTGAAAAAATTAAAATCCAGCAACAGCAAACTTCCCTAGAAGGCTGAGAAATAATACACTTGTGGGTTTCCCTATTGGTTATGCAGTAGTCAAGGTCTTATCAAGAAGTGGAGCAAGCCCATGTTGAGAGGAAAGCCCTGAATACCATGCCTCATTTGTAATTTGTAAAGGATGTACAAAGTTCTTTGAATGAGACCATATACACAGATGAAATGAATGCAACAGAATCAGTTGAATGAAACTGTATGTGTGGATACTATGGCATGGATGATTTGTACTTTGGCGTTTAAGGAAATTATATATCATAAATACCACAGTCAAAATCGTTCATGCCATGGTATTTCTAATTTCTGTGTATGGCTGTAAAAACTGGACAGTTAAGAAATATGATTTAAAAATGAGCTAATTTGAAAAGTGATGCTGGAGGAGAATTCTATGGACACCATGGACTGCTAAAGACAATTCGATGGGTACAAAAACAAATCAAGCCTGGAACTCTCACTAAAAGCCAACTGAGGCTTTCATGAGCTGACATGACTCACTGGAAAAGAAGATAATATTCAGTAGTAAAAGGCAGTAGGAGAAGAGGAAGATCCCATTACAAATGGATTGATTCCATCAATGAAGCCTCAACCTTGAGTTTGCAAGACCTGAACAGAGCAGTTTATGACTAAGGCTCATGGAGGTCTCTCATTCACAGGGTCATCATAGGTTGACAATAAATATGCATGGTGCTGGTCTAGTATGTTTGTTTAGTGCCTATGTTGCTTGTCCAAATTTTTACTTTATATTCCCCCTTCCCCACTTTCAACCCACCATCTCTCTTGATTATACCAAGAGCTTGTTTACACCAAGAGTATGGATGAGTCTCTTGGTTATACCAAGAGTTCAGAAAAGAGTCCTTTTTGAACTATAATTCCCAGAATCCCTTAGCCAGCATGGCTATTGTGGGAGATGTGTCCTAAATTTGTATCTTTTGCAAACTCTACTATACCTAGGACCTTATCCCACGGGGCCAAAAGCAGCAAGAATCCACTAAGAATCAGGCGCTATAGCGCTATACATTCCCGGGTGATCACACGACGTCGCTCAGAATCGGCTAAGAATCAGGCGCTATAGCGCTATAGTTTTCCGGGTGATCACACGACGTCGCTCAGAATCCGCTAAGAATCAGGCGCTATAGCGCTATAGTTTTCCGGGTGATTACACGACGTCGCTCAGAATCCAACAAGAAACCGCTCGGAATGCAGCATCATTCGCATTCTTTTGAATGTCGGTTTCAGCGGGCATTGCAATAGCGCTAGCTTATCCATAGCGCTATTATAGCGCTAGCGCCATATTTATACTAGCGCTATAGTACTGCAATGATGCTCATATCGCTTTCTTGCCACTTTTGAGAGCAGCGTGGGATAAGGTCCCTAGAGAAGAATGTACACAGAGTATTAAGAGAAGCTCGTATTAGTGCCAGGGTACAAATCATGCAGGCCTACAGCTATTGCTCACATTTGTTACTATTGTCTCTGCTGCCTAAATCTGATGGGAGAATTAGTCCAATAAATTCTGGATTAAAGCAAGAATAGTGCAACCAATAATCCTTCTGTTAGATCTGGATTTCAACATGACAGGGGTTCTGGCAGGGATGAGGAACACATGACTTCCAGATGTTGCTTGACTCTAACTCCTATAAGCCCTTGGCAAAATACCCAGTGGTGAAGGATGATGGGAATTGTATTCCTACTACACCTGGAGGGCCAAATACTTCTCGTCTCTGGGTTAATGGAATCAGTTGTACTTCTGAAGCTTGTCTTAATGGTCCTGAAGAGCAGATAAAATATCTCCCGTGTGTTGAAAAATAAGCTGACTTTAATAGGAGCTTACTTCCCCTCTTTCTCCCTTCTTTCACTTCTTCCCCTAGAGATGACACTAGCTGGTTGTTTCCATAAATGCAGGATGTACTTTAGTCAACCCTGTTCTACAAGGTGAAAAGAAACCTTAAATACCCTTTATCTCGGCAGCTGAAGGAACCAGCATGTAGTGGTTTGAGCTCTGGACTATGACTTTGGAGACCAGGGTTTGAATCCTGGCTTAACCATGAAACCCACTGGGTGACCTTGGCAAGTCACACTCTCTCAGAATCAGAAAATGGCAATGGCAAACCCCTTCTGAGGAAACTTGGCAAGAAAACCTCATGATAGGTTTGCTTTAGGGTCACCATAAATCAGAAATGACTTGAAGGCACATAACAACAGAACAAGTTGAATCTCCTCCTAGCTCTAACCTTAGTCACACTGACCAGTTAATACGTATGGGGCAAGATCTAAGAAATTATTTGCCTTCAGTTTATAAAACAATCTGGCCAATAGGTATATCACCAGGTCAAGATTTTGGAGAAGATAGGGAAACCAAGCCTTATGAGGAGTGGCATAGGAAGCTGGGGATGCTAAACTTGGAGAAGATAAAAGTTAGAGGTGACAAAACAGTATATTTAAGGGATGTCATGTAGAAGATGAAGCAAGGCGGTTTTCTGCTGCTCCATTGATCAGAACAGGAACCAGTAGATTCTACCTAAATATTAGGAGGAACTTCTTGATGATAAAAACTGATGGCCATTTCTAAGAGCTTATTTCTGCATGGCACAGGGTTGGAGTAGATAGATGGCCCTTGTGATGACCCTCCTTTCCAACTGTATGACTCTATGTCCAGAGCACCCCTAAACACAAAGGAGGGCCTTCCCAAACACAGCTGAAATGGCTTGCTACATTTTGAAATAAGCAAAGTAATACACCTTAGCATCTAAAGATGCAGAGGAAGGAATAAGTCCAGGGTCTGATATTATCCAACTGCACAATTGATTCTGTATGCAAGATATGAGATAGAGTGGGTATAACAAGATAATATAGATAGTACAAGGAGGTAAATGTGATGAAGAGAAAGTGGGGCTTTTGGAAGATGAGACAGATTTGTAGATTTGTAGCAGAAAATTCTAAGCAGATAAAAAAAGGCAAACTATTTAATTTCAGAAAGAAACTGCAGCTTGCTCCTCCAAGAAGCCATGCTGGTAACGAATAATGCCAGACAAAGAACAAGCATTCACCAATCTCCCTGGGCTGGAAAGGGATCATGAGGATGGAAGTGAAAAATTAGAGCAAATTTCTAATATATATTTGGCCAAAATCAAGTGAGGTGTTGAGTCTTTCAGTCTCAGAATGTATGACATGACATTTCTCCTTTCACTTGCAGTCTACAAGCAAAAAGTGTTAATGTGGAGCAGGGGAATTTGTGGCCCTGATAAATTTTCTCTTAGAAAGAACACACAAGAAAACTAGAAAAAGGAAGTGTTTCTTGCACCCATAAGAGCAGCTGGTTTACAGAGTATTTCTCTCCATTGTTTTTGCTGCACTGATAAAAATAACTTCAGATTTCTGAAATGTGATAAAACCAAGATCACACACACTGGAAAAGAGTTTTACAAGTTCCTCTTCCATTGGCCATTCATTCTTTTCTGATCTTCCTCAAACTTTAGAGCTTATGATCTGAAGCTGAGATGAAATGGAGCAGTAGCCACAGCACTTGCCTGTCCCTAAAGTCCATCGTCTACAGTTCCCTAACTGCATCACTGAGTGCACATTCAGCCTAAATTTGGGCAGGGACTCCAGAACTGTTTTAAACAGTTGTGCGGGGAGCTCAGCATTGATAGATAGGTTGTTACTAATTTTTTCTACTTACAAATACTTGCAGAGGGAGATCAAATTACTTTTGCCATTCTTTATCATTGAAACAGCTTAAATATAAAGACTCCTACAATCACAACATTTACTTCAAAGTGCCCTCCAGGTGTAAATTGTAGCTTACTCCCAAGTAAGTGTGTAGGATATGATAGATTAGAAACAGCTTTTATTATTTCTAGGAAGGCTCAATGATAAATATAGTTTTAATGTTTCTTAGTGCTTTATCATACCCTTCTGACTGATAATTTCTAGGGAGTCACAAACACATAGGAGTGTTTGTGGTCCAATACTGACAGATGATGGGGGGGGGGAATGGCTTAATCCATCTAGTCTTGCCCATAAATCTGGGTTTTCTCTTTTTCCATATATGAAATGGCCCAAAAATCGTCTGTCCAGAGCTTAGTTACTTGTAATTAATTCCCATTTTGCAATAGCTTGGCCATTTAGATTGTAAAGGGCTTCACATGGTTCAAATTCTGGTTTGTGCTATGCCCCACACTGCTGTCCCATGCTTTTTTAGAGGTACTGAGGAGGTGACAAGGTATACAGGAGAAAACTGTGTTTTGTACCTCATGGCTTTTAGCTTTCCTAAAACTTTAAACCAACTAAAAATCTAAACATTGTTATTATTGTTGAAAAAAAAGGAAAGCAAAGTATTACTTTCAAAATAGTAACTATAATAGTAACTCTCAGTTCTTGGATTATAATTGGAATTATAATTGCAACTAATTAGTTTTAAATGTAACAGCCCAAGCTCTTTGTCTGTCACAAGTACAAACACAAGGATGAATAGGTCCTTTTATGTAGAAGAGGGAATTGTGCAGAAACAGCTTGTCCTTCCGATGGACATCCAAAATGAAATGCCAAAAAGTGACCAGGCAAGCCACTTTTGGAATGCTCTCAAGTTCACTTAGTATTTCACATTTTGTACTAGGAAACTATTTCCTAGTACACAAATACATACATACCATACGTATAGAATCTGTGTAAATCATGGCTTCTCTACACACTTGCTGGACAATAATTTTTACAGCTGCATTTTTAATAAAAGTTTTCTGTCAAAAGTTATATATTTGCACAGATACATTGTGTATAAAGTGTCCCTCTGTGGCATGATTATATGCTGTGCTTGAGGTGAAAAAGGAAATGAAACTCGATGCTGATGCAAAAACATTTTCCTGGAAAAGGCAGGGAGATTTTTAATTTATTTTTTTACAGTCCATCAGCTCCATAAAAGGGTTTTCATTTCCGTCTGTAGAAAGGACATAGAATGATCTTGGATGCCACTCTTTTCATATGGATAGGAATGTGGAATAGCTGGTAAAAGGGAAAGAGGGAGGGCAGGATTTAGCATGATCCTCTGTGTTTTTACTCAGCGTGTCTCTTTAAGCCAGCCATCAGTTTATAGCAACCCTATGAATTTAACAGGTTTTTCTTATGCAAGGAATGCTAAAGTAAAGTTGTCAGTTCTTTCCTCTAAAATATAGCCTGTTTAGGTTGAGCTACACTGAATGTTACATTAAATACATCATGTGCAGTATGCACTCAGACCATCTCTTTTTTGTTGACAGGGACCCAATGCAAACTGGTATCACCATACACCAGTAGGAGAGGCTTATAACTTTCTTACACAGTTATTATTTTCCTATCCTCTCCCCAGCTAAAAGGGTGTGGAAGTCCATTGGCACCAAATGAGATCTATAGGTCCTTTTATCTATCTATCTATCTATCTATCTATCTATCTATCTATCTATCTATCTATCTATCTATCTATCTATCTATCTATCTATCTATCCATCTATCTACCATGTCCCCTGAATGGAGAGGTGATTGCCATGAAGAAGGGCTGTAAAGAAAGGTTTAAACTGCCCCTATCTACTGCAGTAGTGTAGGGGATAAAATAATGTAAAAAGAAACTATAAAGTTCATGGCTAATGTGGGGCTGGATTGGATGATCCTTGGGGTCTCATATGTTTAAAACTATTCATTTGCAAAGCAATTGTACAAGGCTTTTAGTTTTGACTTCACTGGAAAAGATAGCAAGGAATGCTGTTTTCGGTCAAAATGACCTTGAAAACAAGAAGACTTTTTCAGAGCCAAAGAGATAGGAAAAGGAATGGTTGTTGATGTCAGTTAGTAAGATTGATGGTTTGGACTGGGAGTAAAGTAAGGAAACTAAAATGATAGGACCCAATTAATGAGTCCAGGTGTTGATGAGCAATGCCAAAATAGTTCACGCATGGCAAGTAGAAGTTTAATATGTAATCAACAGAAGTGACGATTGGATCTTGTAACTAATGAAAATTTTGAATTATACATATGTTAATGTAATTATAAAATGGCTGTGTAAGATGGTATATAAAGATGTTGATTAGCTGAGAGAGGGGCTCTTAAGTCATGGGGCTAACCTGTTTGAGAGTCCATTGACGTAAAAATAAACTCCACTTTCCTGGATATTCTGAGGATCTTTGTTCCTGTTTTGTCCACTACAGTAGTCCCAATCCAGACCAATATCCTTCAGGTTTACTTGTAATTTTAAAAAAGAAAGGATGACTCAACTGCAGTTCTGTATTCTACATGACAAGTTGTTTACCTTCAGTTCAGTGGAACTAAGGCCAGGGGAGATGACATTTTAAAAGCATGCTCATATTTGCACTTCTGTATCTATATGGGCCCATGTCTTTTCTCTGTCTTATCCAGACAAGGGTAATGTATGTAGTACAATGGTTAACCCTCCCCCTCATCTTATCAAACTGCAGTTCCCAGAATTCCTCACCACTGACTGTGCTATCTAGGGCTGCTGGCTGTTTGCTTCCAACAACATCTGGAGAACATCAGGATCTTCACATTGGGTAACCTTTCCTCCAGGCCCGAAAGAACAAAATAAGATCCTCAAGTGTAAAAACATATAATTAAATATGAAAGTCAGAATTATGCAGGCAATAGTATTTCTGATTTCTCTGTATGGTTGTGAAACCTGGACAGTGAAGAAAAGTGACAGGAAGAAAATGAACTCATCTGAAATGTGGCACTGGAGGAGAGCTCTATGGATACTGTGAGCTACTAAAAAGACAAATGAATCAGTCTTAAAGCAATGGAAACAATTGCCTAGAGAGGTGGTGGGCCCTCTTCTCTCTGGACATCTTCCAAAATAGGCTAGACTGCTGGGGATGCTTTAGCTGGAGATCTTGCACTGAGCAGGAGGTTGGTCTCAATGGCCCATATGGCCCTGCCAACTTTATGGGCCTTTGCCGACTGCCAGAAATAGTCCAAATTGAGTCCACTTTAACTGCCCTGGCTTAGTGCTAGGGAATCATGGGAATTGTATTTTTTTCTGAGACATTGAGCCATCTCTGTCAGAGTGCTCTGGTGCCACAATAAACTACAGTTCCCATGATTCCCTAGCGCTGAGTCAGGGCAGTTAAAGTGGACTCAATTTGCACTATTTCTGGCAGTCTGTAAAGGCCTTATGATGACACCAAACCATTTCAAGGAGGCCTAGGGATGTGGGTTTTGATAACTAGACACGGTACCTTTTCTGGTTGGGGATTAGGAGTGGAAGTAAGAGATGCTATGATGAAGAGCTGCCTTCTATATGTCTCGTGGTAAAACAATCTTGTCTGTTTTCAACTTCTGCTTTTTTTTTAATGCATTCTAGAGTATCTGAGTTCATCAGCAAAATTACAGCCCTAATAGCAACAGAGAGCCTTTTCCAGCCTCTCCTCCTCCTGGCATATTGGGCTACATCTCTCATCACCTCCAGCTGTGTGCTTGTTGACGATGATGGGAGATGTTGCCCAACATGTATTAAAGGTGCCAGGATGAGAAAAGTTGGCAAAGCTAGATCTGTCCTATTAGGTACATGTCTGGTGACTCAACAAAGATAGCTCCTCTGCTATCAAAGACGCAAATCTGTTGTACTAAAAGCCTACAGACCAGACTTGGCTGATATCTCACCTAAAAAAGAGAATTTTCTTGCCTCATCTGGATTATCTAGGCATAACAGGAACTGCCAGGCCATACTATCTCAATAGCCAAATTCAGATTCTAGGCATGTCACCATTGCTTGTTGGGGAACTTGGTGACTGAGGGTCCTTTCACCCAACACAACCATAGCATTATGATTCCACTTTAATAGCCATGGTTGCATCTTATGGACTTCTAGGGTTTATAGTTTGGTCAGAGGCACCAGATGAGCACTCTGGCTGAGAAGCCTAAATCCAAGTATAGGATGTAGCCATGGCAATTAAAGTGGAATCATAACAATATAAGTGTGTCATATGAAAGGAGCCTGAGGTGCCCAGTTTTAACTTACATTTTAAACCAGATTCACTTGCATTTGCCATTCTGGTCACATTCAGACAGTGCTATAAAGGTGCCAGATCTCTCAGAGTCAAAACCCCAGGGTTTCTTGTTAGGGAAGTTCTAGCACATTTTCTGCCACTCCCACTGACTCTCTTGTTCCCTCCAAGTTTAGCTACAATTCCCATAGCAGCTAGAGAGGGAAATAAATTTTCCAATCAGGTTATGAGCTATCCCTGTTGTAATCTGAAGTATTTTGGAATGGTTATTTCTTGGGATGACAAGTAAGAATCATTAGCTTTGGAAAAGACCTGCTCCTGATGGAGATGAAAACTAGAACTGATTTGTTGGCATACAACAGCACAGTTATCTATAATTATTTATTTGTCCCATGGGCATGGCTATGGAAAAACTGTTATGGATGAGGGCCTGCAGTTCAGAATTTGCCATTGCATCACAGCTGCTTAGTGAATTTCTGGGACACAACAGTGGGTTGCCTTCTTTCTACTTGGTTCTCAGAACAGATCTAGAAAGTGTGAAGTCGAAGGCTTTCATGGCCGGCATCCATAGTATTTTGTGGGTTTTTCGGGCTGTGTGGCCATGTTCTAGAAGAGTTTCTTTCTTTCTGCTAAATCAGGACAGTTAGAGGGTATATATCTATTAATCTGTTTGAAACAACCCAGAGATAGAAAGAAATTACATAGTGATGAGATTGGCGCTGTCTAAATTACTAAAGAGATTGAGCAAATTTGTATGTGTGTGTGTGTGAGAAAGAGAGAGACAGACAGACAGGCATCCATACATCCACTGAAATTTGTTTGACAGGACCCTTTAGAAACTGGACACTTTCCTGCATGGTTTGTAAATAGGGACATTCCTGTGGTTGCAGGTCAGGGGCAGACCATTCCCTTTCATCATTCTTTCATCATTCCTTCATCAAGGAAAGAAAATCAAGGACAAGGAAAGAAAATCAAGGACACAAGAAATTAGTTTTGAGCAGTTATCTGCCTTGCTCCACTGATAGTATAACAAGCAGTATGCACACAACAGCAGAACAACTATGTGGCAAAATAAGGAGGATATGAGAATGGCCATTGTAACGCCACAGCTTCTCCTAAGCTAAATTCTATGCCACTAATTTTTTAGAGTCCTTGAAAAGTTGGCAGTAAACATGTGGCCAGGCGTAATCCAGTGCACACTGTGTATTTGGATTCCTGAAAGGGTTCTGATAAAGTTCCACTTCAAAAAAGCAAACTTAGCAATCACAGGACAAGAGAAGAGTGGTGATGATGAACAGATATTGGGATAAATGCTGTTGGAAAGTTGGAAAGACACAGAAGTTGTGGAGTTCCTGTTGATGTCTTGCTCATTGGCCTGTGATGTCCCCAATGCTATTTGGAAGAAGAGAATTAGTGAAAGTCTCTGGGCTACAATCTGACAATCCAGAACTGAAGCAGGGCTTCTGCATCAGAGGATCAAAGCAGTGATCAGATATTAAGATTCATGTACACTGACCCAGACACCCACCTCAGTGCACTCAAAGTCCTGTTTGCATGGCAACCTAGACTAGTCTGTTAGGCATATGCTCCTTTGGCAGAATTACAACCATAAAAATACAGCAGTAATTTTCTTTTAGAAACCACAAAGCAAAACAAAACAAATGGACAGCACTAAATAATACTAGAGGAATTTAAACAATTAGCAGTCAATCAAACAGCTAATAAAATGTGAAATCAATCAGCAGTCACAAGAATAAAACCATTTATATACTGTTTAAAAAGAGAGAGAGCCCAGGCAAATAATGTCTGTTGGCAGCAAAGGAAGGGGCTTTTGGTGGAAAGGCCCTGGTTTACAAGTGTCACAGGTTGGTGAAGTTTATTTCAAGCCAGTTTTCCAGCTGACTCAAGATTGAAGGTACTTTGAATGGTTCTAGAGGTTAGAATTTCTCTTTTCCTTCAGTAATAGAAATGCAGAAGCAGGCAGCTTCATCTTTCAATTATCTGGGTGTTGTTTTTTTTAGGGGGGGATGACAAGGAAGAGAAACAAGGAAGGAAATGAAGAGGCCAGTGCTCTAAAACAAGGACAGCCTCCTCTCTCTGGAAAAGTTGACTCCCCACAGATCATCATGGGCATCTTGTACCAGATGATCTTCCTGCCTGAGGCTGCAATTTGCTGCTTGCAGCTGCAGAAATTGTACTTAAATATCTTCTTCTATTTCCAAGAACTATTGCCATCAATTGTACACTATTTCTGAGAACTGTTGCTATCTTTAAACCTGGTAAAGCAGATGAAGAATGCACGATGGGTCCATTTTGAATTGATTCATTCGTGTGGGTTATTTTACAGCAAGAAAATGCAATTGGGGCAAATGTAGTGTGGACAACACTCCACTGCCAAACTGATTCATTGATTCAGATCACAGACTGATTCCTTTGTAAGTGGGAATTGAGGTAGCTTTGTAAGGGGTCAGACTAGAGAATCTTAACATGTTTTAAAATATTTCCTCCTTCAATGTATTTTCTGAAACTTTGTACTCACAAATTCTGACGCAGGGACAATAAGTAACTAATTACACTGTTCTTGTCAAGCTGTCCTGAAAACATCTCCTCAGTGGACATTGTTCTGTCAACATTTCCTAGAGGACTGAAGGGTCCTGGGATGGGTTATCTTGCCCTAAAACAAGGGGTAGGCAACCTTTTTGAGCTGGGTTGCTGTCCCTCAGACTGGGTTGCTGTCCCTCAGACAATGGGGGGGGGGGTGAAGCACCAAAAATGAATAAATAAATAAATTAAAATTAAAATTAAAAAATTAAAAATTAAAAAAAAATAAAAATTAAAAAAATATATGCATGCACACTCTCTCAGCCCCAGAAAAGCCATGGCAAAACCCCTGTGGATATTTTGCCAAGAAAACCCCAAGAACAAGTGATAACAACAATAATCGATATCATCATGGTGGGCGGTGGTGGCGACGGCGGCGGCAGGACCGGCCTGGGGCCAGTCCAAAGGCCTTGGGGGGCCGCATTCAGCCCCCGGGCCTTAGGTTGCCTACCCCTGCCTAAAACTGTTCTTCAAACTAGTTGCTCAAAATGTGAACAGAATTGCAAGAAAAAGGGAAATGTTGAGCGTACATTAGGAAACTAGAGGGCAGGGAAAAAGAGTTTTTCTGTATGTCACAAAGCCAATTAACTGTCAAAAATGTTCAAGATCTGTCAAACAGGGCTCTTGGTTTTTTGGAATTTGATTCCACTAAGAGCCCGTGTGTTACTTGGAAATAAATCTCACTTTCCGAAATTCTCTGTGGGTCTTTTGTCGGAGTTTCTGCAACAGAATGAGGCCACTGACTATCTCAAGAAGCCCCCATCTTGCATTTGGAAAGCTTTTAGGTGCTGCTTAAGTAAAACATGGCAAATCCAGACCCAATTAAAGATAGGAGTCCCAGAATATAGGTGTTTGAAAAGATAGAAGCAGGCCCTTCCTATATGGATATCCCTCCATATCATTTTAACTGAGAACAACAACAGCAACATCTTGACAAAATGTAGGCCTCTGACTCTAACATCATTTTTTTCCCCTTTCTCTTGTATGGTTTTTAACACTTTTGCTTGATGAAAAAGCCAGTGGAGTTTCGAAAGCTTGTGTGCATTTTGGTTGGTCCAATAAAGGTATAATTGTTTGTGGATTTTGGATGTTATTGTACTTTAAAACTAATATGTTTTTGATAAATATGTCACCCTTAAAGTAATGCAAAATGACTTATGAAGAGTATGTAACTTGTAAAAATATTCATGTTCTAGCTTTTGCTCCTAGTAGACATGAAAACTACAGCTAACTTGTCAATACAGGTCATCACAGCTGCCTGCGTTTTTGGACTCTCTTTTAGGATTCAGCATGGGAATTGTCATGATGAACACCAGCACTTCAAAAGATATAACCACTGAAAATGAAGGGGAAGCATCTGAGAGGAAGATGAGGAAGACATTAAGTGTTGACTATTGGAGAGGGATTTGAGGAGCTTTAAGGGAAATGATGCTGCAGGCAGACATAAAGGGATATTCACCAATGAGAAGGGATGGCTGCTATGACATTTCGTTGACTACAGTGTCATCTGCACATAATTGTTCAGATTGGTGGTTAAAGGTCCCTGTATTGTTTGGCTAGCATTGAATTGTTAAATGATCTGGAAATTATTTCCATAGATAAAGACTTCAAGACAGCCCAGTAATATTGCCCATCAAGTTTGTGTTTCAGATCCCTTGCTGCAGCAAGTTAATCCGATGAATGGGAAAGAATCCTTTTCTGTGACCAAAGAAATGCCTAGGGACTGAATCATCCTGGCTCTATGTGCTTCATTGTGTTACATGAACTCTCTAGAGCTGGGGTGATGCAATGCCAGCAGGTCTGGTGAGAGCCAGAAATCTAGAGGGGAATTTTATGGAAAGGAAAGGAGGAGGTGCAGTTATTCACTGCCAGAGCACACAACTTTCTTTCCACCCACACAATGGATTTCCCCCATTGAGCGTAAATACTGCTTAATAGACCTTGGCTGCTATACCTCATTTGTTTTATGGGGGGGGGGGCAGCCACACCTTTCTTACTACTGACTGATGATGCAGATACAGTGATGTAGTGGAATGAGGTGTTGCAGAGTCAGAGAGCTAGGGCTTGGCAGGGGTGATGATATTTTCATCTATCACTTCCCTCTGTCTTTTCTGCCTCTATACTATGCTACAATGTGTGTAACAACAACTCAGCTGTGGTGATGCAAAAGAGAGGCATCCTTTTGATCCTTGGAAATAGATAGATGCTGGCCTTTTCTTCCTAAAAAATATGGTACCATCCTAGAATACAGTGAGCCCTTGGTATCTGTTGGGGTTTCATTCCAAGACTGCCTTATGGTTGCCAAAATCCATAGATGCTCAAGTCCAATTAAATAGAATGGCATAGTAAAATGGTGTACCTTATATCAAATGTCAAAATCAAGGTTTGCTTTTTGGAATTTATATATATTTTAAAATATTTTCAAACTGTGGATGGTTGAATCTGTGGATTAAAAAATCCATGTATATGGAAGGTCAGTTATAGACATATACAGGCATATATGTATATATACATATAATAATAATAATAATAATAATAATAATAATAATAATAATAATAATATTTTATTTATAGCCCGCCCCTCTGCGGAGCAATCGAGGCGGGTTACAACAATTAAAATACACAAGTTAAAACATTCACTTGCCCATCCAACCCTCCCACCCCTTAAAACAGTATTAAACTAATTATAAATTAAAACAACATGCATATATATACATATACATATATACAGGCAGTTTCTCCAGCAGGGTGTAATGGTTTGAGTGTTGGACTAGGACTCTGGAGACTAAGGTTCAAATCTTGGTTTGGCCATGTAGACTCCCTGGGTGACCTTGGGCTAGTCCTACTTTCTCAGCCTCAGAAGATGGCAATAGCAAACCCCCTTTGAAGAAAATTGCCACGAAAACCCCATGATAGGATCACCTTAGGGTCACCATAAGTCAGAAATGGCTTGAAGGCACACAGCAATGACAGTTTCTCTAGGGTTAACAACAGAAATGAGGAGTTCTACTTTATTCAGAAATAACAACCATAATTGTACTTTGGCCTGTATTGCCTTCAACTCATCACAGCTAAGATACAATGATGAAACTATGACCAATAAAGCCCTATACAGTTTAGATCCCTGCTATCTGATACACGCTATCTCCCCTTATAAGCTTGGTTAGTTCCTGACAGCCTCGGAGAAGCCTTTCTCTCAGCCCATCACCTTCACATGTATGGCTGGTGGGGATATGAGACAGAGCCATCTTGCTCTTGGCTTTGGGACACTCTTCTTAAGGAAGCTAAAATGGCCCCCTTTTTGCTGTCCTTGTGACAGCAGGCAAAGACTTTTTTATTCCATTAAGTTTTAGAACTGGAGGTTTTTTTAAGGGAAGAGTTTTTAAGACAGTACTATACTGCTTTGATTGTGCTGCTTTAAACTTTTTATCATGTTTAAATGTACATTTCAGTTTGTTTTAATATTGTTAATTTTTGTCGAGTTGGACCCAACTCATGGCAACCCTGTGGATAAGAAACCTCCAAGATGCCCTCCACTGCTCTGCTCAGGCCCTGCAGTCCCATGCCTATGACTCCCTTTGTCCATCCATCTTGTTTGCAGTCTTCCCCTCCTTCTTCCCCTCTCTACCTTTCCTAGCATTATTGGTTATTTTTAGTGATCCATGTTTTCTCCTGATGTAGCCAAAGTCGACAGCCTCAGTTTGATCATCTTGGCTTCCAAGGAGAGTTCTGGCTTGATCTGTTCAAGGATCCATTTGTTTGACTTTTTGGCTGTCCATGGTATCCTAAGCACTCTTCTCCAACACCACATCTCAAATGCATTGATTTTCTTTCTGTCTGATTCCTTTGCTGTCCAGCTCTCACATCTGTACATGACGAGTGGGAATACTATTGCCGTCATGATTCCAGCTTCAAGATCTTTTCTAATTCTTTCTTAGCTGCCCTACCCATTCCTAGTCTTCTTCTTATGTCTTGACTGCAGTTTCCACTCTGGTCAATGTTTGATTTTAGGTATGGGAATTCTTTGACTATTTCAATTTCCTCATTGTCCAGATTGAATTTATATATTTAGTCTGTGGTCATTATTTTTGTTTTCTTTATGTTTAACATTAATTCTGCCTTTGCACTTTAATTCTATTTAATACTGATCTTTTGTATTAACCATAGGGTACTCATTTTGATATCTAAACTGCCTTACATCCTAGTATTGGTGGTGGGAAAGTGAGGTATTAGTAAAGACAACAAAAGCACAATTCATCCATCCATAATCTGTGAGCTGATGCTCAAATCCAACAATTGTCCTGGAAACTAATTAGTTATGCTGCTGTGGGTAGACAAAACACTCTGTACATGGTCAGAGGCACTTTTCTTTCACATGTTCTGCTGAAGTGGTTCTGAGCCTGAGCTCTGACAGGTGTTCCAACAAGTTACATCTAACCATTTATGCACCAGCAACAGTTATGAAGGCAACTAAGTGGAAAGGAAAGTTGGGTTCTACTCCTTTTTTTCAAGCTTTTTGGTTTTTTTTTTTTTTAAAAAAAATAGCAATCAAGATACTTTTGTTCAAAAGCTAAGAAGAAATTAATCTGGAAGATCCAGAATGGAGAGCTCATGCAAAGCAGTGGCCTGATATGAAATCATGGGTGAGTCTGGAAAGATGCCAACCTGGGTTACTCAGAGTTTTTTACTTCCTGGGAAATGTCATTCCTTGATCAGTGTACTCAGCAACCTGGATCAAAAGCCCTGGCTGCCAACTGAGCCAACTTTGTTTTAGTTTCCATTTTTGAAGCTTATCACATTCATTTTAAAACCGGCTACCTGATCTGGATTAAATTTCAAATCGGGTGGCATCCTGATAATGTTAGAAGGATTTAGCGACTGAATCTGCTGCCCAGGTCCATCCCAGGTCCATCCCCACTCCCAGGGGCGCTCAGTGTGCCTCTTTTCAGAGCCGGGAGTTTTCCAGCTTAACAAAATGGCTGCCAGAGTGGCCCTGGGAGTGGGGTGGACCTGGAATGGACCCGGGTGGCAGATTCGGCGGCTAAATCCTTCTGATATTATCAGGATGCCACTCGATTTAAAATTTAATTCAGATCAGGTAAGCAGGTTTAAAATGAATGTGATAAGATCCTTAGTCACAGGTACTGAACCATGTTGAACCACCCCCACCCTGAGACAAACATCATCCTCTGGCATATTTATTAATTTGCATTTGTTACAGAATCCATACATTATGCAACACTAATGAACTTATCACACTGCACTTAAGGAATGGGAACGGAACGCAAGGGAACAGAATGAAGCAAAAGCACATTTTACTGCACAGGAGAACGCCACCGATGCAGCCGGGAGTCCCCAATCCGTTCCCCAGCCATTCCTGGCAGCTGATTTTTGAAGGACGGTTCAAAATCGTTCTTCAAAATTGGCTGCCAGGGATGGCTGGGGAATGGATTGAGGACTCCCGGTGGCATTGGTGGTGTTCTCCCATGCAGTAGAATGCATTTTTGCTCCGTTCTATTCCTTTGAGTTCCGTTCCCGTTCTTTGAAGTGCTGTATGATAAGCTTATAAGATCCAATGACTGAAGATGTCTTCATCCAATTTCTCCCTTGCATCATGATGTGTTTCTTGCACCATACCACATACTTTTGCTCAACCTTCCTCAACCCAATGCTCTCCAGATATGCTGAGCTATTGTTGTTGTGCGCCTTCAAGTTATTTCTGACTTGAAGCAACACTAAGGCTTTAACCCCTATCATGGGGCTTTCCTGGCAAGATTTATTCAGATGAGGTTTGCCATTGCCTTCCTCTGAGGCTGAGAGAGTGTGACTTGTCCAAGGTCACCCAGTGTGTTTCATGGCCAAGTGGAGAACTGAACCCTGGTCTCCAGAGTCGTAGTCCAACATTCAAACCACTATGCCACACCTAGCCCTCCTATAAATCCCCAGCTGACTCAAGCTTTCAGGAATTGTAGCTGCTAAATGGTTTCAAATTAGTGCTGCTTTTAACAGTTCAGTTCAGTTCAGTTCATTGTCTTTTAATTATTTTTTAAAAACTATTATTAGTTTTTAATATATATTTTTGTTTTAGTCGATGTGGTAACTTGCCCGTAGATTCTATGTTGGAGGAAGATGGGAAATAAGTAAAATAAAATGTCCAACACATGTAGAACAGCTTGGATATACTGTTCTTTCTCCAGTAGTTGAGTGCGCAATTGGCAACTGTTCCAGAGAACCTGGCTAGTGTGTGGAAGCACTTTGTGTCAGTGGGTTTTTGTTCACTGGTTAACAAGAATAGAGAACAAAATGTATTTTTGACTCATTCATTTCTCCATTGTATTTGTGCTTTTCTAGTCTATTTCCTATTATATTGAGTCAAGCAATAATAAGATCACAAAATAATGTCATTACAAAAATGAATATTCAACAAAAGCAGCAGCAGAAAAGCATATGAACCTTATTGCTTGTTAAAAGGCTGAACAAATGTTTCTGGGACTTTAGTGCAATTGTATGCCTGACTATTCAGAATCCCACTGAGTCCAACATCATTTATTCTTATGTGGGTGGAGGTTTATAGCCTGAACACCAGTAAGGTGAATGCCAGGTAAATATTTTTTTTTTGGGGGGGGTGTTTCAGCACAAGGGGGCCACCACTGAAAAGGACCCATTTCCATTCATAGTCAACCATATAATATCTGAAGGCAGAGAGCCAGCATGGTGTAGCGGTTTGACTGTTGGCACTATGACTTGGGAGAATAGGGTCCAAATCCCTATTCACACTCTCTCAGCCTCAGAGGATAGCAATGGCAAACCCCTCTGAAAAAACTTGCCAAGAAAATCCCATGATAACCTTAGGATCAACATAAAAGAAACAACTTGAAGGGACATAACAACAACAACAACAAATCTCTGAAGAGAGCTAGACAGGGCCTCTTTGAAAAAAATTGCTCACACATGTTAGCACTCAAATAAAGATGGAGTCAATGATGTGAATGTATTCGAAGCACATTCAAGGCATGTAGTTTTATCCTGGTTTATCCTGGGTCTGTTCACACTGGTTATTCATATTGCTGAAAATCTGAATCTTTTTTTTAATTCAGAAAAGAATCCAACATCAATTATCTTGAGTTAAATGAGTTTTTTGTCAGCTCCCCCCAAAAAACTTAATTGGATGCATTCAAAATGCATGTGAACAACAAAGTTTAAACCCAGATTCTACCTAGATTATTTTTACCATCTGAATCCGAATAACCTCTAGTCTTGATCGAACAAATTGAAACTAGTCCCTAAGGGTTATCACTGGCAGGGCTAGCCGATGGAATAGGTGTGCTAAATGGAGCTTGGCAGTGCAAGAAGTAAGGACCAATGCAGATCCCAGTGACAATGAATGAGTGGCACTGTATGGAATGAATGGTGAGCCAACAGCCAAGAAGCGATGGAAGCATCCTTGTTGTAATGTTAAATGTTTTGCATGCCTTGTTTTTGAATGAGAAATTAAGATCCATTAGTTTTTGAAAAATTCTGCTCTGGGAGCAAATGAAACTGCTGCTACTGGTTTGTTAAGAGGTGGATGCTACACAACCAATTGCTTTTTGGTGCTCTCTTTGGAGAAATGGTTACGAGATTGTCAGGATGAACGCCTGCCCTTCAAAATTTCTATCTGTATCTCTGCAGTCAAGTGACTGTTTGGCTACATATCCAGATCATGACTCACCACACAATTATTGTTCTGCTATAAACTATCTGAGACTGTGGGCAACTCTGGCCATCCTATAATCACTCTGCCTTGGCCCTAGCGGCTGGTGAAAGCCTGCCTCTCCACAGTCCAACCACTATTGCGGTGGACTCTGAGGAGAGAAAAGCAACCCGCCTCTGCTGGAATTAATCTTCCCCTCCTCTGCTACTCCCTTCTCTTGACATGTCTTATTTAAGTAGTAACCTTGAGGGCAGAGAGCTATCTGCCAAATCAGTGCTTTTCAAACTTTTTACCTTTGTGATCCCTTTTACATCTACATGGCGACTTTGTGCCTCCCCAACGTAGTATATGAATCAAAGTATTTTGTTTGTTTAGTGTGTGAGTTTTTGTTTGCACATTTATGTATTTCATATTTTAACATGAAACAGTGATGGGACAGACGGGAAAAGAAGAGGTGGAGGTTCAGGATGGGCCCCTCAGAGGTCATGATCCTGTGAGCTTTCCAGTTTTCTCCTCCTCCTCCTCTTCCTCCTGCAGGCAGAGGTGACTGCTCCAAGTGCCCACCTTGCCCTTTTTTCTTTCATCCCAGGACAGAAGTAGTTTGGGAAGGGGGGGGGATCAAGGCCTCCAAGTCTTGCACCCCCCTTGAGCAACTCTTGTGTCCCCTCCCAGGGGTCTTGCCCCACACTTTGAGAACCACTGTACTAAATAATTTGTAAGCTACCCTGGGAGCCTTTTGGCTGAAGGGCAGATATAAATTTGTTGCTGTTGCTGTTGTGTGCCTTCAAGTCATTTCTGACCTATGGTGACCCTAAGATGATCCTATCACGGGGTGGGTTTTTTTGGCAAGATTTGTTCAGAGGAGGTTTGCCATTGCCTTCCCCTGAGGCTGAGAGTGAATAATATTGTGGGGTGCAATTTTAGGGCTCATTCCCACTACAAAATAACCCAGTGTGGAAACTAGGTTATTTTGTGATTGAATCTCTCCGGGGCCGTTTATTCCCCCTTTAATCCCCTTTGTTGTTCACACTTGAGGAGAATGGCTGTCATGGAGAGAGGTAGAGGACCTTGCTAGAACTTGAAGGCACACAACAATAACAACAACAAATAGAGGAGGGGATGGCTGAAAGAAGCCGGCAAGAGCTGGCACGGCTCTTCAATGCGAATCCGACCCGTTGTTCCCACTTGTTGAGCACGGATCGGATTTGGGTCTTTTCAAAAGACTGTCCAAAAACTAGTGTCAGGAAAGAGCGGTTCTTTTGCGTTTGCTTTGCTTCAGCACGATTTAAACTGAGCACAGTAGGATCAGAACCGGTTTCAGGTGGGAACGACAGATATATAACACCAATCAGCAATCACTTTAAGCAAAGCAAGCAAAGCAGCTTCATTTATATACCGCTTCATATCACGCTATGGGATGTCTAAGCGGTTTACAACTGTGAGCTGATTGCCCCCCAACAAGCTGGGTAATCATTTTAGCGACCTCAGAAGGATGCAGGCCTGAGTCGAGCCTCAGCCCTGGCCGGTATTGAACTCGCAACCTTGTGGTCTATGAGTGAGTGGCTGCAGTACAGGCATTTAACCACTGCGCCACCAGGGCTGACTTTAAATCCCAGTGGGAACGAGTCCTTAGTTTCCCAGGGTGTTAACCCTTTTAAAGGAAACAAAAATACACAAGTATGAAAGATAAACTTGTTAAAGCCTAGCTTCCATTAGCAGAACAACAGAAGTGTGAGTCTAGCTATTGTATTCTAAATATGCTTTCCTAAAAAATAAAGACTAACTAAAAAAACCCCACAAACATGTAGTTTGTGGTTTAAAAAAACCCCAATAATGGCTTTAATAAATATTTATATAAAATAACTAAAACCTAATCTAACTGGAGATGGTTTGGGTAAAGAGTGATAAATGTCACTATCTTTACAAAGCAGGAAGAAACTACTGACTGAATGACTGCTTGAAGCAGCTTAGAATCTTCAGAGAGAGCTGTTAAACTGCCTCTAAGATTGAGTGACAGGAGTCACATGAAAGACAGAATGAGAAAGAGAGAAGGAAAGAAGAATGCAATACATAATTTTTCCAACAAATATGCCCAAGGTCACCCAGTGGGCTTCATGCCCAAGCAGAGAATTGGACCCTGTACTCCAGAGTCATAGTCCAATGCTCAAACCACTATGCCATACTGGCTCTCCAGGTATAAATACTCTAAATAAATAAAAACTCATAGTTGGTTTTAGTATGGCTGCTTCAAGTCTTCCACCAATGTTTGTCTCACTTGCTTCATCACTGCCAACTCCCTGGAAAACCAGGGGGCAGGTTTGGCTTCACTCTGTAAGAGGGGACACTTAGGAGCAAATAATAATAATAATAATAATAATAATAATAATAATAATAATAATAATAATAATAATGCCTTGGCCATTTCCCCATTCCATAGGTCAACCAGCATTTCAACAGAATCACCTGCCTTAAAAACACTACAACATCCTATTGGCCCAATTTAGAAAAAGTAAGAGTGTTGAACCATAGTCTCGGAAACTTGTAGTGCAATGTGTAACTTAGCAAAACACATGGATAAGGTAACAATAAAACTTGGAATTATAGGCAAGAGTTATAATTTAGAAATGCACTGTATTAAAGGCTGAACCACCCACCTCTTTAAACAGGTGCTTGATGGCTAAGTGGTTGTGGGAGGATTATTTTATGGCATTTGTGCTGTATTTTAATCTGTAATCTTATTTTTGATGAGTTCACACTTCTTAAAATTAATAGCATTTTAATATGATACCTTGTTTATTTTTTTTTACATCACCAGGTTTTAAGATGTATTTTGTCTTAGCCTTGTTGTAAGCCACCTTGGGTCTCACATAAAGGGAAATGCAGGTTATAAATCAGGGGTAGGCAACCTAAGGCCCAGGGGCCAGATGCGGCCCCCAGAGGCCTTTGGACCGGCCCCAGGCTGGTCCTACTGCCGCCACCACCGCCCGCCATGATGATATTGATTATTGTTGTTATTACTTGTTCTTGGGGGTTTCTTGGCAAAATCTCCACAGGGGTTTTGCCATGGCTTTTCTGGGGCTGAGAGAGTGTGCATGCATATTTTTTTATTTTTTTCATTTTTAAAACAAATATTTATTTATTTATTTATTTTTGGTGCTTCGGCCCCCCAATTGTCTGAGGGACAGCAACCCAGCCCCCGGCTCTAAAAGGTTGCCTGCCCCTGTTATAAATAAATCAAATAAACAAATACATCTAATACAAACAAGTTTCTTAGGATAAGGACAGATGCTTGCTTTGGTCAATAGATGGCACTCGAATACATATTAATCTATTTTCTGAAATGGTTCTTGCAGAGCAATACTTAACTAAGCAGACCTGCAGTGAATCTTTATCCAGAAACTCAAAACATATGGTTCAATCTCATTCCTAATGAAGTCTTTCAGAACTGTATATAGACTCATAAAGATTAGAAATGGAAGGAGCTACAAGGGCATCTAGTTCTAGTCCAACTGCCTGCCATGCAGGAATGCACGACTAAAACACTACTGAAAGATACCCATCCAAATTCTATTTAGAGACCTCAGAAGAAGGAGAATCCACTCCCATTCCACTTCAGCCCCCAAGGCTACCTATTCCACTGCTAAACAATTCTTACAGTAAAGATGTTCTACTTAAGGTGAACTTTTTTGTTGTAATTTGAATGTATTTGTTTGTGTCCTAGAGCAGCAGAAAACAAGCTTGCTCCATCTTCTACATGACATCCCTTCAGATATTTAAAGATAGCTGTCATTCCACCTCTCAGTCTTCTCTTCTCCAAGCTAAAGTTCAAGAAGGATATTGACAAGCTGGAACATCTCCAGGTTTCCAGTGTTGCCCTTCTCTGGAGATGTTCCAGCTGGTCAATATTCTTCTTGAACTTTAGTGTCCAGAACTGAAAACAGATCTTCAGGTGGCTTCTGTTACTGTCAGCAGTGGGTCCTCCCAATTCATGTTGACCTTGGCACTGCTTTGTGAGACTCCTTCTGGATTTTCCATGCCTGCCTTTTCTACTTGTGGTGCCAGCCATGACTGGTTCTTGCCCTTCATTTGTGGGGATTCCTTTTGGGTCTTACCAATTCTGCAACAAGACAGTAGTATTTTCCCCATTCAGATTGGGAATAATCTTCAACATTTAGTTGAAGCAATTTCTATCTCTTCCAGGAGTGGATCTTTTCAAATCTTCATCAACATTTTTATCAACATAAGAGGGATTGCAAACTGTTCAAATGGTACCACAATTCTCTTACGTGCAGATAAACTGGGAAGTCAATCTACAGCCAGCATATCAGTACGATAAGGATATATATGTAAAAGAGAGCTCAGAGAAAGCCTGATCATGCTATATGACCTCCATCTACCATTCTTTATTCTGTTATAGGCAATTTGCAGCATGACTTGGTTTACAGTTCCCTTTTTCCAGTTCCTTTAAAATTATTAGTAAACTAGAATTATTATGGTGTTCTTTTTGCTCACCAGCATTTATACAGGTTTCTGTATGAATATATTAAAGGAGAGTTTAAGAAGGTTGAGCTGAATAACAATTCTTTCCAAACATTCATAAATTGAATAAACAGTATGGACAATTAAAAGGCACTGCCCCCCCTCCCAAGTCTGTGTAATTGTTGTTCAGTGTGTTGTTTCTTCACAGTAATAAACAATTTCTCAAGAAAAGGCTCATCTGCCCCATTTGACTCCAAGGACACTTCATTCTGATAAGCAGCCAAATCATTGCCAGAGATTTATCTCCAAGGGCTCAGATGGAGTCTCTCACATTCTTTATCCAAAGCCAAAAAAAAAAAAAAAAAAAAAACCCTAGTAGCAATGGAGATTTTAAACACTGCGTTTAAATTTGGAATACTCTTGGCTCCCCCATAGACAAGCTGTTGGTCAATTGCTGTTGATCAATTGCTCTATTGAGCTGTTTGGAGGCCTTGTTGTGCCTGGCTGTCCCTGGACTTGTTCCAAAACATTGGTTTACTCCCCATTTAAAGATTGTCACTGATAATCACAGGGGGAAAAAGGCAAATTCAACAATTTCCAAGGTTTACGGTTCTTAGCTCCCATTTTTCAATCTAGAAGAGTCACTATCAGAGTGGCTGATAATAAATCCACAAAATAGTGTGAAAACAAGCAATGTAGAGTTTCCAAAACAAAGCAAACAAAAAGAAAACAAAGCTGCATAACACTGAAGTACAAGAATCAGATAAAAAAACCAAACAGTCAGGGCAGAGAGGGGAAGAACAAGAAGCAAAATAAAATACAATAAAATAAAAGAGATTGGAGCGCATAAAAACATTTCCTATCAGGTTGGCGCTATATTGCCTTTTGAAAGCCAGTAATAGAAGTAAGCCAAGGACAAGAAAGGAAAGTGGGAAGAGCAAATAGAAACTGAGACATTTTAGAAGCATCTGAGAAAGTGGGATGACAGAGAATTAATCAGTACTGTTCTTGCCAAACTGGGACAGTTGGAGAATATGTGAGTTAGCTACACTACACAGTTACAGGAGATTTGATTCCACTCTCCACAAATCCTGAGACTTGTAGTTTAGTGACGTAAATCCCAATACCGAGTTACTAGTTCCAACTATAGTAAGCGCACTGAAGCAATGGGATTTACATACAAGGGTTGACAGGTTCAATAGTTTTACTCTTGTTGGGCCCAGCCACTAGATTTAGACCAGAGGTGGAAATCATGCATCCTTTACATATTTTGGGACTGCAACACCCAGAATTCTTCATCATTGGCTATGCTGGCTAGGTCTAATGGGAGTTGTATTTCACCAAAATCCCCAATTCAGCTGTAACATTCCCTGTTAGAGAACATTAGCTCCACAGGTTTTTGTGGGTTCTAGAGAACGTATTCTTCTAGAAGAATGTATTCCTGATGTTTCGTCTGCATCTGTGGCTGGCATCTTCAGATCTCCACAGTTCAAGTGAGCACAGGATTGTTTCTGTCAGTTTGGGATAGCTGGAGGGTATGTCAGCCCATCTACTTTGTTTCTTTATGTGCTTGCCTTAAGTTGCAAATACTATTGTGTAGACTAGAGTTTCAAAAGAAAAGGAGGAAAATCAGATTTTAAAACTTATCTGCAGTTCATAGAATCATAGAATCATAGAGTTGGAAGAGACCACAAG
>CM034701.1:119175904-119189522 GCA_020142125.1 Phrynosoma platyrhinos | reverse complement strand
AAGCTTCTTTCTCTGTCTCCTTTCCTGGCAGAAACTGCCTAGAAGCAGGGGGGATATCTTTCCTGCAGGCCAAATCTGGCCCACAGGGGCCATATGCAGCCCACCAGGCCCAGAAATGTGTCTGAATCTGGCCCACATACACCTCACTTTCCCCCCAGGAATAATTCTTCCTTTCCATCATCTTTGGTGCCTTCAGTCCTCCAGGAATAATTCCTCCAGGAATAATTCCTCCTTTCCACCATCTTTGATGCCTCATCCAAATTGTAAAGGCTGAGAGCCCCATAATCCAAGTAACAGATGTGACTGGCATGGGTCAACATGGTCCTGAAGATGTGGGCATAGGTGGACATGAGAGAGCAGAGACAAATAGGCCACATGTAGAGCAGGAAAGGCCATCTGTAGGCATTGCACCAGAAATCCAGACTATAGGGCAGTCCAAGGAATCACCACAAAAAATACCTGCAAGAAGGATAGAGAGGCTTTAAAATTCCTGCAGATGTGCCCGTCCTCTAATCCTGAGCAAGGATGGAATATATGTGCAGAAAATTTGATGTTACAGTCTCTGAAGATGCCAGCCACAGATGCTGGCGAAACAGCAGGAAGAAACTCTTCTAGAACATGGCCACTCAGCCCGAAAAACCCACAAAAAACTATGGATGCCGGCCGTGAAAGCCTACGACTTCACATTGATGTTACACTGTCTGAGAAAGTTATTGCAGATCTAGGCTGCATCAATAGGAGTGTAGTGTCCATATTAAGGGAAGTAATAGTACCATTCTACTCTGCTTTGGCCAGTTCTCAGACATACAATTAAGAATGAAAATTAGAATCTTACAAGGCATTGCATTCTCTATCACCATGTATGGATGTGAGAGCGGGACAGTTAAGAAAGTAATAGAGGAAAAAAATCAACTCATTTGAGATGAGGTGCTGGAGAAGAGTACTGAGGATTCTGTGGACAGCCACAAAGAAAAACAAATGGGTCCTAGAACAGATGAAGCTGGAAATCTCCATAGAAGTCAAGATGTCGAAACTGAGGTTGTTGTACTTTGGCCACATCATGAGAAGGATGACTCACTTGAAAAGACATTAATGCTTAAGGTGGAAGGCAGTAGAAAGAGAGGAAGACCACATGCTAGATAGATAGACTCAATCAGGGAGGTCACAGGTATGAATATACAGGACCTGGCAGAGCTGTGGAGGATAGTGGGCCTTGGAGATGTCTCATCCACAGGGTTGCCATGAGTTGGAGCCAACTCAAGGGCAGTTAACAAAAACAAAGCTGGCAAACTGTCCTATGCACAATAAGACTCGTGCAGAATAGGATGTGCATTGCATCAATCCCAATGTGCTTCAGGCACCAGTGTGCATTGAGCACTCTTGCCAGTGTCCTGTTATGAATCTATCATAGATACAGTTCTGTACTGATTTATTTGGACAATTGTTCAATAAGTCAAATATCTATTGTAACAGGCTTCTCCAACCTGGTACTCTCCAGACGTTTTGGATTATAACTCATGTCATCCCTAACCATTGGCCATGCTGGCTGAGGCTAGCAAGAAGCTGTTGTCTAAAGTCCTGGGAGGCACCAGGCTGAATAAAATTGTTGTATAACAATGGGTTCTTATTCATGAGAATCCTACACTATGTATAAGGGGGAGAACTGTCCTTCGGTGCAACTCAGGGGCAAAACAAGTGGGCATCCAGGAGCAGCCAGAATTCGCACCTGTCTGCCCATCTGTTTCAGGCCTCAGTTCATGCCTTTCCTTTTACCTTTATAGGCTTTGTTCCTGATCAACTCTTCTGGGTTAATACAAGTGTGAAGAGAAGTGAGAGTTATAGCTGGATTCTTCCTCTGCTGTTAATTAGCAGCAAATATAGTCATCATATTGTAAGGAAACATCTTTCATCATGCATAGGTTAACTAAGGGCCGCTAATGGCTGTCAACAAGGCATCTGATTTTAAAAAAAGAAAAGAAATAAACAGCAGATGGTAGTTATCACTAAGTTCCCACAGCAATAATTTCCTTTCAATGGGATGTAATTTCAACTATATCTTGGTTGATTTTCCTGCCCCTGCTATATTACAGTTATTTGAATCTTTTCCATGGGAATAAGAATGATGTTTGATGCTGTGGCTGAGAAAGAGAAAGCTTATCTCTCATGGACACAAACACAAAAGTATTTTGGAATAAAAAAACAGAAGGTCATAAATAAAGGCTGTGATTCTGTATCACCTACTAGCCATTTTAGGTAGGTTGCTAAATAGTATCTCCCAGCCTGACCCACACAATTGTCATTTCTTGGGAAGCAGCTACTGCAGTTAATGGAAATCTGTGGATTGAAAAGCGTCTGGCTGACATTCCCACTTCCTCTCATAAATTATCTCCATTGCAAAAGGCAGAAGCAAGTTCAGTAGCAATTCCTCCTAGCACTGGAGATCACTTGTGGGAGGGGATGGAAACATGAGTCTGCAACTTCCCAATAGATAGTGGAGAAGATCTTCATTGATCACAGCAGCTGCTGCCCAGTAGGTTGATATTGGGGAACCTTCACAATCCCTACATGCTCCCTAAAACTAGTGAATACGTAAAGATCATGAATATGAACCAACCGTGAATGACTAACTCTGGATTATGCATTCATAAGTCCCTTAGTGAATTCCTGTCTGTATGTTTAAGGACCATATCAACCAATAATTTCAAATTCAGAAGTATTTTATTTGCAGAAAAAACTTGATGAGTATGCCAATGATGGAGAGTAATTTTAAATAATTATGGGGAGGTAGAAGGAAACAAACAAGGAAAAGGAGTGAGCAACATGAATATTTGATGGTGTGACTGAGGTTATTTTTATTCTACCCAAATAAAAAAGTGTCAAGAATCTATTACTGGCTTTTCTTGGCAAGATCTGTTCAGAGGAGGTTTGCCTTTACCTTCCTCTGAGCCTGAGAGAGTATGGTTTGCCCAAGGTCACCAAGTGTATTTCCATGGATGAGTGAGGATTTGAATCCTGGCCTCCAGAGTCCTAGTCCAATGTTGAAATCATTATAGAATTGGCTCTTAAGTTAGGCTGGCCTAATACTGTACAACTTCACTGACTCCCCATACTCCTTTTTACATCTCTGCACAGTCCATTCTCCCTATAGAGAACCTCCATAGACATTTCTTTGTGCACTGAAACTGGATTGTGGCTAAATTTCACATAGCCCAATGGCAAATATTGGTTTACCAGACTTTTTTCCAGAAAAAAAAATGTAAAATCAAAATCCAAGAACTATTTATAGGACTAGCAAAGCAGTTATGCCACATTAGTACACAGCTGGTTTGGCATGTATAGAATCTTAATGCACAACACATAATACTCTCTGCAAAATTTATTTTTAATAATGGACTCTAACAAAATTATATTGTTGGAGGCCTTATACAGAGGTAGCTTATCTTTTCTAAAATGAGCACTAACTAATAGGCATCGTATTCCCCCCTCCACATAATTATCACAGAAAGTCTAAATAATTGGCATGATTTAGATGTTTAGGTATTTTCTCTCCCCCTAATTGACATTTGCAATCTGTCTTACAGAGAATATATTAATCTTTTGTCTGCTTTCCTTAATTCAAACACAACTTGTCAACTTGCTGCAGAAACACATTATTCATTCATTCTTTGATCACTGGAGTCTCTTGTCTACAGTATTTCTCTCCCCCACTCGCTTGCTGTTAACAATTGAAGTAAAGGCCAATTCCTGATCCTTTTTCTTAAAAAATGTATTTTATATAAGTCAATAAGAAACAAGGGACTCCATTATTTATCAGATGTTTTTCATTTCTTTTCTTTTATTAGTAATTCTTAGCTGAAGGACTATTCTTCTGAAAATGGAGAAAGCATTTTTCTTTTTGACACTTCTGTCAATTATTCCTGTATTTCTTATTTTCTTTCCTTTTATTTTGTTGGTGTGATACACCACACAGCATCCTCTTTCTGTGCCTCTATATCATCCTCCTGGAACTGTGTTCTTGCAAATCACACACACAAAATGGAAGGAATCCACTTTTCTCTCCATGTTCTTCAATCATTTAAAAGGAGAGCATAGTATAGCCTTTTGATAGTAGTAAAACCTAATGTATGTCTTCAGTTTTTATATTAAAAGATGTAATATTTTGCATTGTTTCCTTGTGGGACAAAATATAGTATGAAGAAAAAATCATAAGGCCATTTAAATCTAAATAGCAGCTTTAAAGCCAAGGCCTATGGTTGATTATATAAACTTCAGTCCAATTCCTGGTCAACTATTTCCTAGGAGGTGTAGTTAGGATCAGAACATTAATCTGCAGCCCTATACTCACTTACCTGGGAGAAAGTGCCCTTGAACTCAATTGGGCTTACATCTGACTAGACATGCATAGGATCAGTATCAATTTTACAATTTTCAGCACCCCAGTGAGATGCCGATGAGATGTCAGTGTTACTATATTTTTATGGTTTACATTTTTATGATTTGCAGTCATAGCCAAGAATGTGAAACTTGTCCAAGGCAATAATCTAAAATATAATCCATGCCCTTGGATCCAAATCTGTTCACTGGGCCATAATGACAATGTTCTAAAAAAATCAGTAATCCCATAAATGCATACCACATTTCCTCTTGTTTTTAAATGAACACTTCTGTATAACAGTTATTCCAGATTTGCTCCTTGAACAGCTTATTGGAATGCTGAATTACTCTTTTTTGGCTTTTGTCAGATGACCATGGATACCAAAAGCCCAGACATCCTTACATTGTTCACCACTAGTCCCCTTCTAACAAAATTATCACATGGAAATAACAACCATTGTTGAAAGTAAACTTGCTTACAGTGCCTGCCACAAAAGTACTGTCTTATGCTATGAGGCACTTCCTGGTTCATGTGGGAAATGGGAATTTTCTGCCTAAGACACACCAAAAGAGTTTGGTTTGGCCCTGGACACTATGCATTCTGATCATTCTTGGCCTGAACATAATGATTCCTGAAAGCTTACTATTGATCTGCTTTCTACTCAGGGTGATCTATTCCCATATTCCAGGAGACAAGATTGCACTTCACTCTCCTTGGTCCATGCTTCACATGAATTGAGCAGAATTAAACCATTCAACAAATGGCTGCAGAAACCTAGTCAAGACATACACTGGGCAACTTGGTTAATTTTACAAATAAACAACATTTTCTTCTGTATTTTCAAGAGATTCATTGAGAGTAGACTGAGTTTCTGGAAGATGAGCTCTTCCTGGAATGATGGAGACATCACTACCTCTGCCACTATCATCTCCACTGCCATTATCATGATCATCATCATTGTCATCAACATCCTCCTCCTCATTAGTATCACCATCACTCTCATTCCTGTTCCATTCTGCATTGCTATCATCCTCAATGAGCAAAACATCATCCTTAGCTTCTGGGTCAATGTCTTCTTTAAACCACACTGCCTTGTAGCCATCATCATCTGCATTCCGCCTGTCTTTTGTGAGGATGGACCTCACTTCCTTTTCACCGTCCTCATTTTTCTCTTCACTTTTGATCGCTTCCGAAACAGCTGATGCCAGCCTGCCTACCACAGCTATTTCCAAAGGAGATGGAGTGCCTGGGTTGTCGTCTTCAGCCTCTAAATCTGCTGGCAATTCATCAGCCTTTCCATCTGAGTTAGGTTTATCATCATTTTCAAAGTTGGTATTGGTAAAGCTTTCGATAAACTGCAAAATAAGAACACATATTTTCACAGTTGCAAAAGAGGCAGTGCAGTACAGTGCAGTGGTTTGAGCATTGGACTATGACTCTGGAGAACAGGCTTCGAATCCCCGTTTGGCCTTGAAACCCCCATTAGGTGACCCTGGGCAAGTCACACTCTTTCAGTATCAGAGGATGGCAATGGCAAACTTCCTCTTAAGAAACTTGCCTTAGGGTCAACATATGTCAAAAATGGCATGAAGGCACACAACAACAACAAAGGTTGCAAAGGAAGTCAGACTAGACTTTGGAAATGCATAGCCATGCTGGCTAAGGAATTTTAGGAGTAATGTTTCCAAGCTCAGACTGAGATACACTTAGGATAATCATACATCTTTAAAATGATGGGGCCTAATGCCCAGGTGTTGTGTATTGTATGTTGTTGTTGTTGTGTACCTTCAAGTCCTTTCTGATTTATGGTGACTCTAAGGTGACTCTATCATGGGGGTTTCTTGGCAAGTTTCTTCAGAGGGGATTTGCCTTTGCCTTCCTTGGAGGCTGAAAGAATGTGACATACCCAAAGTCACCCAGTGGGTTTCCATGGCTGAGCGTGGCTTCAGACCTTGGTGTCCAGAGTCATAGTCCAACCACTCAAACCACTACACCACATTGGTTCTCACTGGTGTAGTTCAATATAATTGTTGACACATTTTTTGAAGCATACAACTTTCTAGAGTTTATTTTCCCACTGAAATTTAATAAAGTATGTTTAGGAAAGTCAGACTGATTTAACTTCCAAGGATAAAATGCCTGACATTGGACTATATACTTAATGCCATTTTTTTCATTTTCATTTTTAATTTTTTAAACCTAAATACCAACGTTCATGCAATTTATCTATGTATATATTATTGAATACACTCATATATTCTGCTATAGCTAGAACACTTAACTGAGGCAGTACTGAGAGTATTACTGCTGACCAATTGTTTTGTTTCTAAAAATAAAAACATTTAAAATATGATTGTATAATTACATACTTCAACTAAGAGCAAGTAAATTATTCCAGATTCCTATTCTCATTTATGAGTTTACAAATTCTACATTATTTGGCATATGTAAATGTCCAGTGACATGTGTGTGTGTGTGCCATCAAATCACCTGTTGACTTATGGCAACCCCAAGAATTTCATAGGGTTTTTTTTTTAAGGCAAGGAATACTCAGAGGTGGTTTTGTCAGTTACTTCCTCTGAAATATAGTCTACAGCGCCTAGTATTCTATGCTAGTCTCCTATCCAAGTACTAACTAGGTCTGACCCTGCTTAGCATACAGGACATAGGGAATGCTAAAAACAGAGCACATACATCTTTAAATTTATTAGCCATGTTCAATTTCTTTCAATATATCTCAAACTGTGACTATTGGGTGTTCACTGACCAAAGTGGAATTTGTTCATTTAATTTGTCCACCTGCCTATCCTACAGCCTGTGACAGGATGTATACAGTACCTTCATACCACAACACATGTTTAAATTAGGAAAAAGAAGAAAGTGTGTATGTGTTTGAATGGTGCTCAGCATTCTGTCACTTTTGAAGAAATGGGAAAACATCTGATGATGCATCAGGCAGAGGATGCAGGGGTTTCTCTGCTATGCAAGACAAGGCATCCTGTAAGTCCCAGCAACTCTTTCCAATCTATGAATTTGACACCTTGTATTGCTAGTGAAACAATGATGCTGTGAAATACATTCGGGGTAGCTGTGGAGGAGGGTCTGCATGCATAGATATCCCTTTACACTATCTCAACACAGAACATCACACCAACAACACCTGGACAAAATGCAAGCCTGTGAATATCATCATCATCATCCCCCCCCCCACTGTATGATTTTTAACACCTTTGCCCAATGAAGAAGCCAGTGGAGCTTCAAAAGTTTGCATCATGTATTTTGTACATTTTGGTTGACTAAACAGAGGTATCACTGTTTTGTGGCTTTTGAATGTTATAGTGATGCTGTGAGCATGCTGTGTCGTTCTATCTACTTGCTGCATTAGCAAGATTAGTATCTTTTTCTTTCTTTTTGGACATTGCTACAACATTGAAGATAAAAGCTAACAAAACAAACCCAAAAAAACTTCTCTAAAATCTCATCCTGCTTTTCTTTGCATTAAGACCTCTTTTCATATTTTGACGTGGCCTCCTCGAAATAAACACACGGCAATGACCCACTTACTTTGGTGTTGTCTTCTTCAGGTGCATTTTTCAATTTGTAATACTTGTAGAAGATCAGTCCAAGCAGCACTAGTGTAATTACCAACAAACTCCCCAAAGTTCCACCCAGCACAGCCATATCTCTTTCATATTTACTCCGTGGAACTGGAAGAGTTGCAAAGAACACAAAAATATTTTGAGTTCGCAATGACCTCCCCCATCGAGAATCATCTTTGATTGCCTTTCCCACTTCCAGCATACCCAAGGGTGAGACTCCAGACACTTCTTCCCCACAATAGAAAGCAATATGTAGATAACATGAGTTAAAGTTGTTTTCCTACCTCTCCCTTCCTCTACATGATTCTTTAACATCTTGTATGAAGATATCTGAATAGAATATTTGAAAAACTGGAAAGCACTTTCTCTCCATTGTTGTTGGTGTGTTTTTTTTGGTAGATCTAATAAAACTATTGACACAATATGGATCCAATGGAGCCAATTTAGCTGTTCTACAGCGGTTAAAGAAGAATCCTATTTGGGAGTCAGTTTATCAGAAGTTGGAGCAAGTGACATCACAAGGGGGTCATTCCTATGGACGTTATCACACAGGGGAAATCCTGTGAAGAAACGGGGGTTTAAACTGAAAATAACCCGCAAAAGCGGGTATATTTTCAGATGATGTCACATTTAAAAGCAGGTTAATCTGAACAGAAAGTAGTCAGAAACTGCTTCTTTTTATTTTCGGGGATCTTCCGAAAATAAAAAGAGGCAGTTTCTGCCTACTTTCCGTTCGGAGTAACCTCCTTTTAAATGCACAGAAGGTTTTCACACGGGGAAAGCTGGCTAATTAATTGTTTCCGCTTTTGTGGTAGCACTTTCACTTTAAAGCCAGCTTCTGTTCAGAGCTCCCCGTGTGATAACGTCCTATGTTTCAGATTTGAGTCCTGAAATCTCAAGGTCTGAGATAGTCCTGACCTGGCAGTCATAAGCCACATACCTAAAAACTCCTGTTTGCACATGGATAAAATAATGTTGGGGAAATCCACATAATTATTAATTTCTTTGTCAGGTTACAGTTAAATGCCTGGTAAAACATATATGTGTCTAATGTAAGAGGAGTGTATTTTGTATGTTATATGAATAATATATTGCTGTTAGGCATGGGGAGGCAAGCAAAGATCTCTGCTGCCCACTTTTTAAAATAGTTTTCCTTGGATAAAATACAAATGAGGTTGCAATGTGATTATTACATTTTCCCCTTGAATTATATGCTTATCTAATTTCCTTGATGTAATAAACCTAAAATCACCCCAACATTTTGATTTAACCAGTTGGAAACTGAACTGGTCTAGGACCTCTGAGAGAAATTTTGCAATGTGGAACAAGACTGCTTTCAGAATGTGATGGCTAATCTCAGACTTCTGAATATGATCACTGGTAAACTTTCATAAATGCTTTATTCCCTGTGTACCAGCATGACCAGATAACAATATACTTTCTACTTTAGAAAAAGAAAAAAATAATTATCTACTGAAATGAGCTGTTCTGGCTTTTTTTTTTCCTGCAAAATTTCTAATAACTTTGTCAAAATCAATTTCTCAGGCAATGTTTGATTCAATACATAGGAGTTTATCATATGAGGACCTATGTGCTTCTATCCTCAAAATGATTAAAGCGGACGTATCCCAGAAAAGCATGCAAATGTGTGAATTATTTTTACATGCAGAGCACAACAATGTGTTAAAAGCACATTACTAATGTGAGAAAGTGGGAAGGAATCACATTTGGTTTTCACACAAATGGGGACAAATTCCATTGATGGTTTGGAAATAACTTTTTTGCACATGCACACACAAGCAGTAGTTGCATTTTTACACAATTTTCTTTATAAAAAATATACTGTGCTGCCCTTACTTTCCAAGAAATGGCACCCAACCTGAGTAATAAGAAGAGAACATTACCCAAAGAAGTAGGAAAGGAAGGATAAAACTTCTCTCCTCTTGCTGTGTCCCTGCCTTCCTCACCAGCTGATCCTTTCAGAGCCCTGGCTAATGAGAAAGGCTGGAGGAGGAGAAAGGTGCATGAGGGAGAAAAGCAAGCTGTTTCTCTCTCATTTTCTCTCTCTCATTCTCTCTCTGTGCCTACTGATCCTTTAAGACCCCTGGCTGAAACATAAAAAGCACAGCAAAGCACAGCAAAGAACCATGGGAAAATCTGGCAACAAGCAGAAAACCAGGGAGAATCCCACAAATAGCTTTCACACTACAGCAACTGTGCAAAAAAAGCAAATTCATGAATGAAATGGAAATGAAGACACAGTATTTTCCTGAAAATGACTATTCCCTGATTCATGTCCCTTTCTGTTCAGATTCTAAGCAGTTTGCGTGCAACATCATCTGAAAACCAATTGCGCAATTGTGCCTAATGCCCTGGATAACCCAAGGTTTTGTCCAGTTTAAACTTTCAATTTTCCCCATGTGATAAACTCCCCAGTCTTACTAAATCAACAAATCATGGTAGACCTCAACAATTTTCTGCATTCCATGCATGTTATAAATCAATAATATTATTATTTTAAAAGTTTTTAATATGTTTGAGTTTACTAAAATATTTTTTCTGTTTCTGCTATAGCTGGAATTGTTAATATCCTCAAATGAACACAAACATTTGGAAATATCTCACAAAGTTTGTAATCAGTTAATAAATTTAGCAATTCTAAAGGTTTCCGTTCTGGTTTTCCAAAATTTGCTTTATGTACTGATCGTAAAAGTTGCATTTTTATTGCAAAATCTTCATCATTAAAGTCAGTAGGATATTGCTGTGCTTTGTTATTGTTGTTAACTGCCATCAAGTCAATTTCAACTTATGGTGACCTTATGAATGAGATGACACCATAATATTGGTGGAAAACAGCACAGGCTTGGGACAGTTAATAAGGAAGGTTAAAGATGAAAGTGCAAAGGCAGGCTTGATGCTTAATGTAAAGAAAACAAAAATAATGACCACAGAAGAAATACAAAAATTCAATCTTGATAATGAGGAAATTGAAATAGTTAAAGAATTCCCATACCTAGGTTTAAAGATTGACTGGAATGGTGACTGCAGTCAAGAAATAAGAAGAAGACAACAAATGGGAATGGCAGCTATGAAAGAACTGGAAAAGATACTGAAGAGCAAAGACATACAACTGAGCACTAAAGTCAGAATCATTCATGCCATTGTATCCCCCATTACCATGTATGGATGCAAGAGCTGGACAGTGAAGGAAGGAGACAGAAAGCAGATCAACTCATTCAAGATGTAGTGCTGGAGAAGAGTATTTAGGATACCATGGACAGCCAAGAAGACAAACTTATGGGTCCTTGAATAGATCAGACCAGAGCTCTCCTTAGAAGCCAAGATGATCAAATTTAAGCTATTGTTCTTTGGCCACATAATGAGAAGGCATGGATCGCTATCAAAAACAACAATGCTAGGAAAGGTAGAGGGTAGAAGGGGGAGGAGAAGACCTCACACCAGATGGATGGACTCAGTCAGGGGTGTTATAGGGTTGGGCTTGCAACTATGGAGGATAGGGATTCTTGGAGATGTCTCATCAACAGGGTCACCATGGGTTGGAATCAACTTGAGGGCAGCTTCTAGAGAGAGTTCAGGCTTGATTTGCTTTACAGTCCACATTTGTCTTTTTAGCAGTCCCTGGTATCCGTAGAATTCTTCTCTATCACCACATTTCAAATGAGTTTATTTTCTTCCCATCAGTTTTCTCCACTGTCCAATTTTCACAAACCATACATTGAAATATATGGTTTCTATAGTAAAAGAGATCCCACCTAAACATTCGGAAGAACCTTTTCACAGAGGGAATTGTTTGACAGTGCAATGTGCTGCCTTCAGATGTAATGGAATCTCCCTCTTTAAAGGTTTTTAAACAGAAACTGGATGACCATCTGGCAGGAATGATTTGATCAGGTATTCCTGCATGGCAGGGGGTTTGGAC
The DNA here is from genome assembly GCA_020142125.1 of Phrynosoma platyrhinos. Classification (NCBI taxonomy): domain Eukaryota; kingdom Metazoa; phylum Chordata; class Lepidosauria; order Squamata; family Phrynosomatidae; genus Phrynosoma; species Phrynosoma platyrhinos. The sequence goes on along the minus strand of CM034701.1, from coordinate 119,177,608 downwards.
TGGATAGCCCTTGTGGCCTCTTCCAACTCTATGATTCTATGAAATGGCAAATATGATGGCATGGACAAGCCTACATTTAGTATTCAATTATGTATCTTCAAACTTTAGGATCTTGTGCTAACATTTGTAAAATAACGCAAGGAGGATGTGAGGTTGTTGTTGTTCTTTGAGGGAGGAGAAATTCAGAGGCCCCTCCTTGGCTCTTCGGACCCTAGAACAATGAACTAGTTGAATTTATAGGCCCTCACTGGTCACCACAAACTGCTGTTTTCCACCCCAAATTATCCATCCATGGAAGCCAAGACCAGTGTTTTCTCAAGATGACTTGGCTTTGCTTGCTGTAGCAATTTGTAATTTCTCATTTCACATCCTTATGTCATAACTGCCAGGCAATCTTTTGTTAAAAGCTTTATGGTATTAATAAAAATGTGCTCAGCCATTAGTGTCATGTTTGCAATCTTTACTCTATGAACACTGAATATTGCTTGCAAGTTTCAATTACTCCTATGAGTTTAACATTAACATAAGTCAAAGTAGCTAAGACATTTATTAAATTTCACCCCTAAAAAAACCATCAATATCCCAAATGGAGATTGTTCACATAATTTGCAGAAATACTAGAAAGACAAGAGAGAGTATAACTCCACCACTCTCTGACTGGTTCAGGAAAATGAATTTCCTTGCTTCACAAGAGTCTTTTTCAAGAAACCATCTGATAAATTAATTGAAAAAATGAGTCCTTTTTATTATGTTATGGAATAGTAAGTTCTGAGATAACATACCATCTTTTCTTATTTTAGTTTTATAACTGATTAGTTACATTTAAACTGAGAGCCAGCATGATGTAGTGGTTTGACTGTTGGACTACAACTCTGGAGACCAGGGTTCAAATCCACACGCATTCCTTTCTATCAGGGACTCATGGTAACCCTGTGGATAAGACATCTCCAAGAATCCCTGTCTTCACTACCTTACCCAGATCCTGCAGGCCCTTGCCCATAACCCCCCTGATTGAGTCTATCCATCTGGTTTGTGGTTTTCCTCTCTTTCTTCTACCCTCAACCTTTCCTAGCATTGGTGTTTTTTTCTAGTGATAGGTGCCTTCTCATTATGTGGCCAAAATATGATAGTCTCAATATGATCATCTTTGCTTCCAAGGAGAGCCCTGGTCTGACCTGTTCAAGAACCCATTTGTTTGTCTTCTTGGCTGTCAATGGTATCCTAAGTACTCTTCTCCAGCACCACATTTCAAATGAGTTGATTTTCTTTCTGTCTGCTTCCTTCACTGTCTGGCTCTCACATCTGTACAAGGCAATTGGGAACACAATGGCCTGAATGATTCTAACTTTAGTGCTCAGTTGTATATCTTTGCTCTTCAGTATCTTTTCCAGTTCTTTCATAGCTGCCCTCCCCATTCCTAGTCTTCTTATTTCTTGACTGCAGTCTACATTCTGGTCAATGTTTGATCCTAGATATGGGGATTCTTTAAATATTTCAATTTCTTTGTTGCCTAGATTAAATTTGTGTATTTCTTTTATGGTCATTATTTTTGTTTTCTTTATATTCAGCATCAGACCTGCCTTTGCACTTTCATTTTTGACCTTTCTTATTAAATGTTCCAATTACTAAATGTCTTTTGCTAATACTGTGGTGTTGTCCACATATCTCAGGTTGTTAATGTTGTTTCCTCCTATCTTAACTCCT
>CM034701.1:119143379-119165880 GCA_020142125.1 Phrynosoma platyrhinos | reverse complement strand
TTTTCTGCTGCTCCAGAGAATAGGACTTGGAACAACAGATGCAAACTATAGGAAAAGAGATTCTACCTAAACATTAGGAGGCACTTCCTGACAGTGGGAGCTGTTCAACAGTGGAACATACTCCCTTGGAGTGTGATGGAGTCTTCTTTTTTGGAGGTCTTTAAACAGAGGCTGGATGGCCATCTGTCGGGGATGTTTGATTTTGAGTTCCTGCATGGCAGGGGGTTGGACTGGATGGCCCTTGTGGTCTCTTCTAACTCTATGATTCTATGATTAATCAAATGAATGGATTTTAAAAGGAAAGCTCTATTGCTGCTCATTCCACGTCAGTTATGCAATATGCACTGTGTAACAATGCCCTAACCAAAAATGGGTAAAGTATAGCCCTCCAGAAGTTTTTGTTTTGCAACTCCCATGAGATAGCCACTATATCCAATCATGTGGAATGATAGAAGCTGCAGTCCAACACCATCTGGAGGGTTACAGTTTGCCCCCCCATTGAAAATGGAGCTTCAAAAAAGTTACTTTTTGGACTACAACTTCCAGAATCCACCAGATGAGCCCCTGAGCTCCATAGCCATCTAACTAATTGCCATGCTTGTTGAACAACAGTAGAAACTATTTTAAAAAAACTAGACATAGTCTTAATTGGTTGCATTAACTGCCCACTATTGTCAAAACTTCAAAACATTTCTTTTCAGCTTAACAAAATATCCACACTTCTAGCATGCCCCCATGATTTCTTCCAATAATGCATTCTTTCCCAATCTAATTCTTGTACCTCTTTCAGCACAGAGTAGGCATAAAATGCAATATAATAATATTATATTTCCATTCAATACTCCTGGAACAAAAGCAGGTGTGTGTGTGTGTGTGTGTGTGCATTTCATTTTATTTTACAACATTTCAGTGTGGATAAAAGATATTTCTAAATTGAATACTGTGTGCTTTGTTAGAAAAGTCAGTTTTTTAACAAAATCAGAGGTATGTGTTATATAAACTGTGCTTTCAAAAAAAAATAATTCTCATATGCTTGCAAAAGATTTCTTGATTCATACCAGCTACAGAGCAGGATTTTCAGAAGTATAAACACAGAGATATATAATTGAACAGGATCTGAAATGCATTCCAAACTTCTGCCACAAGGGAGGAGTTTCCATACATTAACCTACATCAATCTCATCTAACCCCATCTTCATCATTATGGCTGAGATATTACATCAAGCAGGCATAACACTTGCCCTTGCAGTTCCATGTCCATCCCCACCTATGTCTTTTCTTTTCTTTTCTTTTCTTTTCTTTTTTTGTATAGAGCAGAAGGGCTATCCTCTAGCCAACTGAGCCCCATCCAAAATCTCCCTCAGTGTGGCTTCTGTTGCTTACCTGTGGGGAAGTGGGAGAGTGGGGAGGCTAGTCAAGTTACAAAGAACTGGCTAGTCTTAGCTCAGATGAGGAAGGAAATGGGAGTGTGTTTACAGATGGAGTCCACTTTCTTATCCTTTCCCCTTGGAGTTACACCGTCTGAATGGCCTCCTCCTTCCCCCACTCCTCACTGGCAAACAGTAGCAAAGCTAAGAAAAAGGAGAAGTTTGGATGCTGTGCAAAGAGCTACAAAACAGCACCCTACACTCAATTGAAAAAGAGACCTGAGCACATGTAAACCACATATATGCATATGCATATAACTAACAAGATTCTGGCCTATTTGTATTATAATGCACATCTTAATCAGAGCTTGGGACAATTACAATTTTGGAGTACAACTCATAAAATCACTCCAGTGGCCATGCTGGTTTGGGGATTGTGAGGGTTTTAGTCCAAAAATATCCCCCCCCCCCATCTTGATTGCTATCATCTGCCCCATAGCGTCAATCAGTTCCTTACATCAGGAAAGTCATAATCAGCTGCAAAAATCTTCAAGGGTACGGAAGGTCTGCCGGCCTCCATAACTAGGCTGGAAACGGGCATGTCCACAGACACTGTTCCCATGTAAGTAGTGTTGAAGTCAGGCCTGTGGTCATTTCTGTGCACAACTTTGATTTCCACAGTAGTTTGAGAATATCTGAATGGGTTGTTTTCTTGGGAAGCCTAGAGAAAGAGAGATTGAGAAATGCACAGATACCATATTCTTTCCTCAGGGATAACAATCACTTAGAGGAAAGGAAATGTTAAGTTTCTTTTGGGTAGGGCCTTGAGAACCAGAATTACCAATTTATCTGGCTTCAGAGTTATCACAAATTGGGCAACTGCAACTCTGGATTTGAAAAAAATGTGTGTTTTTTTTAATAAGAAAAGTTTAACAATGCAGTGATTACAGTGTATTTAAAAGATAAATATCCTTGCATGCTGGTAAAAGGACAGTCTAAGGAGTTTAGAAGGGTTGAGGGCTACAGAAACAGTCTTGAGGGTAGCTAAGAAGCTTATCACATTACCTTTTAAGTTGACTGTAGCTTAATGGGATGCAGCTGGGATGCAGCATGGAGACAGGAATTATCGCACTGTAATTCGCTGCCAAATCTACTGGGCAACTGCAGTCCAGGTCCTAGCTGCACTCAGCCAATTGCCATTAAAACTTGGGAGCTTTTTGTTTTCGAAAAAGGGCTGGCTGAGTGCAGCTGGGACCTGGGCTGCAGTTGTCCAGCAAATTCAGTGGTGAATTACAGTGTGATAATTCCCACCTCCATGCCGTTAGGCTGCAGTTGACTTAAAAGGTAATGCAATAAGCTCCTTAGTCAAGACTATCCCAGGTTTCAGGGCTAAAACCTGAGACCTGGTGACAGCTCCAGGACAACTTTGAGGTAAGCCCTTGTGATGTTATGGAGAGGGATAGTGATATAATTAAGCATAATAAATTGCCAAATGCAGTTGCCCTAAATGTGGCACTCAACTAAATAATGCCAAATCTAATGAATGAGGAAAATATATACACAAATACACTCGTCCCTCCACATTCGCTGGGGTTAGGGGCACAGGACCCCTGTGAATGGAGAAAAACTGCAAATAACAAAAACGCTTATATTTTTACCTGAGCAAACACCTCTCTAGGAATCTCTAGGTCCTCCAGTGCAACTCTGTGGTCAATATCTGCCAGACATTGGCCATAGAATTGCACTGGAGGAGCTGCAAATGCCTAGTGGAGTGGTCTCTCTAGGAATCTCTAGGTCCTTCAGTGTGACTTTTGGTTAAAGGTGACCATAGAGTTACACTGGAGGACCTAGATATTATTAGAGAGAACATATAAATATAATCTGTGAATAATCAAATCTGCAAAAGTCAAATCTGCAAATAGGGAGGGACGAGTGTATTATTTTCAATGCAATGCTCTCACCCTGAGATCCCTTCCCTCCCTGCCCTGAGGACTGGAGACTTCCATACCACTGCCCAGTTCCTTTCTCCTCAGCAAACATATATTCCACACCCACTGTTGATGCACAGAATAATCAAATTTTCAAGAGACTTACCACAATATACAACATGAATGTTTGTAGTGTGTTGGCAGGCTTGTTCATTGTTATGTTTCCAGTATACTTGTTTATTGAGAATGTGTTGTAATCGTTTCCTAAATAAAATAGGGGAAAATAGATCTTAGCTTTTAAAAATCACTGTCCTATTTCATGGAGTGGATATGTGCATGTGTTTGATCATGTAAGGCTGTTATCATTTATAATATCTCAGCCCATTTTAGGATTAGGCCCCAATACCAAGAACGGCAAAGAAACATTCTAGGCAAGGCATTAACCTACAAAAGTAGACAGACAGTTAAACCTTTAAGCCTTTGGCTATCAAACCAAGCGATCTGCTTAAGAAGCTGGGAAGCTTATAGAGGATTAAAGTGGAAATGTTGAATGGGGTTCCGCATATGGAAAGACATAAAGAAAAAGCAAAGCAAAAGCAAGACTAGCAACCACAGTTTTGGGTTCAGGGGTGAGTCTACACTGGCCAAAATACTCTGGGCTATTCCTAGAGTATCTGGGCTCCAAAGCTGTCTCAAATTCCGCCCCCCCCCCATTACCTGGGCACTACAGAGCAATGTTGGGTAGCTGTCTACACATGTCTCCTGCTGCCATTGCTGGCATGATTCACTTCTGAGATTGAAAGCAAGGTACCCAGCGTCAATCACATGGATGGGTGCCTCATTGTGACTTCAGAGGAAGTGAGTTGTGCTAGTGGCAGTGGCACTGGGCACCACAGTGGAATATACATGTTAAACAGCCACCCAGCATCACTGTAGGGTGCTCCAAATTTTCTGGAGCAAATGGTGTTTTTAAAATGCAGTTTAAAGCAGGGATGGCCCAAAGTCGATGCGGATCTGGCCTCACATCGTAAAGACAGTCTGCAATCTAATCAGGGTTTTGGCCCTTTTTCATGTGGACAGGGCAACATGAGGGCAGGGGAAAGCCAATGTAAACAGCCCCTGTACACATGTCCCAAGACCTCCTAGCATGATATCCAGTCCAAAATTCCTAAATGACTCTGAAGTTTTTTTCTGAGGCTGACATTTTTCATGGAGCTGGTGGAGATTAGAAAGTATAAAGCACTCCATATGGTGAGCAATGTTAAGTAATATATTAGCAATAACAGAGACCAAATTACTATTTCTTCAATTAGGTGCCACATACTCACCATCAGCTATTTCATATATTATAGTTTCATCCAAATCTCTGTCCCCATCAATAGCATAGAGGGGTCCTGGCTCCAAGATCAAAGGCTCAGTCTGCAGTAACAAGGAAAATTATTTTCAGATATTTCCAAACCAGGGCTTAACGTATTTCCACACACTACAAGTTTTGCCCTCAAACTGGGGATTGGGAGGGGTGGGTGGGGATGAATTATATTCAAATTGAGTAACATACAGGACCATTGATGACACAGGACGATGAACATGTGGTGAATAAATTAACTATAGCTCTTTTGGAAGGCATGTCCCTTTGACAACTCTGCCTGAAACCCCTGCTGTGGTGCTGGCTTCCCACATCTCTCCCATTCATGCTAAAGAGATAATCAGGAAAGTCTGACAAGTTTGCATGACACCACAAGCCTCAATGTACCTTCCGCGCTTACAGGCAAAATCTGAGGTTTGTCGCCTGGTGATCAAATCCATAGCATGGCGGCAGCAGCCACTATGGGCAAAAGGAGTGGCTGCCACAAGGACAGAGCTATATCTTCAGACCCTAATATGGGCATATTTCATGATACACATTACATATGATTGCAGTTAAACTGCCATTTCCTATATGTAAAATGATTACTAATAGGCTCTACTGCATCAAAGATGAAAGTATAAGGGCAGGCTTAATGCTAAACATAAGAAAATTAAAATAATGACTATGGAAGAAATACATCAATTCAACCTAGACAATGAAGAAAATGAAGTAATTAAAGAGTTCCTATGCTTAGAATCAAACATCAATCAGAACAGAGACTGCAGTCAAGAAATCAGAAGAAGAACAGGAATGAGAAAGGCAGCTATGAAAGAACTAGACAAAATCCTAAAGAGTAAACATATATAACTGAGCACTAAAATTTAAATCATCCAAGCCACCATATTTCCCATCACCATGTATGGATGTGAAAGCTAGAAAGTGAAGAAAGTGGATAGGAAGAGTATCAATTCATTTGAGATGTAGTGCTGGACAGCCTAAAGGACAAACAAATGTGTCTTTGAATAGATCAAGCCTGAAATCTTCTTGGAAGCCAAGATGATCAAACTGAGGCTGTAGTATTTGGCCACATCATGAGAAGGCATAACGCATTAGAAAAGACAACAATGCTATGAAAGGTAGAGGGAAGTAGAAAGAGAGGAAAACCACACACTAGATGGATAGACTCAATCAGAAGTCACGGGACTGAATTTGCAGGATCTAAGCAGAGCAGTGGAGAATTTGGGGGGGGGGAGTTCTTGGAGATATCTTATCTACAGGGTTGCCATGAGTTGGGGTCAACTCGAGGGCAGTTAATGACAACATACTGCTTGACAATATCTGCCATAGACAAATACTATTGACTCTGGTCACACACCAAAGCCCATGACAGTTGCAAGAGATACCAGCAGTGCAGCTATGGAGGGTAGCATTGAAGGAGTTAGGTAAGATCCTCAAATATAAAGATATGTAATTGAATACCAAAGTCAGGATCATCCATAACATTACATTTCCAACTTGAATGAGAAAGCTGAACAGTGGGAAAAAAACTGACAAGAAAATAAAAATCAGTTCTTTTGAAATGTGGGTTGAAGAAGGAGGATACATATTCTGTATGGATAAAGTCTGCCAATGCTGCTTTGCATTTCAAAAAGAGCTAGGTAACTCAATTTAACGTATGGTTTGAGGCTTGGAAGAAGTAACCATCAGTGGGGTTATAAATGAGTCCAAGTTTCATAGAAACTTGTTAGTACCACCTATGCATTTTATAATAATAATATAATAATAAAATTTATTTTTATCCTGCCCCTCTGCTGAGCAATCTTGGGAACAGCTGTCATAGTTCTGCACTTCATCCTGGTTGGTGCCACCAACTCAATTCTGTTTTTTACATAGCAGACTGAGCCACTTGTTTCAAAGGTATTCTTGTGCTACTCGTTGGTGTGAATCCTGTATGGCTTCGCATAGTAGTTCTGCATGCAGAAACTATGCTATAGCTGGCTATTCACTGCCTCCTGGTCTTACATAGAGCCACTGCAACTCTCATGGCCATTCTGTGCCTGGTGGAAAGCTGGAGGGATTGAAGAAGCTATGTCCCCATACCAAGACATCAACTGCCTAGGTCCAATGGAGTCTTCTGGAGTTTTAAGCAGATGATGTAGTCATTTTGTGCCTGACTATGGGGACATGCTTCTTGGATCCCACTCTCAACTAGGCATGGAATGGCTGTGGCAGTGCTGCGGTGGTTCTACAGGCTTTGGTCAATGTAGAGGGAGAAAGAGAATATCAATCTCTGCATCAACGAAAAAAAAAAAAAAGACATGTAGGTGTAAAGTTGACCTATGTCTGTCTATACCACTAACAGGATGCTAGCCTTTGAATCCAAGGGCAACAAAGCACAGGGACATGGAGAGAGAGGAAGAAGCAAATGGTGGGGAAGGAAACTAAAATTAAGTAAGATAGCTTGGGACAGATACAGCCTAGAATGTTTTGTACATACCACATTCTCTGAGATGTTGACTTTGCCTGTGTAGCCATGGCTGATGCACACTGTGTGGCCTCCAATGAGAGTGCATGGCTGAAACCAGGGAGGTCTGAGATCTGCCTGTAGGATGTGTATGGTAATTTCTGCACTGGCTGTGTGTACAGCATTCTCATCCTATACACAAGAAAAAATTAGGCACAGTAAATAGGAACATGTCCATCTGTCAAAATATGCTGTTTGGTATAACTTCTTAGACCAGACCAGACCCTACCAATGTCCAGTAGTACAGGTTGTCACCACCAAGTGCCCCCAGTCCATGTAGCTTCTGCACTGGTGTACATCACCTAAATCAGGGATGAGGAACATGTGCCTCACCCAAGTGTTGCTGGACTGCACCTTCCATCATTGCTCACTGCTGGCTATGGAAGCTAAGACTGATGGGATTGCAGTTCAGTAAGATATGGACTATCAAATGTTCCCTATCCCTAAATAAACAGCTAATTCAATTAAAATCGATCTGATTGATTGAGGGTCTCATGGTCAATCTGATGCAAACACACACAGTTATACCCCAATAAATTCCTTCACTGACCTCTGTGAAAGGGGCCATGGGGTAAGCACAATTATTTACATAAGTGGATCAGTTCCCTGAAAGGAAATCACCCACAAGTTTGACTCATAATTCTTACACTCAGCCCAGGCCTATGGGATGTGGCAGTTGCCAAGATTGCCAGTGCTAGTTTAATTTGTCAGCATCAGCTTTTGTCCTGAATGTATAAAGAAGATTATTCTGATGAAGGATGAAATGCACATATACAATAGGGTAGCTGCAAATAAATGGATATTTTGCTCACAATAAAAACTCACCATAGCATATAAAGTAAACTCCATTAAGTTAATTGTTTCATAATCCAGGGGTTTGAGCAACAAAATTTGTGGATTATTAACTCCTTGTATATTGAAATATTCCAGTTCCTGTAAATGGCCAAGAAAGAGATTTATTGTTGTTGTGTGCTTTAAAGTCATTTCTGAATGAGATAGAGATAATCAAAATCTGTATACTATATATATCTATTTTTTTTTAAAAAATGCAATTTTGTATTATGTGTGTGGTTTAATATTGTATTCCAACTCTCCTTGGAAGCCAAAATGATCAAATTGAGGCACCAAAAAAGGGAAGCAGATATTGACTAACAGGAACCCAAACTGGGCAGGAGACACTCCCAATCTTCATCAAGTCAAGCCTATGGACGTTATCACACTGGCCCTAAAGCAGAAAGAATCCTGCATCATTCCTGCACCATTCCGGTTCCTTTTTCCGTGTGTTCACACGACGTCGCACATAACCCCGCCCATCCCTGCACCATCCCTGCGCCAATGCTGCATCATTCCAGTTCTTTTGAATTCCGAGTATCTTGAGGAATTACCATCGCGCTGCCGGAATGATGCCGGAATGATGCTGCTTTCGCTGTATGTATGATCACGAGATCCGTATCATGGAGCATTTCCCTGTCATGGCCCATGGCTCCCCGCGCTATTTCCCATGGATCTGTGAGGAAGCATCTTATGACGTGTACTTCCTGTTTGGATCGGGCAACAAACAGAATGGGTAAACATGGTCCTCTCTATATTTTAAGGCAATCTGGAAGGGATCTTTCCACTTGTGTGTGATCAGCAGATACGGGCCCCCAGAGCAGAACCATCACGGCATCATCAATTCCGCAATGATTCCAGTTGCGTCTGGTAACGATTTCCGTCTAGCCGGGTCCATTCCGGTATGGTTCTGGATTGATTCCATTCCACTTTCTTGACGCTTTCTTGCCGCTTTGAGACCCCAGTGTGATAACGTCCTATGTCCTTCCCCCCTCCACCAGGAACTTCCTTCAGTAAGGCTAAAAAAGGAGGAGGAGATGGATGTGGGTTAATGGTATATGCTGCTTCCTTTTGAAAATGAAACCATTCATCCTCAAAGAAGTAGCCCTGCTAGTCTGTTACTGCAGAAGGAAAAAGAGAGTATGAGAAAAAAGGAATCTAGCAGATCTTTTAAGACTGATTTATATTTTAGCATGAACATTTGTGGATATCAATCCACTTCCTCAGATGCAATGACTGAATCTACCCCTAACAGATATCTCTAAAATCCCAGATCCATCAAAATCTGGCAGTGATGTAGATTTGAACTGATTGATTCATGCAGACAGGCGGCTCTGGGCTGCCCCTGGAAGCAGAGGATCAAGGCCGAGGCTGCCAGACACCTCAGCCCCCATCCTCCCTTTCGCCGCCTGTGAAAGGAGTGCTAAAATAGCGCTCCTTCTGCAAACTGTGAAAGTGGAGCTGCAAGAGGCGTGGCGCGCCTCTTTGGTGTCCCTTCCAGCTCAGCGTGTCTGGATACTGAGCCGGAAGGACATCATCGAAGTGCCCATTGTGCGGACGGGCTGTCGCTCTGGTGATGTCCTCAGGAAGGGGATGGGGCGCCCAGTGTCCGGCTGCCCCTCCCCTTCCTGGGATTGAAGATGGCGTTTTTCGCCGTCTGCATCCCCACTTAGACTCGACTGCAATAAATGATGCACCAACTTGCCTCGAGTTGCGACTTGTATATTTTTAGTAACCAACTTGCTAGCCTAACTTCATCTAGAAACCTTATGAAACAGAAAACAGCTTTCCTCTTTTGAGCAGTTTCCATCTCTCTGCTTTCTGCCTACCAATCACATGATGGAAGCAGTAATTTACATTTGCTGTACAGAAAGCCCCCACTTCCTGCAGACACCTGCCTCAAGCCCATTGCCTAGCATGTTTGCTGTTCATCTAAGAGAAACAAACCCGGTGCTATGGGGATGACTGCTCCTAGGAAAGGCTTTAGAAGGCAGCTGAGTGGACTTATTTTGCTAAAATTCAGTCTTGATAAATTGGCTATGATAATTTAACTTTTAAAAACCTAACTCTGTGCATGTCTTCTTGGTCTTCTAGTTATTGAAACTCTACCACCCCCTTTGCCTCCCGTGCACACACCCCAACACAGCCTCTTTTTTGGCTCCCGGACTTGAGACTCCACTTGAGAGCTGACTTGAAAGTATCTTCCAAGGACTTGAGACTCAACTTACATCACTGAAAATTGGCATATTTTGGCCTATGTGAACCAGAAATGTTATTTTTGTTCATGCCAGGAGCAGGCATGTGGCCCACAAAGAATGGCCTTTGCCCCCTCCACAGTCACACACCCCAGTTTACCTACCATAATGATTTTGTCCTAAATCTAGTTTCCTGTAATTTAAAACTTCATTGGTAATATATGAAAACCAAGCCAGAGGTTCTCCCTCCATAACATAGGAATCACCCGATCCTTTCTGAGGAGCAACAAAGATTAGACAGCATTGCCAAAATTTCACTGTCATCTCTTCCCTACCTAAATAAAAGTAAAAAAAAAGTGCATAGTGTTGTCATGTAGGACTACCATGGTGTCCTGTTTTGGCATGTCACCTGTATGGTAGACATTTCCAGGTTACATCTGAAATGATGAACCTTTTACAGTCTTATGTAACAATTGATTTATATCTCCAACACCGATCCTTAGAGCTGAATTGAACTATATACTAACCATTGGACTTCCTGTAAGGTTGTAAGATATTACATCTGCGTCAGCATCAGTAGCAGTTACATTAGCCTGGGGCACAACAATTGTGTTCACTTTTGTATCCTGGGGAGAAGAAAAAATAACATAATTTTTAGTTTTTGGAGATTGATGAATTTCCACTCCATCCAGTTGAATTTGCTGCTTTCCTTGGTGGCAGAATTCAAAGACATAGGACCTTATCACACGCTGGCCACGAAGCGAAAAGTAACCGAAATAAGAATAAATTTAGTTCTATACCGAAATGAACTGAATTTCGCCTGCGTGGCCATTGCGCAATGATTCCGAAAGCTCCCTTGTACTTCCCCGAAAAACCGAATGTCAAAAGATCTCAATTCGTTACGGATTAGCTCCGGGTTCTGTCGAGTTTCGGTGCAATGTCGTGTGTAAACACGGAGAAACAATACGGATTAGCTCCGGGTTCTGTCGAGTTTCGGTGTAACGTTGTGTGTAAACACGGGGAAATAATATGTATTAGCTATGGATACCCTTTGGATTAGGTCTGCTTTAGACCCCGTGTGATAAGGTCCTTAGCTGCCTCAGTCTGGATCAGTATGCAAAGTGGTCTTGTAGCACATCTGCGATTAACTAGTTTTTAAAATGTAATTCATAGAAATATATATGCATATATAGTCATCATCATCCCAAAAGAACCAAGGCAGCTCATTAGCCTGAAATGCAATCCAAATTCAACAAATTCCATATAGAGCTCACACCCAAACTCAGAACATGTAACTCACTGCACCAGCAACTGTGCCAAATGACACATTGGGACATGCATGCAAAGAGCTGCCTGGTGTCACAATAGAGGCCCCCAGGTAGTGGAGGGAGGTCAAGGCTACTCAGAAGATTGCAGCAGCAATTTTTATTTTGTGTGCTGGACAAAAACATGACTCAAAACGGCCAATTCAGAGGCCTTGGAGTCATCTTTGAGTTAATGGCATCCACAAAGCATTATCATTTTGTGTTAGTTTTGTTTGCATTCTTCACACTTTTATTTCAATATTTTGGGCCCTTGAGATATTAATTGCTCATATTTAATTTATAGAATTATAGAATTGGAAAGTACTCCTAAGGGCCATCTGGTTCAACCCCTATATTTTCCTATATTTTTTATTTTTGTGTTTAATTTTTAGAATTCTTTTGATCCTCACATAAATTTTGTTGACTGGTTTAAGAATGTAAGAACAGCCATGTAGTATCAGACCTAAAATGTAGTTTAACACTCTGACCACAAAGTAACAAACTAGCTTCCTGTAGGAAGCCCATGAGTGCAACTACACCTTCTGTCTCACATTCCTCAGCAACTGATGCACAGAGCATTATTCTCTCTGTTAATGGAAGTGATCTATAACCATCCTGACTTTTAGTCACTGATGGCTGCATCCTGCATGAATTTATCCAGTGATCTTTTAAAGTGATTCAAGTTGGCAACCATCACTACACTATTGCTGCTGCTGCTGCTGCTGTTGTTACTGTGTGCCTTCAAATCATTTCCAACTTAACCGCAACCCTGAGGTGAACCTATCAGGGGGTTTTCTTGGCAAGAATTGTTCAGAGGAGGTTTGCCCTTGCCTTCCCCTGAGGCTGAGAAAGTGTTACTCACCCAAGTGGGTTTTATGGCTGAGCTGGGAATCGAACCCTGATCTCCCAGTGTCCTAGTCCAACACCCAAACCACTACACCATGCTTGTTCTCACTACACTTAGTAGCAGTTAATCGCACACTTTAACTATATATTAGGTGTTTCTCAAGTTTGTCACACCTAAGTGACACACTCCCAAATATTGCAACCTGTTCTCAAACTCTTCTGTCCCCTGATCATTTTGTTGCATTTTTGGTTCCATTTGTACAATATCCTCTTTTTTAAAAAAATGCCATGACCAAAATCTGTGGACAGTATTTCACATATGGTCACACTACAGATTTGTATAAAGTAGTATAATATTGAATAGTCAGTGTAGTATACTAGTTTGAGTGAAGGACGAACTCTGGAGATTGGGATTCAAATCCCCACTTGGCCATGGAAACCCACTGGGTAACCTCGGGAGAACCACACACTCTCAGCTCCAGAAAACCCCATGATAGTGCCTTAGGGTTGGCATAAATCAGAAACTATTTGAAAGTACACAACAACAACAGTATAATATCTGCAGTTTTTATTTCTGATTAATTTCCTAATTATGCTCAGTATGGAATTTGCCTTTCCCTCTCCCACAGTTGCCAGTGAATCAACACTTTCACTGAGCTATCAACATGACCAATGATCTGAAAACCAGTTAGCAACTAGCAATAGCAGGTACACAGTTACTGCCAGCTCAGATCCCATTAGTATATGTGAAGTTGGGTTTTTTTGGGGGGCTTCATTATGCATCACTTTGTATTGAATACTTGTATTTTGTTTTAATATCCAGCTTGGAGGGATCCTTTTAGAACTCTTTATTATCTGTTTTTGTTCTTCCCAGCCTAAATAATATAGTACCATCAGCAAACATGGTAATCTCATTGCTCACCTTTAATTCCTGGTGTTGCATCAGGAGAATTTTTTTTACACTTCAAGCTTGGAAGATAAACATATTTTGCATTTTGTTTTGAGAATTTTGTCTGCAGTCCTGTACATCTCAACATATTGCCATAGCTTTTGCTTTTAAACACTGAGGGGAGTAAGTATTAGAGGGGAGGCTGCGTTAGAACATTATTTTTATGCTTTGGTAAATTCTGTAATATTTCATTTATTATTTTGTCTTTTTTGTATTTTTGGGAATCACATTAACTGCTTCAGTTAGCATTACTATTATTTTAATGCATTGCTTTCTGTATCTTTACTGGTTTTTAAAAACACTTAGGCAAGTAAGATAATGATCTCTCTGCCATTCCTGAGCCACTCTCCCTCCCACACCATTCCAGAGTCCCTGGGAATTGAGTTGTGTTTTTAAAATAAACGTATTTGACTATAACATTTCAATTATTACACTCATCCTTCCACATTCACTGGACCCCTGTGAATGTGGGAAAACCACAAATAACAAAAGCACTATATTTTTACCTGAGAGAACACTTCTCTAGGAATCTCTAGGTCCTCCAGTGCAACTCTGTGGTCAACATCTGCCAGACATTGACCATAAAACTGCACTGGAGGAGGTACAAATGCCTAGTGGAGTCTTCTCTCTAGGAATCTCTAGGTCCTTCAGTCCGATTTTTGGTTAAAGTTGACATAGAGTTGCACTGGAGGACCTAGAGATTCCTAGACAGAACATATTAATATAATCCATGAATAATCAAATCCACAAAAGTCAAAGATGCAAATGTGGAGCGATGAGTGTAATTCTGAGAAATATTCTATGTGTAGGATAATAAATCTATCAAATTTTTCATGTACAAGAGAGTTATTGCTCCCTTTAGCTGACACTGTCATGGGTTCCTTTTCACTGTCACTAGTTTTATGGGAAAGATAAGATCTTTACTTTCTCTTAATATTTAATGTTTTCATGTTTGAATTGCCATAGAAAGAGGAACTCCAACAGCATCTGCCTGCGAGCAAAAGAAGTATCTTTGATAGAGTGGTTTCCTTCTCCTCCTGCATCCACTGAACATTCAGGAGGGTTGGAGGAATTTCCATAGCAAGTGTGAGAAGAGAAGTCTGGTTGTGTGAATGAAAGTCCATTTATGCAACATTCCCCATTGCCCTACATTTTAATATTAATTAAGGAAATGAATAATAATAATCTCTCACAGGCACAAGATTTCACTGGGGTGCATCTACACTGTAGAAATAATGCACCACTTCAACTGCCATGATGTCATCCTACAGAATCCTGGGATTTGTAGTTTTGTGAGGCACTAGTACTCTTTGACAGAGAAGGCTAAAGACTGTGTACAATTACAAATCCCATGATTCCATAAGATGGAGCTACAACACTTAAAGTGGCACCAACCTGCATTATTTCTATGACGCAGAGGCATCCTGGAGAATAAATAATTGTTATAAGTGACAATACATAGTGTAGTGGTTTCAGTGTTAGTCAAAGACTCTAGGAGACCATGCTTGAATCCCCTCTCAGTGATCGACATCCACTGGCCAGACCTTGGGCAAGTTTCACTCTCTCAGCCGCAGAGGAAGGAAGTGGCCATCTCCCTCTGAAAAAGCCTTGCCAAGAAAACCTTGTAATAGGGTTGCCTGAGGGTCATCATAGGCAGAAACAACTTGAAGGCACACAACAAACACACACATATACAGAGATATAAATCATACCCTCTATTTAAAATGTGTCCGATATATGCTGACACCGAAGCAAATCCCATTAATTTTGATGGGGTTTGCTCCTAGCAAAGTGGTTGTATAGGACTGCAAGGAGCTTAGTAAGATATCCTTTTAGAAATCAACACATTACAAAAGACACATTTTAAAAATTTCCTTGAAATTGAACTGTTTCAATGATTTCAACAACTTGTAGCATTATTGCAAGGTTGAAATATTTAAAAGGCTTGCTAGTCACAAAGAAAGGCATGATGGTAGAAATAAATTTGGCATCTTCTATACCGTAGTTCTTCCCCCCCCATTAGTGTGTTCATTTGCATACACCCAACATATGAATATAGTCATTATTTATTTATAAATAACATTGCTGCCCGATTACATTGCTCTCTGGAGAGCATGCAACACAGAACAAATACAATATTAAAAGACAATAGTAGCAAACAAGCCACTGCATAAACATTTATAGCAAAGAGATGGATAAAATCACATTGTATCTATGCTGAAGTGGCTGACAAAATGAACATACATGCAACTTGTACAAAAATTAACAGTTGTTTTTTTTTTATACAACAAATCTGTACTTTTCTTAATGCTGGTGCACTGATATTCAATTGCTGTTGCTATTGTTTTGGAGTTAACTATTCATTTGTTGTTAGGTTGTCCTACTTTTTCATTTAAGCACCAGAGATTCCACTAATCTAGGACACATCACCTTGTTGGGGATGATAAGAGTTATAGCCCAAAACATCAAGAGAACGGATTTAATACCTGGACTTAATTACTATACATACCAGATTTTCTTCCATCTATGATTCTGATGCCATCTGAAATTTATTATTATAACCCTTTGCTTTTTATTATAGTGACATGGAAATAAATGAGTTTACCTCATTAACATAGACCGTGATGTTAGTTTCCTTAAAGATGGGAGGATTGTCATTCACGTTGATAATTGTCAGTGTAATGGTCAGACTATTTTCCTGATAAAGCAGAATAAGGTTAGCAATGGACTAACAGTTCAAATGTTGAAAAACAAGAATGAGACTGAATTTATGAACCTGGTGCTACAATACATTGTTTGTAAATGGGAACTCTAATGCAGCTCTGTTTGGCATTAAATATGAGCTGAGACGGCAAGGGACAGTGCTCTAATGACCCAGTGATACACAAGACTTTCAATATGCTGTAGCTTGTCTTCATGGGCAAAATATTTCTTAAAGAAATAGCTGGTACTGACCAAAGGAGTCAGAGAAAGACCATGATATGAAAGGAGGAGGGCTATAACTCTCACTGAGGTTCCCACAGGAATTTCTCCTTCTTCTCCTGCTTTTCATAATAGGAAGAAAGTGCCCATTGGCACTAGTTCTGCAAACTGGCATCATAACTAGTTTTGTCATAAATATCTGCACAGTCTGTAAACATGGTTCTAGTTAGTGAGCATCCATCTGCAAATGTTTTCTGGCCACTGACTCAGACCTGGGCGGTGTAACAAAAAGATGGGAACTGGAAAAATGGTGGCTGAGAGAATCAAATGACACATTTATTCTGATTTTAGTAAAGTTTTGCCTCAAAATGATGAAAAATCTCTTTGTTGTGGCATGTATTTTTTCATATATGTATTTTCCATTTAGCATACTTTGTCTTCTGAATGGTGACTGGAAGATAATCAGGCTGAAGAGAAGTTTGATAGATGACATGATCACACTCTTTAAATACCTCAAGGCCTGTCACAGAGAGGTAGAACAGCCTGTTCTCTGCTAACCCAGAAGGTAGGACCAAGTCTAATGGTTAAATTACAAGAGATTAGATTTTGATTGAACATTAGAAGGAACTTCTTGGCAATAAGAGCAGTTTGGCAGTGGAGCCAATTGCCTAGAGAGTTGGTAGTGCCACTTTCTCTGGACATCTTCAGGAACAGCCTGGACATCTACCTTCTGGCGATGCTGTAGATGGAGAACCTGCATTGAGCAGGGGGTTGGACCAAGTGGTCCATGAGGCCCCTTCCAACTCTATGATTCTACAACTCTATCTAGGAAAGTGGTGGTGAATCTGTGGCACACGTGCCAGGAGTGGCACTCAAAGCCCTCTCTGTGGGCATGCATGCCGTTGCCCCAACACAGAGTTCATCAAAGTTCGTTACTAGAAAGCCAGAGGGATGCAGCACTTTGCAATAAATAAGTGGGTTTTGGGTTGCAGTTTGGGCACTCAGGGGGGTTGCAGAGTGCCAGGAATAGTGCAAATTGAGTCCACTTTTAGGGTTAGGGAATCATGGGAACAGTATTTTATTGTGGCACCAGAGCTCTCTGACAGAGAAGGCTCAATGTCTCAGAAAACAAACAAACAATTCCCATGATTCCCTAGCACTAACCCTAACCCTAAAAGTGGACTCAATTTGCACTATTTCTAGCAGTCTGCAACCCCCCTGTCTCTAAAATGTTTGCCAACACTGATCTAGGACTTAATTTGTGGAGGCACTTATCTAAGAAGAAACCCTAGTGGGGAAGAAAATGGTTAATTGTAGGGAACATGAATTCTTCTAGCATCTAGACAGATATTACAGGAATTGGAATTGCTATTCCCTGCAATTAACCCATTTTTCCTCCCTTGAGAGGATTTCCTCAGAGACAAGTGCCTAAGAAATTAGAGTAGCAATTTAAGTCCATGTACACATCCCGCTGACCAGTCTTTCTATAGCAACTTCTTTGTGAGAAGTATAGCATAGTAACAGTCTTACAAAATTACTTCAGTAAGAGGAAATTTGAATCTCACCTAGGTAAGGCTGAAGATTCATAATGTAGGCTAAGGTTGTATTACTGAGAGCAGTATGAAAGGGCCTGAACTGCAATTTTCACCTCCCATTCCAGACTATACTTTTATGATCATGGGTATTCTAACACCCTTCTCTTCCTATCAAATTATTTCTCAACCATCTTCCTATCAGCATTCTTTTGGGAGAGGCTGGGGAGAGGTATTAGAGGTTGCTTATAGATGTGCATAAGCGCATTGGTTTTTTTGGGGGTTTTTTTGCAAGCTGTATTGTCTTCCTCCTCTTCCCTCTGTCCTTCCTCTTTATTATTATGATTAATGATAACAAATGCTTGCATGCTCACAACTGAGCTTTAATAAGTTAATAGATTAGAGATCAGATGTAATCAAGTATGTGAAATTCCTCAAAAGAGGAGAGGAGGTGTAAGGCATGTACATTTTGAATGACAACTTGAGATACTTATTTTATATTTGCCATGAAAAGCAACACATTCCCTCCCCAACATCCAGCCCATATGCATTTATGAGATTTTAGGAGCAATTCCACCAGCAGCATAGTGGTCCTAGCCAAAACCATGGATCAGGAGGACAACTGTCAACACTGCAAAGAAAAGTCTTCTCTTATGATGCTGCAACACATAGGATTGCAAAGAAAGTATTTGAAATAATACTCACCTCTATATCTCCACTCCAACACTTTAGTTGTACAATAAGTACTGTTGTAGTCTGCATTGGAAACATAAGCTTTTATGTAAAGTATGTCTTTTTGACACAAATATGGTTCTCAAAATAAAGCTGGTTTGCAGGCATTTGGTCCTCTAGTCTATTAGCACAGCCTGCATACCCCGTGCTGTATTTTGGGGTCTCCATGCTTTCATATTTCATATCTGGAACCAGCATTTTCTGAAGCGATCACAATGGCCCATTGGAACACTAGTTGAAGTTCCCATGAGGAAAGACCGAAGACTCAAGGGCATATGCATGATCCAGATAAAACTACAATCAAAACTAAATGGGTATGCTGACTACTTCCTCACCCCAGGCTGTTTTGCATTTCCTCTTCTCCAAGGGACAAAGGAGTTCTCATTGCACTGAAGCAGTAAGTCATTTATTGTGCCTACCCACTGTTGTGTTTCCAGCCAGTCTCCCTATCCATTCACCCTGGGGTTGTCCTCATCCAATCACTGTTTTTGTTACCCTGAAGTTAAAGCCATCAACCAATCTAGAATTCCATTGTTGATTCCTGGAAAGCCATCAAGTTTTGTTACCTTGCGATATATCACTCCCCCAGAGGTTAGTTTTCTGGTACAAATATTGGTCCCCAAAACCTAGCCTTTGCGAACATAGTATGCATACAGTCAGTCCCCCATTTGTGCACCATATATGAGCTGTGTCACACTCGGACCCCAGTTTGAGCCACTTTCCACTTTCCATGGTTTACTCTTTGGACAGAAAAATATTGCCCACTTTAAACCTCTCAAACTCCACTATCCAGTTTCCATATTTCCATTTTGGTTACCTTTGAATGCTGTGTCTGTGTGAATTGGTATTGCGTATGTGTGATTGCACTCTGCATTTTTCTAAATTAATTAACCCAAACCTTCCTCAGTTATTACCTGTATTACACAGGTGCCAATGGTCCTAAAGGTTACCCAGCCCCCTGCAAAGCTAATTTCCCCAACAGTTTAAGTAACATTGACAGATTTGGCCCCAGGCCCCCACCTTTCCTTGGGTAACAGGGCATTTGCAGGGTTATCTTAGCATTTCACATCCATCCATCCTAGAAATACCCTCCTAACTTACAGTCCCAAACACGGAAAATGAATGCTGCATTGCCATATTGAGGTAATACATGCTCATTGCATGAGCACTCACAATGCATCCTCTCAGTATCCATACATCTGCATTTTAAAAAACACACTGATATCCTGATTGCAAATGGAAAAACTGCACTGCTACTATTGGCAATTTATTCAACATTTAAATACCAGCTAAGATATAAAATAGCACAACAGTATGTTCCATTTCTGCATTTTTTCTGTATACTGTACAGGATGAACCATTATAATTGAGAGGAGGCTGTCTGGTCCCTCCCTCCCTCCCTCCCTTAGCAACAAGAAGGAAAATGATTTAAAATGAGGAGTCTCTTCTTTATGCATCTCTTTTTTGGTTTTACAGAAGCCTCAGAGATCCTAGAATTGGCACAGGACAATATTCTGTTTATAGTATTTTCATGTTGTATTAATTCACTTGTGCATGTGAAATAAAACCCATTAAGTTCAGTGGAATTTACTATGAAATAAGTGCGTATATGATAAGTTGTAATTTACTGAATTCAGTAGGCATTACTTCTGAGTAACCCTGTCCTGCAAAATACAGTTTTCTTCTCTGTAGCAGCTTCCTGGGATGCAAATAACAGACTCAATTCCATGCAAAAAATTCCCTAGTTTTAATTATGTTCTTATCGCCAATCACTCACTGAAGATGATAGCAGAAGAAGGTGAGGCTTTCCTGGTTTATAGCAGGGTTTATTCTAAACTCTCTCTCTCTCCCCCCCCCCCCCCCCTTGCTGCACAAGAAGTCAAAGGTCTGGTACCAAAGAGGCACTCCCTCTAGCTCTGCCTCATTATGATGCTGCTACTACCCTGCAAAAATAATGCATTTTGATTCCACTTTAACTGCCATGGCTCAATACTGTGGAATCCTGGGATCTGTAGTTTGTGGTGGCACCAGAACTCTGACAGAAAAAGCTAAATATCTCACAAAACTACAAACCCCAAAATTCCATAGCACTGACTCATGGCAGTTAAAGTGGTGTCAAACTGCTTTATTTCAGCACTGTGGAGACACACATATGTTATTTTTCCTGACACCATATAAGTGAAAGAGACAGCCTTACTGAAATATTGACTAAAGATATGTTGGCACTGTCATTGAGGTGTGATGGCATGATGGACTGAACCAGCAGTGACAAAGTTTGTGTAATGGTGCAAATTAGTACAAAATCTGGTAATGAAAAAGCAGGACTTTTAATGTGCCAGTGATCCCTGCAGTCACGGTACAAAAGGGGTGATGGATGCAACTGACAATGTCTTCAGCAACAGGATCCAAAGCAGCTAGACATGTCTTTATGCAGGTGCCCTCCTTGGTCACAGATACAGCAATCAAGTAATTGGTCACAATGCTTTATTATAAATATAAAGTTACATTATATTGTTAATGGAATATAATAGTAGACATTTTAATTTTCTGCTTATTAATCTTTTCCTCCTCCATTTGTTTTAAGAAATTAAACTTATTTGTGATTAAAGCCTATATTTCTGCATAGAAACCTGTTTCCTATGCATATTTTATTTTTTGACTGCACAAAATGTGTCCAGCTGCACATGACAATAACGTCTGCTATAAAGGACTATACTAATACATAGCCTGAACTGTTAGTGCATTAAATGTGGTTGTTTGCCCTGATTTGTTAGGATGGGGCAATCCAGAACACTCTTAATAAATAATACTATTTATTCTAAGCCTTGCTAAGGTGGTTTTTATTCCTGAGCTTTTGAGAGGTTTTTACTTAAACTGTAATAGAATGACTCACTGTAAAAACTACTGCATTAACCAGCATGTCTATTTGAATTGCAAATGCCGGTAATTTTTTTTCTCAGTTCCAGGTTAACAGCAACAAGATGTGAATATAAACCATGGGAAAGGAGTTTAACCTAGATAACAACAGAGCCTTAAAGACAGTTCAGTCCGCATATCTGAAAATTCCTATAATTTTCAAAATAATAGCCATTACCTCCCTGTCAAGATGACACAGAAGCTGGCCTCAATATATTCCATTCTCAGTGCAAATATTGTGTGCCTACCCAGCTCTTTATGGGACAAACTAGATATTATAAATGAGTAACAAAGCCCCTAGATACTAAAAGCAT
Organism: Phrynosoma platyrhinos; assembly: GCA_020142125.1. Taxonomy (NCBI): domain Eukaryota; kingdom Metazoa; phylum Chordata; class Lepidosauria; order Squamata; family Phrynosomatidae; genus Phrynosoma; species Phrynosoma platyrhinos. The sequence goes on along the minus strand of CM034701.1, from coordinate 119,144,172 downwards.
AGGAAGTCATGACTAACGTTATGCTTTACATTAAGAATCCTCAGCATTTCCAGGTTGGGCTGGGAAATACTGGAATGAACCAATGGCCCTATTTTTTATACAGCAACATCTTGTTTCTTTAAACATGTTAAAAGCCCAAATCAGGCAATTATCTAAATAGGCCAACCACAATATCACAAAATAGTCTGAGCTTTTAAATTTTCCAGGATTCTGTGACTGAGATCCTACATCAGACTAACTGTGGAATAGCAAGATCAGACATGGAACTTTATCACATGGGGGAAGTTTCGTGCAGAAATGGCATTTATAAGCTGGGGAACACCCACAAAAGCGGGTTGGTTTTCACACACATTGCTGTTAAACTGTTGTTAACCTGAACAGAAAGTAGTCAAAAGCCGCTCCTTTTTACTTTCATGATTTTCTGAAAGTAAAAAGAAGCATCTTTTGACTACTTTCCATTTAGATCAGGAGTCGGCAACCTACGGCCCGCGGGCCAGAAAAGGCCCCGTTCGCCAGACTTACCGGCCCAGGCTGTTGGTTGCCACCCTTGCCGCCACCGCACGCCGCCGTCCGGGCGCGTTTTTGGTCGCGCGCTTGCTGCGGCCGCCATTTTGGATGTCAAAATGGCAGTCGTGATGCGTTTGTGCATGCGCAGTTTTGCGCATGCGCAAACGGGTCATGACCGCCATTTTGACATCCAAAATGGCGGCTGCGACATGCGCCATCACGGCTCCGGCTGCGAGTGCTACGGCGGCGACCCCCCCGCACATGCGGCGGCCGCTGCCGTAGGCCA
>CM034701.1:119115800-119126444 GCA_020142125.1 Phrynosoma platyrhinos | reverse complement strand
CTTTGGATTAACTCTGCTTTAGACCCCGTGTGATAAGGTCCATAGTTGGTAAGAGAAAAAGTGGGGGCGGGGGGGGGACAATTCCAGTTGCCCATACACAGAGGTTCCCAGAACCTAGCACTAGCATTGATGCTTGGTGATGATGAAATAGGTGGGAAATGGGAGGAAACCTACTCAGGGGGAGCAGAGCATGGGAGAAGGGTGGGCTGAGCCGAGCTCTCCAACCAAAAGAGGTAAAAAGCAACCAATGAATAGAAGTGGGAACATTTGATAGCAGAAAGAACAGAAACATCCTGAAAACATGGGCCCACAGCAGCATGGAAAGAGAATTTGGAAGAAAATGGAATAAAGTGGTATAAGAGGTAACAGAACACAACGAAAAGTAATGGTTAAGACTATAGCCCAAACCCCTTATGTATTTTCCAGGATCCTAAAGCAGGGATAACGCTTTCCCTGCTGAAGGAGAGAAAGAATGAGATCCTTCTCTTTCCCTTTCTTGCCAGTGGTTGTCTTCCAAGAGCATCCCAGTTCTCATGATACTCCTAGACATGGCTGGTCAACCTTCAGAGGGTCTTGGACCAAGAATGTCACATTTGAGAGTGTTTTGACCAGTGATTCCTAAACTTTGGTCCTCCTGATGTTTTGGGCTTCAGCTCCCATCATTCCTGATTGTTGGCCAAACTGGCTAGGACTTGCAGGAGTTGAGGTCCAAAATACCTGAAGCAAAAAAGGTTTGGGAAACACTGGTTCAGACCATCATGTGAATAAATATCATCTGTCACTGAGGACATAATAATCTGTCTCTATGTGTTGTTGTTGTTTAAGTACCATATTATTCCTATCTTTTACCTGCGCTTATAGTTCATTAGGGTTTGAAGTAGCTTGGCAGCTTTTTCATATTCTCTCCTCATTCCTGCATCATGCATCAATTTCAGTTCAATTTGCCTCTGGTTCCTGTGGTTGAGAGAAAGTACCATAATATTAAACAACCTTCTTTATTGTTTCTTGAGATAAGATCCTCACTGAGTTAAAGGACGGACAAGAGTAGCCATGGCTAAAGATGGATCATGGTTTTCTTTTTTTCTTTTCTTTTTAGGACATCTTAAAATGATTAAGAGAAACACACTCTCTCACATACTCTTTTCATCACCACCTCTGATACATAGATTTTGTGGGATTTTTGCAGGTTATTTCTAAACCCTGCAAGACATTTTCCTCCAGAGCTGACCATGGTGCAAAAATACATGCAGGTTATAATGTCCTGAGAAGTAAATGATATTTCAAGTGAGTCAGCATGGTGTAGTGGTTTGACTGATTCCCTGCTCAGTCATGAAAACCTACTGGGTGACCCTGGGCAAGTCACACCCTCTCAACCTGAGGGAAAGGCAATGGCAAACCACTCTAAACATAAGTCAGAAACATCTTGAAGGCACACAACAACAACAAGTAATATTTTACATCATTTCGAGCTCTCCAATATATTTTGATCAACTAGAAATGAATACTGAATAGCAATGGCTCAGATACGCCAGCATTCACCCTAATTTCTAGCTATGCAATGGAAAACTGCATAAATCAAGCAGTGAATTAGATTAAGTGGCTATTTAGCTCTAGCACAGACGTTTATGTTCATAGAATCACAGAATTGGATGAAGCCCCATAAGCTGTTGCTGAATTCCCTGCTCAATGCAGGAATGGCATTGAGTTATTTGTGGTTGTTAAAAACCTGCTCAGTTTGTTACAGGGGTCACTCTCTGTTAATGTGGACAATATATCCTGGAGGATATTCAAAAATCCACCTGGCTTTTAGCCATATCTAATATGAATCAGTAAGATTCCCCAATATTTTGCTTCTGTCCTGTCTGTCCCATCCATTTTACAAACCTATTGAAAAGTGTGGATGGTAGGGAGGGCTTGCAACAATTCAGTTTCAAGATGAGAATGCTGTTTGCCAGAAAGATGAATGGCAGCAGCATCCAGATGCACCACAAACTCAATACTCCTTTTGCTGGACATTGATTGATCTCACTATGGCAGCATCCAGGGATAGTGGTAAAAAGGGAATTTTTTTTGTACTAGCAGTGTTTGACACTGAAAAAAAGATTTATGGGGAAAAGAGACGATGCATCTGTAGAAATAACACAGCTCGACACCACTTTAACTGCCATTGCTCTGTCCTACAAAATCCTGGGATTTGTCATTTTGTGAGGCTACTCTTTGGCAGAAAGGCTAAAGACCTTGTAAAATTACAAATCCCAAGATTCCATGGGATGGAGCTACAGCACTTAAAGTGGTGTCGAACTGTATTATTTCTACAATATAGATGCACCCTGGGGCCACATCTCCATCTGCACTACAGAATTAATCCAGTTTGAGACCCCTTTAACTGTCCTGGCTCAATGCTACAGCATTCTGGGATTTGTAGTTTTGTGAGGTATTTAGCCTTCTCTGTTATAGAACTCTGGTCCCACAACAAACTACAAATCCCAGGATTTCACAGGAATGCAGTGTGACTGTTAAAGCAAAGTCAAACCATATTAATTATGCAGTGTGGCAGCAGCCTCAATTAGATTCTGTTGCCTGCATCATTTTTATCCAAGGATTGTAAAAGAATGTGCTAAATGCTTCCCTTGATCTGTCGGATACTTTTTTCAGATTCATAGAAACAAACTGTGATATATCCAAACACCACCTTCTGATATTGTTCCAGAGTATGCCCTGGAGTGTCTGGTGTGTTCATCATCCTGCCAGACAACCTGAATAAGTTGGTACTATTTTGTTCTTGTTGTTGTTGTTGTCTTATACACATCCATAAACTTAAACTTCTGCAGAATGGAGTGTTTGCTGCTCAGTGGACTCCCCAACTCCTTTGAAATGTAAGTCTAGATTCATAAATAATCTGCATCCAGCCACCAAGTAATTTTCTGTTTGCTGCCTAGACCTCTGACATTGAAATGGAAGGCACCACTTCACTGGACAAAACAATCAATCTCTGCTAAGTGATCAACCTTTACTGAGCTCAGGTCCTCATAAAAGAAAGCATTTTTTCACTCCTTGCCTGTCTGTAATAACACTCTCTGACTGAGAATTATATGAACCCCTTCCTAAACTGAAAACCCTGGGTTTCTATAAGGTGGAACCATGGTGGTTAAATTGGAGTCATAGTGGAGTAACTGTATACTATGAAAGGACCCTAGACTGTGTCAAGATGTTCAGAAAAATTGATAGCACCTTAGGCTGCATTCACACTGTGGAAATAATCCAGTTTGACACCGCTTTAACTGCCCTGGGTCCATGCTATGGAATTCTGGGAATGGTAGTTCATGGTGGCACCAGAGCAGAGGAGGAAGAATAATTTGGGGGGCAAAATATAACATTTGAGAGTTATTTAGAGATGAAAAGGAGAAAGACTGAACCACAGATGGGGTTTTTACCTCTCCAGAGAGGGAAGTGATGCTGAGATGTGAGAGAATATCATCACCACAACGGCAAGCTGCCACAATCCAGTCATCAGTGAAGCCATGGCGTGTCCTTAAAATTCAAATGTGTTCTTATGATTATTAATGCAAAGATGGTTTCTTGACTAATATATATTACCTATGGTGTCACACATACACATTCCAAGCTATGCGAATAAAGAAACAGTATTCATAATTAAACAAGGGGTTGCTATCAGAAACTGAAAGAACAGTCGTGATGTGGATTGACCTAACATGGCAAATCTGACATTTCTGGCAAATATCAGTGACTGTGTTTGATAATATAAGCAGTGACAGGACAGGCTGAGAATAACTGCCTATGAAGTTGGATCTTCTGCAAACCACCTAAGTAAAGAACAGTGCTAACAACGCTGCTAGTGCCTCAACTTTGAACTGATCTCCCCAGAAATTCTCACCTGATGTCCATGTTGGTGCCTTGCTTTTAAAAAAAATCCTTTACATTTTTCATTTTAAATAGTCTTTTTTCAAGTGGCTTGCCACTGTGGAGAATGGCTACATATTGGTGCCTTGCCATTGTCAGGCAAAATTGTTTTCATTTCCCCAGGTTTTAAAACTTTTCTAGATCTGTTTCTTCTGTTTTATATTATTTTCCAGCTGCTTTTTTTTTTCACCCAAAGCTTGGGGGTGGAAATGAAAAAATCATTTTCAGCAACTCCCCAAATCCCCCAGTCAGACAGTGTACTTGCAGTTGTTGCCAATAAAAGGAGTTGCAGTACAAAAAAGTCACATTTCCAAACACTGTTTTTGCATTAAATACCTGTCCTCAGAACGTGTGTGAAGTGTTCTCTATGGAAATAGCAATAAATCTTAATAAGTAAATTAACATAAGCAAACTAAATCTTGGAAAAGTCATTAATATATTTGCACCTCACACACAGCCTATTTGGTTCAAGTCTGGAAGCCCATGAAAATGTTCACCTTCCTCATCAACTTAGCTTGCAAATCTGATGTGCTCAACATAATGCTTTGAGGTCCATTTTCTGAAATGTAGAGATTGGTAGGAAAAGGAAGAAAGTACAGAGGCCACCAAAATGGTTAAGAAACACAGCTGCATTCTCAACCAATTCACTGGTCAGGTTCAACTGTGATTGGAGTGCCCTGTACATACAGGATCTGCTGGTAGACATGGAGATGCTGATTTCAGGTGCCTTCTAGTTGGCATCCTTGTTCAAATGAGATGAGAGGGCTGGATTTAAAGCAATGACTGGGCGACTTCATGGAGAAGATGATCCATGAGGATTCTCAAAGTACAAGAATGGTTATGTGCACTGTTATCTCAAATCATAAACATTTTTTATAAAACCCTTGAAAGAGATTCAGACTGGAATTAGTAGGATACTTTTCAGTAAAAGTGACTAAAAGCCTGCATTTGATGAAGCAGATTTCCAGCTCTTCCACACTGCAGAAATAAAGCAGTTTGATGCCACTTTAACTATCATGGCTCCATCCTGTGGAACCATGGGATTTGTAGTTTGGTTAGATATTCAGGCTGGTCTGTCAAAGGGCTCTGGTGCCTCAACAAACTACAAAGCCCAAGATTCTGCAGGATAGAGTCATGGCAGTTAAAGTAGTGCCAAACTGCTTTATTTCTGCAGTGTGAATAATATCCTCTCACTACAAAAACTCATGCTGTGAACATCTTTCTTTCAGTTAATCTCAAAGGTGATACAAGTTCCTTTTGACCAGAAAGAACTTAGTACTTTTTCTGATCTATAATGTCTCTGCCCAACAAATATGCCAAAGAAGACTCAATATACTTACTGTTTCAAAAGATACCACTTTGGGACAAGCAAAGGTTTCTGCCAATGTATGTCTGCAGTGCCACAGTCAAACTCTTGCTTAGGCTTCCAATAAATAGGCTGTCCTTATCAGAAATCATTAATTAGGGTAAGACTGAGATAAGGGTCATGTTTAATAATGGCAAATAAGATGGAATTAGTTGGAATCCCTTTTTAATTTCCTAATTTGTTTGGCAAACATCCTTGGAAAGATAAAAGGCATATTGAGAGTGACTGAATTTTTTTCCCTTTTAATGTTACCACAATCACTTCCTTCACCTTTAAATTATTGTATGATGAGAAATCAATTATTTTTGTTCACATAGGTTTTATTTGCCAGGAAAATGCATGTTGGTGTTATTGGAATTTTACCTTTGAAAGCTCATTTAGAAAGAGGTGGTAAAGGGAGTCAAGGAGAAGTCAGATTTTCCTCTTCTAGATTGTTCACAGACATCTGGTCAAGCTTGGCTTGAGCCTAAACAGAGACAGTCCTGGCCAACTCTGTACTGAAGACAAGGAATCCATAAACTTTGCCCAGGCATCAGATACTACTTGTTGCCCCTTAATGACCAAGTGTTCAAGAAAAGAGGAACTTTTGCATGAGAAAAGAAAGCCAAGATGGATCTGGAGAGAAACAGCTTTCTCCATGCATGCTGTCATATCACTTCTATTATCCTTTCTAAGCATGATGGTTGTTGAAGTGTGCCTTTTGCCAAACAGATCTTTCCATTACAACAAAAGGCACACTTTTACAACCATCTCTCTTGGGAAGAGAATGGAAGTGCTTTGATGGCATGTGGAAAGGAAAGTGGAAAGCCGATTCTCTCCAGTTCAATTTTGGCTTTCTTTTCTCATGTGATAAGACCCTTAGTCCCCCTCCCATTCTGGGCTGGGCATGAAACACTTGGAAAATGAATTAACTGGCAAGGAGAGAAAAAATCCTAATTAAGATTGTATCATCCTCTGACCACCATCACCACCCTTGAGATTTTGCTATACCCATGGAAACCCACTGGGTGACCTTGGTCAAGTCATAGGAGTTTATCACATGGGGGAAATCCTGTGCAAAAACAGCGCTTCAAATTAGAAAAAAAAAACGCAAAAGCGGCCATAATTTCACATGACGTCACTGTTAAATTGATGTTAAAAGGAGGTTAATCCAAACGAAAACCCCTCATTTACGCTTCTTTTTACATTCGGAAAAACCCGAAAGTAAAAATAAGGGTTTTTTGTTCAGATTAACCTCCCTGTTAACAGTGCTTTTACTTTTCACACAGGGCAGAATGGGAGAAATCCTGTTCATTAAAAGCTTCTGCTTTTGCGGGGTTTTTTCCACTTTAAAGAGCGATTTTGCATGAGGCACCCCTTGTGATAAACTCCATAGTCTCTCAGCCTCAGAGGATAGAATTGGCAAAACCCCCTGAAGAAAATTGCCAGGAAAATCCCATGATAGGTTCGCCACAAGTTGGAAATGACTTGATGGCACACGGCAACAATAAAAGCAGAGGATCATCAATTACTCCCACTGGATTTGGGGGATAACTCCTCTTAGTGCTACATTGTCTGATACTAATTTGGGAAGGAGAGTTCTGAAAGAAACACTACTTTGTTCTTAGGTTGTTTGTTTGTATTGTGGTTTTGGTAGGATGGTGGAGTCAGAGATGTCCAGATTTCTACTCTAATTTGTGTGGAGATCCTTCTCTTCACCTTTGGGTGACATAGGTGAAAATGGGTGCATGTGTGTTATTCATCTCTAAGAGGGAAAGACAGAATACAAATTTTCGCATCCCAAGTTTTTTTGGAGAAGCCATTTCATTTAAATCAGGCTGAAGTGGATATAAATGTGTCCTGCATGTGGGGCCAAACTGAGAGTTTCATCTCACAGCATCATATAAGAAAACCCAAAAATCTACCACTACAGAACATTGTCTTCTTCTCTCATTCATATAAGCCATAGATCACAGCTGTGCAATTGCCAAGGGCTGGAGGGCAAGTTAATCTTAATCTCCCTGGGAGCCTCAGAAGGCCACAGACCTGATGGCCCCCATCACTGGATTTTTTAAAACCTTTAAAAAGTATTTTAATTATTTACTTTGAGTACAAATGGTTCTCACGCTCCCTTGCTTGTGTCTCATTTACTTTCTGGTTGGGCTTCTCTTCAATCTGAAACCGCCTAAAAATAGAAGGGAGACATTTTTAACAAATAATTTTTAATTGTTTTTTAAGGGGGGTTGCAGACTGTGAGAAATAGTGCAAATTGAGTCCACTTTTAGGGTTATGGTTAGTGTTAGGGAATCATGGGAATTGTATTTTTTTCTGAGACATTGAGCCTTCTCTGTCAGAGAGCTCTGGTGACGCAATAAAATACAGTCCCCATGATTCCCTAACCCTAACCCTAACCCTAAAAGTGGACTCAATTTGCATTATTTCTGGCAGTCTGCAACCCCCATAAATGGCTTTTCCCCCTTTTTCTTATTATGGGGATGGATTGCTTGGGGATTTGGAACGTCATGCCACATGCAGTCCATTGGTCATACATTCCCCAATCCTGCTGTCTAAACATGAATGTTACATAGAGTTATATAGCTGAAAGTATTAGACTTTCCCAACCAAATCAAAGCACTACTTCATTTCTGCAAGCCATTCTAAACCATTAAAAAAAAACAAAAAACCTCTCCTTTTAGGATTGGCATCTCCCTGTTCTTGTTCCTATGCTCTTAAAAGTGACCTAGTTTTCAGAAATGCAACAAGTGCAGGTTTTCTCTACCAAGTAATCCATACCAGGTAAATCTCCACCTGCCAAATTTCTGCAAGTCAGACTGCTGCTAAAGGAACCAAAGCAGAGCAGTGAAAAAGCTCTAACTCAGTACAGCTTAACCGATGCTTTTTCATAATGAAGAAAGCTGTCCCTTTCTTCTCTATAGGTTTGAGCTCATACTAGTCCTTAAATATGTGCTTATTTTTGCTTCTATTGTCTGGAAAGTCTTGTTGTGCTTGTAACAAAAATGAAATCATTCTGTCCTCTGAATTTTTGGCAGTAATGAAATCAATAGAAACTTCTGGTTCTATGATGGCATGTTAAACAATACAGCTATGGGGGTATGGAAGCAGTTTTTCTGAAATGTGTTTTCCAAGGTATTTGCTTTTGGAATTATGTGGGATGGAAGGGGATCTGGAGCAGACTTGGCAGATCAGAAAGGGTTAGGCTGAGTATTCCTTCCCCTATGCTTCTCCATTCAGTCTTCCAAAACTGATGCTCAAGAAGTTGAGATTCAGTGAGAAAGACAGACTGTTTATTTGCATCAGCCACAATCCATTGAAACATAGTGTTCTAGTAAAGGTAAAACGGATAGCCAGCCAGGCAGAGATATATGCTTGTATGGTAATGAGGGGAGTGTGGAATAGATTACTGACAACCTCTTGCAGGATTTGTGCTATGTGTGAATATCATTTTTGTGAGATGGAATGGAAGACAGAGCAAAAGAAGGTTGTATATTTGCATTAAAGACCAAATGAAACTAAATGCAGTGTAGGCATCACTTGTCAAAATGTCTAACACGGCCAAGCTATTTATTACCAGGTAATCGGAATATTCCCAGCCTCATGTCTTTCTCAATAATGCTAACATGGGAAGAAAGAGGAGCATTTGCAGGGATTAATCATTAGGGCAGGATGATCTGCTAAAAACCCCTCCCTCCCCTCCATCATCTTTCTTCTGAAAATGCTTCTGGAGTCATTTTAGCCCCTTTTCCCTAGGCAAGTCTAATAAAGGAAAACCAAGCCATAACACACCCAGGCTTTTGTACAAGCAACCTTACATATATCCACAAAGGGTAGATTTAATTAATTGAAAACCATCTCTTAACACATTTCATCTTCTGAATGGCAAAAGAGCCTCTAGATGTCTTGGGGAAGTCATCTTAAAGGAGGTTGGGGTGTCTTTTGACAAACTTATAAGCACAAAATATCTTGCAGAAACTTGTTCCTCTTTTCAAAATCCCTTTGCAGCACTCATGTGAAAGGTACAAGTAAATTGGTAAAGATCTTTTTTTGTAATGATGATGATGATGATGATGATGATGATTGGCAGTGCATTTTAAGAGCCCCTTGATGGCAGCAGAGAGCAGCAAAAGACTGAGCTTTTGACAGCTTGGAGCAAGAATTCTTGAAGCAAGAGGTGGGTTGTCTGCTGGCCCCCATGAAGAGCTCAAAGCAGCTTTAACAAAGCAGGTTTCAAGGAAACAGTGGGAAGGGAGGAATGTCTAAGCACTACCATTGTCCATCTTTGAAGTGAAGAACAGTCAGGAGATCACAGATCAGTATAATATTTGTTTGGGGCCACAAACCATTGTTTAGAGGCACAGCAGAAATCTCTCTCTAGTTTCCCAAAGAGCAGGATAACTACCAGTCCCACACTACTTCTCCCATAGTCCAGGTTTAGCAACAGGGCAATCACCAATACATTTATTTATTTCATTTTTTAAAAAAAAAATTAACTGTGTGTGGCACAATAAATAAGACAGCATACTGCACATAAATCTGGGAGATCCAGATGTGATTGCTTCTTGAGAGGCTAAGATCCAAAATACACTGCAGAAATAATCCAGTTTGAGACCACTTTGACTGCCCTGGCTCAGTGCCAGGGAATCCTAGGAATTGTAGTTTATTGTGGCACCAGTGGTCTCTGATAGAGAAAGCTAAAGGTCTCACAAAACTACAGTTTCCAGAATTCCCTAGCATGGAGCCAAGGCAATTCAAACTGTATTATTTCTGCAGTGTGTTTTGGACCAAAGTTTCACTAGGGAAGTAACCTTGTTTGTTTGTTTGTTTGTTTCATCCCCTCATCTTATGCCTTTCAAAGAAGACCTACATAAAACATAGCACAAGAACATTTTCCTGGTCTGGAAACAAAATATGACAAAAACATCATCTGCTAAAATTTCTGAGTCAGGTATACCATAAAAACACAAAATAAGAGCCAGGAAATAAGGAAACCTACAATGTATTAAGCTAATACTGTCACAGTAATAATTATTTTTAAAACTCCTACATACTATTTTTCACAGATATCTTCCTCATTTATTCTGTATGTCTGGTATGTATGTATGTATGCATGCATTTAATTTGCACACATAGGTTCATATGCACTTTTCATTAACATAAGTATGCTGTAATCTGCATGCAGAAAAGTTTGGATCTTGCAAGTACTTGTAGGCAGCTTGGGCAAAATGACTGTTCAGCCTGACTGTCAACTGCTAAAAGAGCTTTGGAGAAGCTGCTTTGGATTCTCATAAACTGAGAGAATTTCACCACCCAACTCCTGTAAGGACGTTATCACACGGGGGAAATCTGTTGGTTAATCCACA
>CM034701.1:119069198-119081888 GCA_020142125.1 Phrynosoma platyrhinos | reverse complement strand
CGGCCACATGATCACAGAGTAGTCTCTGACAACGCTGCCGTTTCAGCTTAGTAATGGAGACAAACACCACCCCCTGCACTCGGACACGATTTGACAACTTTGTCAACGCGGAATAGCTTTACCTTTAAAACAATAAGAACTGCAATTTACAAAACAGAATGATCAAAAGTTCCTCGGTCAAGGACCTAAATCTAATTGCTTGTCCTAACTAGAGTAGACTCATTCAATAATTGAGACCTGCATACAAGTTGACTTACTATTCAACAGTTGTTGGTCTGCTCTAGTTGGGATTAGTGGTTGGGTTTAGCCCCAGATTTGATGCCTGTAATGTGAATCAAGGCTATAGGAATCCAATTTTGGCCAGTCAGAATGACATACTGTAAAGAATGCAAGGGTTTGCGTAATTTGGTGAACCAGATTTTGGAAAGGGATACCTCCTTAGCATCATATTCATACTTCAAAAACTCACAGCCAGAATTTCTGCCCAGATAGGATTTCCCAAATATGCCAGGATAAATCAGCTGAGAGACAACACACAGAGTAAGGACATTTGTACATGGTGTCCAATGCATTTGAAAGCCAGGTTAAGGAAGCAAGCAGGATTTACTAAAGGTTTATGAGATTAGTGTGGCCTGGGAGTGGAGAGTCAGTTAACACAGTGGGGTCTGGAATTGATAGGGTTGGGGTTGCAATGTTGTGACTACATTGTACTGGTTTATGGCACTGCAGGTAAGTGTTAGAGCAGGTCTGCACAACATGCAGCTCACTGGGTTTATCGCAGTTCAATGCATCCTCACTCTACCCTGTTTCTACAGTCCCAGGCAGATAACTGTTGAGTAAAACAGATTTATTGAACTGCTGGAATCTGCTTTTACTTTGGTGAATCAAAAGATGTACAGACTTGTCCTACAAGATTTTCCAAACCAGTGATATAATTGGATACACTGAAAATGAAGTGGAGAAACAGTGGCCTTTTTGCCTTGAGAAAGTAATGTTTTCTGCTTCCGCTATTACAAATACCCATGCTGGACTCATAGGGTTAACATCCCAACAGAAGCATAATGAAATCCTGGGAGCAGAGGGACCACTAATGTTGCCATTAATGGTAAAGTATGTAGTATTGTGTGTAATTATACGAAAATGGAAAACATCGTCAGTGTATTATATAAATGCTTACAATTACTAATAACTGACCATGTAAACATGTTCGAGAGGAAATGATGCACTGGTCATTTGTCTGCAGTGCTAGTAATTGGCAAACAATGATTCTGTATATCTGAAGCCCTCCAGTCTAAATACCCTAAAGGCACCAGATCCCATCTGATCTTGGAAGCTAAGCAGGGTCAGCTCTGGTTAGTACTTGGGTGGGAGTCTGCCAATGAATACCAGGTGCCATAGGCTATATATCAGAGGAAGGAAATGGCAAAAGTTGAAGGCACATACACACATATATACACATCTGGATATATATCATGAGGCTTACTAAGTAGTAAAAGTTGTATCTATGGGAAGTTGATGTTTGGAGGACTATCTGTAGTTGTACATCTCTCTTTCTTCTCTGGTTGCATTTCTTTGTGGCTTTGCTCAAGTGCTTAAGATCCCAAATTGTGATGCAAAATGTGCTCATTTCTAAAACTATCCTTCCCATGTGTGATGGGGGATTTGTTTGGACAGCTAAATATTACCCTTTTCTGGTGGAGCATGAGGAGTATCTAGGTCAGAGGTAGGCAACCTTTTTGAGCCGGGGGCCAGGTTGCCGTCCCTCAGACAATTGGGGGGCCGAAGCACCAAAAACAAACAAACAAACAAACAAACAAACAAACAAACAAACAAATAAAAATATATTTTTTTAAAAAATTAAAAATATGCATGCACACTCTCTCAGCCCCAGAAAAGCTTTGCCAAGAAAACCCCAAGAACAAGTAATAACAACAATAATCAATATCATCATGGTGGCGGCGGCGACAGTGGCGACAGCGGCAGGACCAGCCTGGGGCTGGTCCAAAGGCCTCGGGGGGCCTTAGGTTGCCTACCCCTGATCTAGGTTATTCAGGATAGACAAATATGAATGCAATGGCCCACTGAGATATAAAGGACACAAATGACATAAGACTATCTGTGTAAATGCATGTCTTACAAGAGGCTGTAGCCCATATATAAAAATAGCATCTACCCAAGAAGCAAAAGATGCATGTCTTGCAAATGGAATTTGTATACATTGAGGCTGTATATAATCAGCCCTCTGTATATCCATAGGTTCTTTATGAATGGATTCAACCATCCACAGCTTGAAAATATTTTTTAATTCCAAAAAGTAAACCTTGATTTTGTTATTTTATGTAAGGCACACCATTTAACTATGCCATTGTATTTAGTGGGACTTGAGCATCCATGGATTTTGGTATCCGTGAGGGGTCCTGGTATCAATCCCTAGTGGATATCAAAGACTCGTTGTATATAAGTTTGTTCCTGTCTTCCTTAGTGTCATTTCCCTTTGTTGCTTATCTCACAGCTGTCGTTTTGCTCTTCCCAGAAAAATTCTGTACTTTCCTTCATTTCTGTATACAACAGTTGTTGCTATTAAAATAACAGTTTTAAGGCCTTGCTTTGGGGACCTTCTTCCCTCTAATTCTAATACCTTTAGATACATCCTACAAATCATTCAATATCTATATTCTAGAGGTGTTTGCAAGTAGTTTACTTTCCCCTGCTGCTTGAGAGTTATGGGAATGTTTCTAATAATTCATGGAGCAGTACCATCACTTTTAATGATTATTGTAATGTTAGTTGTTTGTGGGCTGCAGATTTAGCCCACTGAAAGTCAAAGGTTTGGTGATCAGATTTTCTCCTTTTTTTCTTTTTCTTATATATAAGACTAGTTAGCTTGTTTTTGATTCAGTCATTCTTTCTCAGTTGGAAAATAAAAATCCTGTAGAAAAAAATATCTTAGAATAAATTCAATAGATGAGCATGTACTTCCTCTGAATGTACTCATTATTTCAAGTTTGAAAGTCTTTACTGTATTAAAAGAACTGTCAAATGTAATCTCAGAGCCACTGACAATAATCTTTGAGAACTCCTGGGGAATAGGAGAAGTCCCAGCAGCCTGGAGAAGGGCAAACCTTGTCCCCATCTTCAAAAAGGGGAAAAAAGAAGATCCCAACAATTATCTCTCAGTTAGTCTGACATCAATACCGGGAAAGATTCTGGAGCAGATCATTAAACAGAGAGTCTGTGAACATCTGGAAGGGAATGCCATAATCACTAAAAGTCAACATGGGTTTCCTAAAAACAAGTCATGCCAAACTAATCTGATCTCTTTTTTGGATGAAATTACCAGCTTGCTAGATGAAGGGAATGCGGTAGACATAGCATATCTTGATTTCAGTAAGGCTTTTGACAAGGTCCCCCACGATATTCTTGCAAACAAGATAGTAAAATGTGGGTTAGACAATTGTTAGGTGGATTAGTAACTGGTTGACTGACCGAACCCAAAGGGTGCTCAGCATTTGGTTATGATTTTTTTGCACTGATTTCAAGGACACCTAAGTGTAATCAACATTTACATCAGGGGTAGGCAACCTTTTTACCGTCTGGGCCGGTCCCCCGAAGTTCTCCTTTCCACTGGGCGGGGGGGGGGAAGTCGGCAAGAGTGCGCGCGCACACATGTGCGCGCACCTCCCACTGCCACGCGTGACCCCCTCGCGTGCTGCCGCCACCACCACAACGCGCTCAGCCACAGCCACCGCTGCGCATGTCGTGGCTGCCATTTTGATTTTCAAAATGGCGGCCGGAGCGCGTGCGGCCGGACGGAGGGGAAAATGTGCTGTGGCAGCAGTACGCGGTGGCAGCGGCGGCAGGGGTCTGCCTGGGCTGGTAAGTCCGGCGACCTGGGCCGGTAATTCCGGCGACCTGGGCTGGAACCGGCTTGGGGGCCATAGGTTGCTGACCCCTGATTTACATTGCAACCACAGAACTTAGTGGACTTTAGTTGCAGTGAAGCATGTATAGGATTGTATCTTTAGCTCAGATCTAACCTAGGACATTATCACACGGGGCAAATCTGCTGGTTAATCCACACAAATCCCAAACAAAAACTGGATTTGTGCCTCATGTTTTCACACGACGTCTCACCGAAACTGGACAGAAACTGGTGTTATCCGAGATCTTTTGAAATCCGGTAGTTTTGAGGAAATGCATGTGCAAAATTACAGTAATTTTGCATTTAACATAATGTGAAAAGCAAATGCGCATTTGGAAGCATTTCCCCACATTTTCCCATGGTTCTGCAGGGTTTCTCATGGGTCCTAGGGGCAGCGTCTCCTTATTATGTTTACTTCGGGTTTTGCTTGGGCAACAAACATGCCAGCCAGACATGAGCCTCTCTGCTTTGAGTTTCTAAATATACCTGTCTTTTACTAGAAATATCGGGCTGTGGCTGATGGGGGTTTGTGATGGAACGCAAGTGACGAAAACAGCATCCGCCAGCCGCAGCGAGCATAGCTATATCTGTGCATGTGCTAGAAGATCATTTCTAGTACATTTACGGGCTTTTCTCACTTGTGTGTGAATGTTAAATGTGGTGTTAGCATGTGCGCAATTAATGTAATTACGTGTGAAAGCCATTTGCGGAATCAAGGTTTATTTTCGATTTATTTTCGTGATGTCTCATTTCCACTTTATTGTCGCTTTGTGGCCCACATGTGATAACGTCCCTAGTGTGTTTAGTGCAGTAGGTACACAGGAGATAAATTGTATGGAAATTGTGTCTTTCATAAAACTGCATTTCTGTGAAAAGGATATCCCTGTGCTCAACTTGCTGCAATACTGGATTATCAAGATAACCTGGGTCCAGAACACACTGCAGAAATAATCCAGTTTGAGACCAGTTTAACTGCCCTGGCTCAGTGCTAGGGAATCTTTTGAACTGTAGCTTACTGTGGCACCAGAGCTCTCTGTAGAGAAGGCTAAATATGTCACAATACCTCAGATCCCAGAATTCCCTTGTATTAAGCCAGGGCAGTTAAAGTGGTCTCAAAATGGATTATTTCTGCAGTGTGATTTGGACCTACAATGCTTCTTCCCACAAAAATTCATCTCATGAATCCATTGTCAATATCACTGCTGGAATGGGGCTTTATAAGGAACCTGTTGCTACCTGTGATAGGAAGCTATTGCTACTTGTGACAGTGGAACACCTCCTTCCTATATGCCTGCCTGATTTTGTAATTTTTTAAAAAGGCTTCCTCCCTTCTATTTGAAGATTTCTGCCAGGGGTGGGAGCAATAGCATTTGTAACCCAAAGGTAATCCTAAAGCCATGTTTTTTGCATCCT
This sequence comes from Phrynosoma platyrhinos, assembly GCA_020142125.1. NCBI lineage: Eukaryota > Metazoa > Chordata > Lepidosauria > Squamata > Phrynosomatidae > Phrynosoma > Phrynosoma platyrhinos. Next base: position 119,076,553 of record CM034701.1, on the reverse strand, counting down.
CAACAAAGCTCACCAAATCCCCTCCCCCCTTGGCAAAATGTGTTCTAGTTTTAGAGGCCTCTAGGGAACATTTAGGGGGGGTGCAGACTGCCAGAAATAGTGCAAATTGAGTCCACTTTTAGGATTAGGGTTAGTGCTAGGGAATCATGGGATTTTTTTCCTGAGACATTGAGCCTTCTCTATCAGAGAGCTCTGGTGCCACAATAAAATACAGTTCCCATGATTCCCTAACCCTAACCCTAAAAGTGGACTCAATTTGCACTTCTGTCAAAATAATGCTGTTGCTCCATTCTATGGAATCCTGGGATTTGTAGTTTTACATTGTCTTTAGCCTTCTCTGCCAAGAGTCCTGGTGCCCCACAAAACTACTAATCCCAGGATTCTGTAGGGTGGAGCCATGTGATGTCAAACTGCATTATTTCTACAGTGCAGAAGCACTCCAGGAGTTGTGGGGTTTTTTTTAAAAAAATGAGAGAAATTGCCCCCTCTCCCTGAAAATCCCAAAATCAAAAACAGAAGTTGACATTTAGCTACTGCCGGATGATGATAATGATGATGTTGATGATGGAGTATTATTATTTTGCAGCCTGCAGTGAATGCTGGTGACAAAACCTTGCCCCCTCAATTCCATTAAAGAGGCCCATCCCTGAGTGGTTCCCTGCCTTTGAATCAAATAATTCTCAGGGCAGCTTATAAGTAAAAAGTAAGATTGCAAACCCACCACCACCACCATCTTGTATAAGTATACAGCCTAGAATCCTTTCATCTAGTACTTCTCAAGTGGATCAGCATTTTATCTTTTTCTAGTGTGCCAGGGACCAATACCATATACTGTATTGTGCCATATTATAATTATATTGTTATATTGGCATAGCTTCTTAGTAGCTTACAAGACACTGCAGCACGCTGAAACTAAGGGGCAATACAGACCAGCATAAAGAGCTGGCCTGGCGGGCGTCAGGGTGTTCCCTTGCCGCAGCATTTAGACATATTTAGAAGAGCCGACATCGCCGCAGCAAGGGCAGCTTTTTGCCACTCCAAAAAGGCCCCTAAGTTTTCCTTATCTCAGGTGAACTTCCCCCCCCCCAATAAGATCTTCTGCACCTTTTGAGCTAAAGGGATCATTGTTCAAGACTCCTGCCTATTTTACAGCAAGAAAACCTAGAATGTTGGCCTTCTGTCCCATTATTGAAATACATTTCCTTCACAGCTTCATTGCATTTTAATCTGAGCTTCAATATTTAGATAGCCCTGCTTACAGCTGGACCACTTTGGAAATCTATATACCTATTTTTTAACAAAATCTTCCCTTTTTCAGTTGCCTACATAAGTGAACCAAATTCTAATCCAGGGACTGGGATAAAGCCAAAGTAAATCCCATCCTAGAAGAAAAGCTATAATCAAATAGATTTTTATCTAGAACTGTTATATGAAATCATGAGGGTTCCAAATCTTGAAGCAGAAGTTGTGCATATGTATAATTAGGCAAAATTAAAGCATTTTACCAGAAGCCTATTATTCAGTGAGAGATCTTATATACAGGAGATTTATAATTATAAGATTGGATATGGAGATTAATTTGGCTGCAAAGTCACTAGATAACATAAATATCTTGAATTGTTTTTATACACCTACAAGAGCTAAAGTTGTAACACTGGGTGATCTCCGGAAGATGATTAATACTGGAAGATGGCTACAGCAAGCACATTTCTGATTTCTGCTCCCTTCTGTCCAACATGAATATGTTTTTCCTCACCTGACAGGTTTTGTAGATTTCTAGCCTCTTTGTTGATTAAGGTCTGTTGACCAGCCTATACAAACCGAATAAGAAAGAACTCTTGATTAGTGTTAACACAGTAACTGTTAGTGTGATGCTATGAGATTTTGTAGATGACAGGATAACTCTCTTTGAAAAAAACTAATGGAGTGATCCCACTGCCCACACAACGATTAAGGTATCAGGCTAAATCAAATGGTTGGCCTTAACTAGCAGTTGGATTTATCCAAGTAGACCCATTGAATCAATTAGATTTACATTAGTGTTGATTTGGTGTTGTTGCATACCTTCAAGTCATTTGCGACTTATGGAAACCCTAAGGCGAATCTATCATGGCGTTTTCTTGGCAAGTTTCTTCAGAGGGGATTTGCTATTTCCATCCTCTGAGGCTGAGAGAGTGTGACTTGCCCAAGGTCACTCAGTGGGTTTATATGGCTGAGCTGGGATTTGACCCCTAGTCTCCAAAGTTGTAGTCCAATGCTCAAACCACTACACAACACTGGCCCTTAAGTGTTGATTTGCCATTCACTAATTGTTTCAATAAGTCCAGTTTTTGAACTAACACACTCCCCTTGGCTACTCACCTTTGAGAGCTAAACTACAAACCTTTAAGAAAACACTAGTCTTGTTCTGGTGATTTTTGATGTGTTTTTCTCAGAGCTTACAAGTAACTTGTATGGGTCAGTCGATCTGCTGTCTTTCAAAGAGGGCATAACAAAATTGTATCGCAAAGGTAACATGTGGGAACAAAGTTGGTTTATTGGTGTAAATAATTTTTTTAGTTTTATTTCCTTTAGGAGAGCATGTTTAGAGTCATTTTGACAGAATTTTGACTGAATTGTTGATGTCTTATCCTATTTATCAATCTTGTTTATTAAAACAAAAAAAATAACAAAAACTATTAAGTGACAGTGTAACTTTTTAACACTGAACAAGTAATGGGAATGAGTTATGTATTAAAAGTATCTTTCCAAGCTTAGGTTTTTGTTATATAACACACCAGAAGTAGGGACTTCATAAGAAATACAAAATGTCATTGGAGTAACAGTCTGATTGGGAGGGCTGGCAGCTTTGTTGTTTTCTTCCTGTATGTTTTATTTCTATCTGCCAAAGCAGAAAAAAAAAAGTGCTGCAAGCCATTTGGAGAAAACAGAACAATATGGAATGACTTTCTCTTTCTATTAGGATCCTCATAGCTCTTTTTATCATCACTTGTGTGGATTCTATTAGTATTGGATGAAAGGTGATGCCAGTAGGCAGTCCATTTAACATTATAGCCTTTCTTTGCTTGGTGGCTGCTTGCCTATCCAGACAAGCCTGGGTTTTAACCTCTTAGCTACTTATTTTTAATATAGTTCATTAAGAACTGAGATTGAATTATCAATGGTTGGCTGAGTAGCACCCCTCTTGCAGTTTTTATGTTTTTTTGCTTGCTGGGGATGATGTGGGAGATAGGCAGTGACACTCCATAACAAATGAAGTATGATTTTATCATTCCACAGGGAAAGCCAAAGTTTGCACAGCCTTGCTGGGGCTTTCTATTCCCAGTAGTAATACATAGTAAGTGCTGTGTTTATTCTGCCTTTCTTTTTATCTTTACTCTGCTTAAATATATTTATAATATTAATCTGCATGTATAAAATATCAAAAGATTCATTGCATAGCAGCAGTGGCAGGCTATTGCAGGGATAAGAAACATGTTTTGGCAGACATCTCCCATCAGCCCCACTTAGCATGGTCAAAAATTGTGATAATTGTAGGCCAAAATAAGAGGGAAAAGTTCACTCACTCCTGGCCTGTTGGATAAGATCCCTGTGAGATGCATCTCCTTTGACTTCAGGCATGTCACAATATTAAAGTCCAGCAGTGACCCAGAGGCAGATGCATTGGTTGTGATAAAGCCAGTGACCTTTACAGAGCTCAGGATAACTGATTGTATCATCCCAAGACTATAGGGTTCTTCAGGGCCATCATGCACCACCAACACCAGTGTAATCCCAGCATGAGCTCTTGGAGAGACAACAGAGTGGTAGCTTTCCAGGCCTACTGCATGACTCAACCAGGGAGTGAAGCCTAAAAGATACACACTCGTCCCTCCACATTTGCGGCTTTGACTTTTTATTATTCACAGATTTTATTAATATGTTCTCTCTAGAAATCTCTAGGTCCTCCAGCACAACTCTATGATCAACTTTAACCAAAAGTCACACTGAAGGACCTAGAGATTCCTAGAGAGACCACTCCACTAGGCATTTGTAGCTCCTCCAGCTCAATTCTCTGGTCAATGTCTGGCAGATGTTGATCACAGAGTTGCACTGGAGGACCTAAAGATTCCTAGAGAGGTGTGTCATGCTTGGTAGCAAGAGACTTGAAGAACCAAGAAAACATTTTTAAGTGTAAATTCACTATAGCTTTATTACAGAATCAAGACACTTTGCAACAGCAATTCTTTTAGAAACAACTCTGAGTATTTCCCACCAAACCAATACTTTAAAGCCCTCTGACCAATCCCTGTTTCCCTTTCCCCAGTGGTCTGGTTGTCCATATCAAAGGATCTTTGAAGTTTATTTCTTCCAGGTCCATCCCCTTTCATCTCCTGGGATAGGAAAGCAAGCTCTCATCCCAGTCATAAACCTGCCCCAATGTCCCATCTGCTATTTATAATGCCCATCTGCCATTCCCTTTGATTTCCCTGCTACCTGCATCACCCCTTGGTGATCAGATTCCTATGAGAAGCAGAGAATCCTGATAAGGTGTTATCTCAGGTAAAAACATAGTGTTTTTGTTATTTGCAGTTTTTCCACATTCATGGGGGTCCTGTGCCCCTAACCCTAGCAAATGTGGAGAGATTAGTGTAGTCCAACTCAGGGTGCATACAGGTCTCAGTTGAGACTGATCTCTCACTGGAATAAGTTGTCTGCTTCCTGAAACAAAGGATATGGATGGATGCTTGAAAAGCTTGCCATAAATCCTTGACAGGTTTTCTTTTCTACCCAAGATCATGTTTATACTTGGGTTTTAAGTAGTTTGAGTGTTGGCCTAGGACGCTGGAGACTGTGGTTCAAATCTCCATTCCCCCCAAAAAACCACTGAGTGGCCTTGGGCAAATCCCACTCTCTCTGCCCTTGGCAAACCTTGCCAAAAAAACACAGTGATAGGTTTGCCTTAGGATTGACATAAGTTGGAAATGATTTGGAGGCACACAGCAGCAGCAACAATAAATGAACATTTTATACAGTTTTAAAACTATAGACAGACTAATACTGTTTTAATCATAACTTTTGAATGGGCTTTAGCTGCATGCATTTTTCCCTATCTTGTAAGCTGCCTTAAGTCCCAACTTTGAGAAAAAGGAGGGATAATAAATGAAGTGGGAATACAGACCAGCCAAAAGGGCTGGTGGAGTCAGGGCATGGTGGCCGCATGCCAGCCGGCCCGATTCCGCCTGATGCCACCATCATGCTGTGTTTCCTGCTGCACGGCAGGCGGTGTCAGGGCGCTCCCTTGGCACAGCGTTCAGACATGCTGTGCCAATGGAGTGCAGAAAAGCTGCGACCATGGCAAGGATGGCTTTTTGCTGCTCCAAAAAGGAGCAGCATTTGCCAGCTCTTTTTGGAGCGGCAAAGTGCTGGATTGGGGCTGCGGCGTGCAGTTGCCGTGGCCCCGATCCAGCAAAGAAAGGAGTGGCGGGACACCCCCCTATAGGGGCAGTCTAAGAACTATGCTGTACCAGAATAGAACAAAATTATAAAGTCTACATACCTGACTTTAAAGAAGTCAAAATGTGATTGAATTGACTGGGGCTTTATGAATTCACAGTGCAGAGTTTTAAATTTCATTTGAAAAGGCTTCAAAGTGAAAAGAGCAAGTTGTGTGGTGAAAGTATTACAGGTTTGGAGCAGTGAGGCTCTGCTGGAAGTGCCCCCATCACATTCAGTTGAAGTACTGTGTCCCCCTTCAGGGCTCAGCTCAGGGGAAAATATTATGAACATCCAGCAGCCAATTATGCTTAGTGCTAGACCTCAGAAAGAAATTCATTCTATTCTTAAAAGAGGTTTTTCATTCAGTTCTTTTAACTTTCATCCAAATAAGATATATGTTTTCCATATCTGATGCAGATATGAAATATGCCCCCCAAACAAAAATGAGATGGAGGTTTGCGTTGAACATGACACTAACTTTAAAGAAAAACAACAATCTTATATTAAATAATATCCTCTGGAAATATAGGGAGTTAATTGGAGTAACTAGAGATGTAAAATTTCAAGAAAGTTTGAAGCCATGGGGAATGTTTTTTTCTCTTTTTTTCAACAAAAACATAAATTTCCAGAAAATGAGTGCCCTTTCATTTTGTTACTTTATGTATAAATTGTTATTGTTGTTGTGTGTCTCCAAGTCATTTTTTTTACTTATAGTGACTCTAAGGTGAACCTATCATAGGGTTTTCTTGGCAGGTTTCTTCAGAGGGGATTTGCCATTGCCATCTTCTGAGGCTGAGAGAGTGTGACTTGCCCAAGGTTACCAATTGAGTTTTTATGCTCAAGCAGGGAATCAAATCCTGATCTCCAGAGTTGTAGTCCAACACCTAAACCATTTAGACCATGATGTGGCATAAATATATTGTGTTTTGTGTATGAAAAGTACAGTTTATTTAGAAAATAATCACAAATCAAATTTCCATAAAACTTTTTTTTACAAATGGAGTTGCATGTTCCTGAGTTATGAGGAACATATAAACCATAAGGAACTTGCTTGAATTTTCCAGTTTATGAAAATGAAGCAAAAAAGAAAAGTAGAAACAAAAGAAGCCTCAACATCAGTAAAACAAAATTACTTTGCCTCCTCTAGTCCTCCATAGTTTCAAGCAGACATGAAGTACTCATTCCCATAAAGAGAACTGAGAAAAGGAAACCAGGACCAGGTTTTTCAATTGCAGTGATCTGGCATTTCACATCAGTGTTTCTCAGGGTACTTGAAGTGAGGAACTAACACACACACAAACACACACATTATGTTCCAAGGAAAAGTACCATATTTGGGCCAATGGGTTATAATTGTTTCTTTCCTGGAAATTCACAATGGATAGCAATGTAGGGCTTGCACATGAGTACCACTTTGAGTAGTAGTGCTGTACTTAGTCTTATATAAAAAGCTATCTGCTACACATATTTTAGAAATAATTGAGTGGGGAAGGAGCCACGAGTGATAGTGTGAGGAGCTGAGATCATAGTCTCCTGAAAGCCAAAGCTTAATAAGCCAAAGAATTTCTTCTAAATGGAAAAAAAAAAACACGGCGAGTAATTACAAATAAAAAAATTGGAATGTGAGGAGAATAGAATGGAACTGCCTAATTAAATATTTAATGAGAAAAAAGATAAATAAGTAGTGTTTTTGTTTTCAGCAATTGCCAGCCAGTTAGTTGTCTGCTAAGCTGATTGGAAGTTAAGATTTATAAAACAAAAGCAAAGTAAAACCGTTAAAAATAAATGTATCAGATTGTATGGGATTTGAAGGATTGAAATATTGAAATACAGTCAGCCCTCTCAATCAGCAGGAAATCCATTCTGGACCCCCCCCC
>CM034701.1:119057106-119069093 GCA_020142125.1 Phrynosoma platyrhinos | reverse complement strand
TCCTGGCTTCCAATCCACGGAAATTCAAAACCACAAATGGGAAGTCAGCAAATCCGGAGGGATGACTGTATTAATTAAAGAACAAACTGAGAGAGAAAAATATAATAAACTGTATGTAGGCAGTTTGAGACACAGCATTGATTAGAAGTTGGTAGAAGTCCAAAAGTCAAAAAAGAGAGTGGGAAAAGTTATATTTAAGAAGCAATTACTTATCTAGCCCTATCTCCCAATAGCCGATTTCTGTTACAGCTACATACAGAATCTACACATTTCTAAATGGCATGGGAGTTGTTGTATGTGTGGTAGCCCAACTGTTTTAGACCTTCCCTCTCCAAGGCACAGAAGGCAGGAGGGGTGAGCCATCAGAGACCCTAGTGCAGAGAAGGCAGGTCTACCAAGCATGAGGGTGAATGTCCAAGTAAGGGCTTTTGTGTGGGAAGAGTCTACAAGCTCTTCCATACGAGGAAGTGCACCCGAGGAGTACCTTCCTGAATTCATAAGTGACCCTCCTTTGAAGTGCATCTGTTAAAGCCATGTAGCTTCCTGCAAAGGTGACAGTAATTAAACAAAGAAAAAAGGAGATATTTCCAATGGATCTGTTTGTTCAACATAACTGAAGACAGTCCTTTAAAAACTACCTCTTCTCCAAGTAATTTTTGAACCTTTGTTATGGCTGTTATCTGCCTGAAACAGACACCCAGGCCAATGGATTTCTGAACCATTGGTTGCATGTTCCTCTGTCTTGCTGGAGACTCTGTGTAGGGGCTTTCACAGGCCATTCTTTTTGCTTATACATGAGGGCATCCTTTGTGTGCATGTCTTGTCAGACAAGATATATCTTCCTGAAAACCAGATTTAAAAATTGGCAATGTTCACCTTCAGAAAGTCCAGTACAGTGAGTGACCTTACTGCCCAATTGCTGTCAATATGCAGATATTTGCATATTGACACTATTCTTTTGTAGAGATAAGTTCTTTCTCTTGATCACTGGTACTGTTCCATGTTGACTTTTCATATTACCAAGATATCCCTTGTCACTTATTAGTTGCCTTTCTAGCTTACCTTTCCTCCAGAAATTTCAAAGCAGCATACATGGTTCTCTGCTCACTAGATTTTCACATCATCACTGCAAGATAGATATGGTAGCTGAGAGATATGGGCAAGTCCAAGGTCATTGATTTAGTTTTATGGCTCAAGAAGGACTAGAAACTCAGATCTCCCAAATCCCAGTGCTGCACACTAAACCCTACACCATACTGGCCCCCTGATCTCTCTCATGTGAAGGTTAAGATTCTTTCTAATGGTGTTTATTTTCAACATCCAGGGACTGTTGTCTGCACTAGTAGATTTATTTCTATATCTCCCACCTGACATGGTTTACAGATTACATTCTGGTATTCATGCAGAAACCGAGCAGACAGAAAAATTGCATTTATTGAATGAACCACTAAATCTCTATCAGAAGTGTTTCCATTTTAAACACAAGAGCCGTTTATACATAGAGAATACTTTATATACCCACTGTAGTTATGTACTCTCTCTCTCTCTCTCTCTCTCTCTCTCTCTCTCTCTCTATATATATATATATATATATATATAAACTATAGTTATATACCCAGTATAGTTATGGGATAGTTAAGAGTATAGTTAAGGGATGTGGTGGCTTAGTGGTAAGATGCCAATTCTGAAGATCGTAAGATCAGCAGGTTGGCAATTCGAGACCCAGGTGCTTCATGATGGGGTGAGCTCCTGTCACTAGTCCCAGCTTCTGCCAACTTAGCATTCAAAAGCATACAAATGCAAGTAGATAAATAGGTACTACTTCGGTGGGAAGGTGAACATGGTTCAGTGCAGTCATGCTGGCCACATAACCACTGGAGTAGTCCTGAGACAACGCTGGCTCTTCGGCTTAGTAACGGAGATGAGCACTGGCCCCTACAGTCAATTACAACTAGACATTCATGCCAAAGGAAAATCTTTACCTTTTTATAGTTATGGCCACAGTGTAATATTGGCCATGCTGATTGGGAATGATGTTTTTGCAGTCCTTCACATACAGAGTGCACCAGGTAGGGAGCTCTCATATAAAAATGTTTCAAAAGTACAAATTTAGGGTGAAGAGCCTAAAAAAGCAAAATGCTGAGGCAAAGGAGACCTCTGATTGACTGGTGTCAATCGGAGGGTTGTTCCATAATAGGAAAAAAATTAATGAATAATGGCAAATGGAAAGATTTTTAGAAAGCTATTTGATTTCCTTGATTTCCCTGCCCTCTCAGTAGTTCTTTTTTCCACCACAATTTTTAAAATATGTTTTTTGGGTAGAAATTTCCTGAGGAGGGAAAACAGTTGCGATCTTCATCTACAAAGCCATTTATTTCAAATTCTGAGAAAGTTGTTTTCTGTTCCCTAGTATCTGGTCTAAGGGAGATGAAAGAGTAACACCTCATTCTTACATCTTTTATTTGCTATCATGTTCTTCGCTAGGGATGCATCTGCATTGCAGAAATAATCCAGATTGACACCACTTTAACTTCTGTGGCTTCATGCTATGGAATTCTGGGAACTGTAGTTTTGTGAAACATTTCATCTTCTCTGTCAGAGGGCTTTAGTGCCACAACAAACTACAAATCCCAAAATTCAGTAGCACTGAGCTGTGGCAATTAAAGTTGTGTCAAACTGGATTATTTCTACAGTGTAGATGGAGCCTTTGTGAAGCTTTAGAGATCTGTATTGAATTTTTTTGTCTACTCTATTTTAACTTTCTGTGTTGCAGGCATTACATACATCTGAGAATCCAATAGTGTTAATCTTCTTGTACGCATCTACTTTGGTTGCCCTCCCCTGAGTTCTGTATTGGTCAAGGTAGCCTTTTCAATTCCAGGACTTTATATACACAGAGAGATCTGACAAGAAATGGGAGGAAGACCATTGGCTAAGAGGACAGAAAAAAAGATGCTAGATATTAATGAATTAATATAAGTCAATAAGATTCAGTTGCTAACCATATTTACAGACTAAAGTGCATGCCATGTTTTCAGGTCATTGGTCATCATGCATACCATATATGCTCCACTACAAGTCATCCTCATGTATAAGTTGAGGGCAGGTTTTGGGGTCAAAATTATGGATTTTGATATGACCTGTGGATAAGTCGAGAATAAAACTTAGGGGCATGTAATAAAGGATGAAGCAAAGGAAAACACTGCTAGAGAACTTACAAAATTCCAGTAAGCATAACTGTGCTCATAGTAAGGGTTGGATGGATAAGAGAATAGAGGGGGGTCAGTGCTTCCAAGATAGGCTATGTTCTTGCTTTTCACCAGGGGGTGGTTCCTTTTTAAATAGGAGTTAAAATACTGTATGTACATCGATCTGTGGATAAGTCAACTCAGTTTTTGGAGGGTCAATTTTTAGACTAAAATCTCTAGTCTAGTACATGAGCATATACAGTAAGTTGAGATTCAGTAGATTTGCTCTTTCTAGTGGATGGTCCAATCCTGTTTAAGGCATGAAATGTCTAGTCTTGTTATTGAACTGAAACACAGATGCTTCATGTCCTCTCTGGCCCATTAGAAGTGCAGGAAGGTCTTATAGTTTGAGGAAAGATAGGATATTTTTTTGAGGAACTCAATACTTTTTGAGGAAAGACAGGAAATTTAGGAAAGGAAAGGGGTTTAAAAACATTTATGAAACTTGAAGGGAAGCTTTGCAGCTGACTACAATCTCTGGAGTATGTAGAAAAATGAGAAATATAATCAGGCATAGATAGTGTTCTTGCCACCTCAGATCCTAGGCATGTCCTGCGAAGTGTAGTCCAGTAGATATCTTGGACCCAGAGTGCTAAACCAGGGTTGGCTGGTTTAAACAAGGTTGGTTTAAACCAAATTACTTTCTTAAAAAACATTATTCAATTCTCTCTTTTTTTAAAAAAAAAGTCTGGCTGTTATTACTATTTTCCAACCCTCTTACTAGAACAGCAATGGCTCTTTGAATTTAAACATTTTAACAGGTTACTGACAATTGTTCATTGTTAGACCAGTATCCAGTGTCAGATGCTTCTATTTAATCACTTTATTTATAGTGCAAGAAATGCCATCCAGAAATAAATCCTTCAATTAACATAAGTTCAGCCAAAACAACTTGTTTCAAAAGAGCACTTTTGTTTAGAATACAGTTCTCCCTCCATTCTTGTGGGGGAATCTGTTCCAGATCTCACCCCTTGCAAAAATGGAAAATCGTGTATATTCAAGCCCTATTGGCTTGAATGGAGGCACGCTCCCACAGGGGTGTGCACACTCGCGCCAGAGATGTGTGCCCCATTTTGTCCCCCTCTGTTCACCTCCAGTAGATAAGGAAGGGACGTGGATCCCAAGTCTGTGAGAACGGAGGGAGGACTGTAATTATTATTTCAGCTAGTGATCATAACATTTGAACTGCATTTTGCTACTTAATTTTTCTGATTTAGTCCCATATTGGTGTAGTCCTATATTCCTATATATGGACTACCAACTTGTCAATATAATTCCCAAAGTTTTATTGAGAGATGTAAATCATATCAAAGCCTAGTAACTTTGGATTGTTAATGTCAGAAGGCATTAAAATATGGCTGCTCAATCTTTCTAATACCGTATATAAAATAATGTTTCACTATTAATATAATAAGCAAGATCTATTATTTATTAAAACATTAATGCAAAAAAACTGGTTTAACATTACTTTGGGGTGGGTTTTTTTTACCTGCTAAAAGGAGTCTACTGTGGAAATGTTGAAAGATAGATCAACCCGGGGAGGGGCAGATGGATACTCGGAAACTAATGAGAGCTTTTAAGCACTTCCACATGCCCATGCTAAAATGAAACACAGAATACTGCAGCTACCTATGACTGGGTTTAGGCCAGTATGGAAAGTTCTGCAGCACTGGAGAGAACTAGCAAGATATCTCCACGTCAGGTAAGAGGACAAATGGAAAGCGTTCCAGTTAATGCTAGTGACAATGTCTGCATTCAGTCATCATGATAAATGGGAATAGTAGGAGCTCTAGCTGAGCCCTAGTGATATTTTATTGTTGTAAGCTGCCCTGATTGCATTTGCAGAGGGGCAAGATACAAATACATATTATTATTATTATTATTATTATTATTATTATTATTATTATTATTATTATTAAGATTGGGCAATGCTTATAAAGTTTGGGTAATTTAAGAGCAGTTAAGCCACAATCTGTGCACTGTGGTTGTTTACTAAGAGGCCAAATGTCACAGCAACTGCAATTACAGTTTTTCCCCCTTACCCAATCCTTCCACTATCAACAGGTTAGTGGAGAAAACCATACAGCAAACCCTGGGTCCTTTCTCTCCTTGTTGTGACAACAACAGGCTAGAAGGCCAGTTGATTCCATGTTCCGATGCCACAGTAAACCAGAAATGACAGGAGCATGTGTCAGCATGCTACTCATCCTTGATAATCCAAGGTTCCCTGGCTTATGTTTACATCCACAGGCAATATGAGAATTGTGGTTTGCGTCGGCATGATCTAGCATCAGAATGGACATTTTCCAGAATTTGTACTTGTGAGTTGGGGAGTATGATTGATGTGGATGTTCTCCTTACTGAAAGGAAATAAACATGCTGAACTCAATGTTGTCTGCACTGACTGAGGCCAGTTCTCTGTGGTTTCAGACAGAGGTCTTTTCCAGCCATACATGAAAATGCCAGGGATTTAACCTGAGACCTTTTCTGAGCAAAGGCTTGTTGTATAAAAGTCTTGGGTAGCCTGGTTTATCTTTTCACTTTACCTAAAATATATGAAGACAACTCCTTGCCTTAGTATCTGTACCACAGATGTTTGTCATGGAAACACTGGCTGTATATGACTGTATAAAATGGAAGATGAAGAATGCCTCTAATGGATCTTTTGCTCTTGAGCACTATTTAAAGGAGGTCTAAGCCATTTAAGATATCTAAAGCTTTACACTGTGTACCTTGACAAGCTAATCTCTGGCACCCTGGCATGATTAAGTAACAATTTACCATGTGACCAGGGTGAAGCTGGTTTAGTTTCTGTTAATCCACAGTCACTCAAGATGCAAGCATCAAAGAAAGAGATGGGAAAGCCTTTAGTCGACATACATGTAGAGTAAAACAAATTATTGTTTAAAAGATTCAAATGTACTTTGAAAATAGAGAGATGTGACATTTGGCAGGGATCTGGCTTTACTTTTCTTGTGAGTTTGGTTTTGAGTAGTGATGATGTGAAGCCATTTGGGGAACATTGATCCAAAACACTCTGCAGAAATAATTCAGTTTGAGACCGCTTTAATGGCCCTGGCTCAATGCTAGGGAATTCTGGAAACTGTAGTTTTGCAATACATTTAGCCTTCTCTATCAGAGAGCTCTAGTGCCACAATAAACTACAATTTCCAGGATTCCCTAGCACTGAGCCAGGACAGTTAAAGCGGTCTCAAACTGGATTATTTCTGCAGTGTGTTTTGAACCATTAGTATCCAAAATCCCTGGACAAGATCTTGTGTACCAGCCCTGGATACCAGATGACCAGTCTGAGAACGTTATCACACGTGGGCCAGAAAGCGATAATAAAATGGAAATGAGGCATTCTGAAAATAAACCGAAAATAAACCTTGATTCTGCAAATGGCTTTCACACGTAATTACCTTAATTGCGAAATTACAGTAAGTGCATTTAATGTTCACACACAAGTGAGAAAAGCCCGTAAATGAACTAGAAATGATCTTCTTGCACATGCACAGATAGAGGAATGCTCGCTGGAACCATGGGAAAAGCAGGGAAGTGCTCCCAAATGCGCATTTGCTTTTCACATTACAGTAAATGCGAAATTACTGTAATTTTGCAAATGCATTTCCTCAAAACTACCAAATTTCAAAAGATCTCGGATAATACCAGTTTCTGTCCAGTTTCTGTCCAGTTTCTGAAATTGTGAGGCACAAATCCAGTTTCTGTTTGGGATTTGTGTGGATTAACCAGATTTCCCCCGTGTGATAACGTCCTGAGTTTAGGTTTTGCGTATTATTTTCCTAGAACATGTTTAACACTGTTTTGTGAATGCATTCAATAAGTTCTAGACATACTGATATAGCAGGACATATGTGTGAAAATTGGGAGTCAGTATTTGGAGTTATACCCACCATTACTAGTAGATATATTTGCATTAGACATTCTTGATGAGTAAGAATTGGGATCTGCGTTGTTTTGTAAATTTTCCTAACATAGACTGAGGATATGCAGTGTTCACATATGGCTGTTTCTGGTAATTAGATCCAAACACAGATGAAGTGAGAAACATACAAACCATATTCCATGTCAGATGTCCTGCAAGTACATAGATACAACAGGGGGGCCTGAATATCACTGTTAACTCTTCAGTTTCATCAGACATTAATCATGTGATGAGCTCATATTTTGAACAGGCAATAATGACAAAAGAAATGAGCCAATTCAAAGCTGAGGTATCAGTTTATTTTCCATATTAGTTATAGAGACAAAGATTGCTGTTCATTTGCTTTTTCCAGAAGGATGGCATTACAGGGCTGGTGTGGCAGAGTGTTTCTGTGTGTGTGCATATATATATGTATGCCACATCAGTAATAATAATAAAATAGTAACCTTGACATCTAGGAATGAGCCATGGAAATTGAAGCTGATCCTAACCATTTTTATTAACAAGTCTTAAGTTCAGATATGCTTCAAGTTGCTAACCTAAGTGTGCAGGAGATCTGAAAGCCATAGGAAGGTCAGCTTGAATATATATGAGGTGAATTGCTAGGTTGAGTTGACTTGTAACCTGATTCTGACTTGCATGGAGTAGATCTGTAATTTGCAAAAATGTGCTGTTAAATTCAGCACAGCTATTACTCACACAAAATGCTTGTCAGGTAATCAGTTATTGTTTTCATTGTTTTCCTGAGTGTGGTCTTTCTCAAGAAATGTGTTAGTTTCTTTCCACTAGCCTTCTTGGAAATACATAAACTGACATTATAGAATACCTGATATTCTACTTATAGTAGCACAAGAAAAACAAACTAGATACTCTAGAGTTCCATTCTTTTTATGGCAAAGGACTTGGTAGGGACTCAGAGGTGCCTTTCCTATCTCTTTCTACTTCTGAATGAAACTAGTAGATCCTCATCCCTGACTTTGGAAGGGGAAGCAGTGGAGAGAATCAATACAAGATGAGAGTTTTCAGAAATTCTTCCAGTGTGCTTCCACTTTGATTGTGGTCCTGGCTAAAGCTATAACTGCCTTCAGCAGATTCATTTTCTTACATTTCTTGGGCAGGAGAAGTGAGTATTATTTCAGATTTTTGTGACTTTATATGAATGTACAGTAGCTTCTGTACCCTAATATATAACTCACAAATAAGCAAAGGAAAGGAAAGCAGAAGGGGGGACGTGGGGGTGGGAGGAAGGAAAGGAGCCAGTTTTACAGAAATTAAAATTCAATAGCTAACAACCAGCATTAGGTAGGGATAAAACACCTCTGAAGCAATAGTATTGATGTGTAAATTTGGAAATAGAAGAGTATGATCAGTTAGAATGCAGTATCTCTCTTTTACTAACTCTTTTTTGAAACTTTCAAGATATGAATAACTCATCTTCATCATACATTATTTGTATATCAGTATTTGTGATTATTCCCTTTCCTGGTTCATTCACTTCTGGTTTTAATTCAAGCTCAAAGTGATGGCTGGGAGGAATGGGGATAAAGAACTGAAAGAGGAAAGGAATAGGGTGAGTTGTTGGGAATGAGCCGTTTCAGGCTGAATGGACGTTGAGCTTTACATAAAAGGAGATTGATTCTTTGGACATTATCACACAGGGGCCAGTTTCGTAGTTAAAGAGATAATAAAGTGGAAATGAAGCATCCCGAAAATAAAGCGAAAATAGCGCTAAATTGCGCAAAAGCATTTCTCACGTAATTAGAATAAAAGCGTAATTAAGTAAAAAGTGAAAAAATACATTTTTAATTTTCATACACAAGTGGAAAAAACCCGTACATGTACTAGGAATGAGTGTGTTTTGTGACTAGACTCCTCCTTTTCCAGGGCGGGTCCTGTATTTCATTCAACCTTCTCTCCTCCCCAGGAGGAAATGTCAAACTGTCCTCCATTTGGGGTCATGTCCTCCTGCACAGTCTTCCTTTGGGGTTAGAACCTCTCAAGAGAGCAGAGGAGGAGGAGAAGGAGGAGGCTGGAAAAGGCAAGGCAAGCCGAGGCAAGACAGAGACTCCTGCCTGTGCTGCTGCTGTTCCTCTTCCAGCCAAAGCTCCTGGCGCATGGCTTGAAGAAGGAAGGAAGGAATAAAGAGAGAGAGCAGAGGAGGAGGAGGAGGCTGGAAAAGGCAAGGCAAGCGTTCTTTCCCCTCCTTTCCCCTCCAGCCCAAGTGCCAAACTTCTCCTCCGTCCCAAACTTCCCTCTACTGGGCTGCCTTCCCTTCTCATTCTCCTTCCCTTTGCCTTCTCTTGTCCGGCCAAGAGCCCCCCCCCTTCCCCTCCTGCCCGTTCTTCCCCTGCAGGACCCTGGGGGGCTGGAGGCGGCGGAGACCGGAGGAGCATGGCACTGAGGAGGAGGAGGAGCAGGAGCAGGAGCAGGAGCCCCTTCCCACTGCCGCCCGGGACTCTGCCTCCCTGGACGCCCCTCCTCCTCCTCTTCCTCCTCCTCCTGGCCCTCCTTCAGGTCCTTAAAGGAGATTTGTCTGTGCGCATTTGCATTTCACATTAAAGTAAATGCGCAATTACTTTAAAAGCGCAAATGCATTTCCTCTAAACTCCCAAAATTAAAAAGACCACTTTCTGACCAGTTTCTGTGCGACGTTGTGTGAAATCATGAGGCGCAAATTCGCTTTTTATTTGGGATTTGTGTGGAATAACCTACAGATTTCCCCCGTGTGATAACGTCCTTTGACTTTCCTTCACCAAAATACTTCAGGAAAGCTAATCAGATGCTTTAATTTTGCATTTGATTTTGCACTTACTATGTACTAATTTCATTCTCTTCCATGATAAATAAATTAATAGTAGCAGGCTTGAGTGCATATAGAATTGAGAGCCTTTCCAGGTGCCATAGGCTGAGTCCAATCCAGTAAAATTATCTGTACTTACCTCAATATCAATCCTTTAAGAACACATAACATTCCTCTGGATTCAAAGTCAAAACACATCTTTTTGACAAATAAGGGGTTTAAACCGATTTTTTAAAACCTTTTTTAAAATGCAGTTTATGGGGTGGGGGAAGGTTTTTCCCCTTTTTTTGTAGTGTATGTCCTACTGGATTGGTGTGGCATTGGGGTTGGGGTATAGTTGGGGAGCAGGACAGATTAGTGGATGATATCCTCCATCCAGTAAGCGTGTTGTTGCCATTTTATTTTTATTGTTCAGTGTATGCGGGGTGGCTGGACCTAATAATCCTCACTCACTGACTCACCACTAGGATGGGAAGGAGAAAGGGAGGAAGGAAGTCATCTCATTCTACACCAGCTTGCTTCCTCTGACCCAGGAAGACCCAGTCTACACCCACCCAAGCATGCCTGATCTACCTCCACACAGCTGATCTAATGGTGGTGCTAATCTGGAGAGTCAAAGATGGTGGCTCGAAGGATGTAGGAGAAAGGGGGGGGGAGACAGCCAGGAAGGTGGCAGTGGCAGCCCTAAGTAGAAGAAAGAAACATTTATTTTTTCTTTACCCTTCTCTTGAGGCTTCCATCCCCTCCCCAGCTGAATCTTGCTTGCAAAGTTTCTCCAAAATCAAGCGGCTCATGGTCAACCCCCATACCTCTTCAGTGACACCACTGGATCTGCCGAAGCCACCTCCACAGGATTGCTTTGATATATGAAGTATGCATAGAATTGTCAGTTTTTTAATCCACTTTTCTTCAGTTCTTTTAAGGCAGACTTGACTTGTGGAAATTTACCAGGTGAAACTTTTTTTTCTAGTAGGGTAATAAAATGATTGTGGAAAACATAATGTCTTAATATTTCTACATGTCAGGCTGTTGTTAAAGTTCTGGGCAGAAAGATGTCATAGACTCATGCTGGAGAACCTTCCATAACCATAGGTACCCATTGGGCCATGTGAGAGGACAGCCATAGAGTACATAGACCTTCTTATGTTCCTATGTTGTTAGAGGAAGACCTGTTATTGTTAGCTGTTGCATATAACTGGTTTTCTTATTAGTTCTCCAGTACCTTTCACAGCACAGCTATACTTGAGTAGAAAGTATGACTGAACAATCTGATTTTTCCCACACATGAAAACAGACTGAGATCCTGCACATCATATGTAACTACAACAGCCACTTTACCTATGGTGATGCCCACCTACCCTCCCCTGCAAAAAACCTACTTTTTCAGCCTGATATCACCACAACCAAAGCATTTCTGAGGTAGTGAAAATAATGTTCTCAGGGCTCATTAAGAATAGGCACCTAGAGAGATCCCTTTGGATACAGCCACAATTGTTTGTCTCAGTGCATTCCCAAACCAGGAGAAGGCTGCAATTGTCATTTCCTGTTATCCTAATCTCCAATGCCTTGGAAGCCCTCTGGTTGGGGTGCTGCTAAACTAAAAAAAATGGGTTTTGGGGGATCATCTTTAGTAATTAACAACCATAATGTGAACCCTCAGCAGTTAAGAGATTATAAATCCATTTTTTAATTTCATAACTTCTGAACAGGATACCAGCCACAATGTTCAGAAACTCTCATAGTTTTTGGTATAGTATAAAAAAATTTTTGCACAGAACCCTCCAATTGTAGGAGGGGCTGTTTTGTTTGGAAACCTTGGGGAAACCTTGGGGAATTTGCATGAAAAATATGGGCATTTTTGTACAGCCACAAGTTGAGGACAAAAACCTACTTGCATTGTTTTGTTGTTGTTAACTGCCCTTGAGTCGATTTCAGCTCATGGCTATCTAGATCAAGAGAAGCAGTAGTGCCACTCTATTCTGCTTTGGTCAGG
>CM034701.1:119036331-119057006 GCA_020142125.1 Phrynosoma platyrhinos | reverse complement strand
TGGCCCTTGTGGTCTCTTCCAACTCTATGATTCTATGATTCTATCCTGTGGATGAGAGATCTCCAAGACTCCCTGGCCTCAACTGCTCTACTCAGGCCCTGCAGGCTCAGGCCTATGGCTTCCCTGATCGGGTCTACCCATCTGGCATGTGGTCTTCCTCTCCTTCTACTACCTTTCATCTTTCCTAACATCATTTTATTTTCTAATGGTTCATTTTTCCTCATGATGCGACCAAAATATGACAGCCCCAGTTTCATCATCTTGGCTTCCAAGGATAGTTCAAGCTTGATCTATTCTAGGACCCATTTGTTTGTCTTCTTGGCTGTCCACAGGGTCCTCAACGCTCTTCTCCAACACCACATCTCAAATGAGTTGATTGTCTTCCTATCAGCTTTCTTCACTGTCCAGCTCTCACATCTGTACATGGTGATGTTACTGTTCCTTGGTTGTTATATTAATTTATTCTATCTATGTCTTTATACTGATCTATTGTTTAATACCATTTTAAGGGGTGGTGGGGGGGTTATGGAATACATATTGAATTTTTAGTGTAATTTTAAATGTTGTAAGCTGCCCCGATTGCGTATGCAGAGGGGTGGGATAGAAATAAATTATTATTATTATTATTATTATTATTATTATTATTATTATTATTATTATTACAAAGGCCTGGATGTATTACTTTGCAGAACAATTTCATGAAACACACTGGGATGTGCAAATACCAGATGAAAACTGCATAATATTGTAACTTCTGTGTTACTTTCCCATTTTTTTAAATCTAGGAAGCAAATAATATCAAATATTCTTTCCATTCCTACCTTTAAGTAAGGGAAAGAGATGGCGGGGAAATCCAGAAATAGATTTCTTGTATCAGATTTAGTGTGGCCCCCAGATGTTGAATTTCAGCTGGTTCTGCAGCTTGATTGTAAAAGAGTTCAGATACTTGTGCATTAGCAGGTACTTCAGCAAGCATGTTTTCCCTTGCATACAGTAAACTAATCCAATAACATCCAAACAATGATACCTTTATTGGACCAACCAACATTCACAATTACATGTTGCAAGCTTTCGAAGTCACACTGGCTTCTTCATCAGGCAAACAGGAAAAAAAATTGAAGATGTTCGTTCATAGGCCTACATTTTCTGTTTCTGGTTTATTTCAGATGGCAAGGAGGGCTAATTGCAGGCTGGCACCTCCCCCTTTGACCATGTGGTCACTGGAAGATTTTCAAAGTCAAGGAAATTTAGTGTCTATTTGCAATTCAAAGAAGATGTTTCCTTGGAATCCAACATGCCTCCTTCATGTTTCAGTCCAATACCTTAATCTGCTAATGTATAACAGATTCCTGCATTCCTTTGCATCTGACAATCTCCATTTTTGTTGTTAACTGCCTTCGCGTTGATCTCAACCTATGGTGACCCTATGGATGAGACATCTCCAGGCCCCCCGTCCTCTACTGCTCTGCCCAGCTCTTGCAAACTCATATTTGTGGTCTCTTTAATAAAGTCCATCCATCTAGCATGTGGCCTTCCTTTCTTTCTACTTCCCTCCACCTTTCCTAACATTATTGTCTTTTCCAATGATTCATGCCTTCTCATGACAGTCTTGTCATCTTGGCTTCCAGAGAGCTTTCCAGTTTGATCTGCTCTAGGACCCACTTGTTTGTCCTTTTGGCTGTCCATGGGATCCTCAGCACTCTTCTCCAGCACCATATTCTCTCAAATGCATTGATTTTCCTCCTATCATCTTTCTTGGATGTCCAGCTCTCACATCCATACATGGTAATAGGGAATACGATGGCTTGTATGATTCTGTCTTTCGTGCTGAGTTGTATATCTTTGCATTTTAGAACCTTTTCTAGTTCTTTCATAGCCACCCTCTCCATTCTTAGTCTTCTTCTGATTTCCTGACTTCATCCCCCATTCCGATCAATGTTTGATCTCAGGTATGAGAACTCTTTTACTATTTTTATTTCCTCATTGTCTAGTTTGAATGTGTGTAAGTTCTCTGTGGTCATTATTTTTGTTTTCTTTATGACATCTCCATAGAATCCCTGAAAATGAAAGATGTAAAGAAAGAAATTCAACTATACTACTGGCCCCAAATGGAGAACTAGTAAGAACTAGTTCCCCACCCCCCACGCCTTTTGATGAAGTATACATATACAACAGGGCAGAGGCATGACAATAAAACCATAAGCAGGACCTAAAAAAAGCTGACTGATCTCCTGTTCAGTTCAGGCAGTGCAAGCCCCTTAAGGGAAAAGTGTTAAGGAGGAGAAGGAGCAGCTGCTGGACAAGTGGATATCAGGGCAAATTATCAGTCTGAGTGTGTACAATTCCCTGCATTGGTACAATCATCATTTATGGCACCTGGCCACTGAACATCTGGCTTTGCTTTTGTGTGTCTCGGAGAACAAGCAACAGTGGTGTGCATTTCCAATGTCACCTCTGCTTGCTTCTTCCTCCCCAACACTTGTCTAGTTGCTGTTTTCAAGCCATGGCCACACCCCAACTCTTTTGGACTAAATTTAAAACATAGGCTAATCAAAATGGTGTGGGGGTTTTCCTCTCATTTGCCAGTTTTAGAGAAGCAGATGGTTTCCTCTGAGGTGGCAAGGGTGATGTGCAGACGTAATACTGGCTGCTGGTAAACCATGGTTTGAAAAATGGGAGAGAGTTTTATGGGCTTGTGTCTCCTCCCTGAACAGTAGCCACCTTTCCCTTCTTGGGGATCTCTGACGCAAGCCATGACTGACACAGAGTTGCTGAATAGCAATGCTTTATAAGCCTACAAAAAACAGTCAGGGACACAGAAGGCTAGCATGATAAGTGTACAATTAAACGAAGACTCCTCTGATGATCAGTTTCTGTATCAGAGAAGGTTTTCTAATAAACCTTTGGACCTATGAGGTACCTTCTCCCAGGTTAATAGCCACAAATGATATTGAACATAGATTTGCTACCTCAGAAGAAGACAAGGTCTATATCTCTTTTAGGCTGAAATCATATACCCACTTTCTTCAAGGTAAGAGCCAATGAACTCAATGAGACTTACTTCTAAGTAAAACTCCTGCACTCCTGTCTGACCCTGACTTCCACTCCGCCATAAGCATCTGAAGAAGTAGACCACATGAAAGCTAATGCTACAAATGTCTTCTTTTTCCCCCCAGTTAGTCTCAACAGTGCTACAAAATCTCTATATATAATACTTCCAAGTAGGTGTGTTTTGCTACACACCTCTAAGGGGGAAAATCCACAACTCTTTGTATGCTAAAAAAGTGGAATGGAAAATGAAAATAATGAAACTATACTTGTTTTGAGAATTGTTTTGAGTCTATTAACAGGTTCAAGAGTATAGAAAAGAAAATATAATTTAGAAAGAAAGGGTGAAAGTAAGATTAAAGCTACAAAAGCGCTATCAGAAGAACCAATTATAGTCAGTTAATGTATCCCTATTGTGTTCTAAAATAATCAGACACAGATCAAATTAGAGTCCATTTCTGTTTTATAAGCATAGAGAGGGTGAGTTGAGCCTACTAATTACTTTTCCAATAAAGTTCTGTATGAATGAATTTAGCAGCTGTGGCAGTGACTTCAGCAGGAATTTGACAAGATGAAATGCTGGAAGTGTAGATGAATCTCTTATTTGCTGAGTGAGAAAAAGATAGAAGAGTCAAAATTAACAAGGAAAGATTTGCTAGTTGCGCACATTATTTCTGTCACATCCCTGGATTGGTGGTGGGGTGGAAGATCCTGTTGAGCCAGTTTCCAGTAAAACTGGGTTCTGTTTCTGCCTTAGACAGTTTTCACTAAGTTGTATTTTTGGGGGGGGGGGTTGTGGGTGTGTTTGCTTGCTTGCTTGTTGGCTGCACACCATAAATGTCTGGGGTGGAAATTGTGTGACCCTCCAGATGTTGCTGGACTGAAATTTCTAGAATTCCTCACCGTTGGCTGTATTGAGTAAGATAACTGGGGGTTGTAGTTCAGCAACATTTGGAGGGCCATGATTCCCTCTCCTGCTGTAAATGAATTCAAATGTTTGTGTTGGTCTCTGCCACTGGACCCACTCCAAATGACAGGACTTAACTCCAGGAGCCCCACCTCTGTCAGGAAGGACTTTTCCTTTCAGATGGTTTTGTATATTGTTACATACTTTCAAGAAGATTCTGACTTATGCCAGTCCTCTCTCTAAAGCAGGGGTAGGCAGCCTTTCCCCTTTAAGGGCCGAGGGACTTCAGCTCCCAGAATCCCAGGCGGTATTGGCCAACATGGGACTATTGGCCAACATGGCTGAGGTTTCTGGAAGCTGAAGTCCCTCGGCCCTTAAAGGGGAAAGGTTGCCTACCCCTGCTCTAAAGTGTTCTTAGCAAGGTTTATTCATAACATGTTTGCCATTGCCTTCCTATGAGGCTGAGAGAGTGTGACTTGCCCAAGGTCGCCCTATGTGTTTCTGTGGCTGAGTAGAGATCTGAACCCTGGTCTCCTAGTTTATCATGCAAATCACCACACTACACTGGCTCTCTGTCACCTCTGATTTTAGATGTAGATGATATTATTTTATTAGTAGTGTTTGATTATTTCTGTTTTAGGCTATTGATAATAAGCTGATGGGGCTGATTCTACAGACTAGGCATACTTCAGTTAATGCACCCCTCATTCTCCACCTTTAGACTATAGCCTCTGGCAGCTACTGCTGCTGTTTTGTTTTTGTTTTTCCTTCTTCAGAGGAATAATCAAATAAATGCTCAGCAAGCACAGATGGTGTCTCTTGAGAGGGCAACCAAATATATCTGCTGAAATTTTGTCTTGTCCTGCCCTCTTTTGCACTGAACTACTGAGATTGCTTGAGAATTAAATGCCTGGATGGTTTATAGTGGAACTTCACAACAATAAGTACTGGTGAACCTATGGCATGCATGCCATCTCTGGCAAATGAAGCCATTTTCAAGGGCATGCGGAGAGACGGAGGGCAGGGAAAAAGAGGAACAGGCACCTTTAAGTTTGGGCACTTTGTCTCTAAAAGGTTCGCCATCACTGTACTAGATGCTTCTTTGATT
The DNA here is from genome assembly GCA_020142125.1 of Phrynosoma platyrhinos. Classification (NCBI taxonomy): domain Eukaryota; kingdom Metazoa; phylum Chordata; class Lepidosauria; order Squamata; family Phrynosomatidae; genus Phrynosoma; species Phrynosoma platyrhinos. Next base: position 119,051,943 of record CM034701.1, on the reverse strand, counting down.
GCTTGTTTAAAGCAGTATGGCCAAGGTAGGGCCTTATAGACATTGTTGGGCTGCAATTCCAAGCAGCTCTAACTGTCATACCCTATGGCAAGACTGCTGAGTAGCTGGGTGATATCTGGAAAGCCACATTTCCCCCCCCCCCAGTTTAAAAGAAATACGAAATTATTAGGCTGTTTGATCCATGCAACTAATATTGCATTCTTTGGGTTTACTGTGCTCCTAGTAGGATTTTGGTACCTTAAGAGCTGTGTACAAGACAGATATTCAACAAGTAATGCATTCTCCATCAGATCATTTCTATCTGTAGGAAAGCTTCACCTTCTGATATGTTGTTGACTGCACAATGGTTAAGACACAGGATGCTATAAGAAGAGGGGAAAGAACTTCATTTATTGCATGTATATCCTCTCTTTCTCCAAGAAGCTCTGGATATGTTTTTAGCATTGCAATAACCATGTAATGTGGATTTAGGATTAAGGTTTGTTTTCTTTCTAAGTATGAGGCTTTATAAGAAGGAGGGATGTACAAGTAGAGCCTTCTCCAACACCAAGATAGGGAATTTACATTTGCTATATCTCTGCCAGCCAGACAGCTTAGAAGGCCAGAAAAAACATGTAACTCAATGTAAATCAATTAAATTGAGAGAAGAGACTGGTTTGCCCTAGACTACTCCAGCCTTTGTTGACCAGGCTTTTTAAAAATAATAAAGGAGGGGCACGAGAGGAGATTGCCCCAGACTTCACATATGGGGAGGGTCTAGTCGTCACACATGAAGCTTGTCCTCTTTGCATCGCTGCATTGTGGTCAAACCATTTCTTTTAGGGCATTATATAAATGTAATGGAAAAGGAGGGCTGTGGGTGGGAGCTTCAAATGAGCATTATGTCCAGGGGTAGGCAACCTTTTTGAGCCGGGGGCCGGATTGCTGTCTCTCAGACTATGGGGGGGCCAAGGCACCAAAAATAAATAAATAAATAAATATAAAAATATTTTTTTAAAAAAAATAAAAAATATATGCATGCACACTTTCTCAGCCCCAGAAAAACCATGACAAAACCCCTGTGGAGATTTTGCCAAGAAAACCCCAAGAACAAGTAATAACAACAATAATCAATATTATCATGGCGGGCGGTGGCGGCGGCAGCAGGACCAGCCTGGGACCGGTCCAAAGGCCTCGGGGGGGCGCATCCGGCCCCCGGGCCTTAGGTTGCCTACCCCTGATTATGTCCCAGGCCTCTCAATATCTTAACAGGAAGCTTCTAGTTGAGCAGCTATTGTGACTTGTTGCTCCCATTCAAAATCTAGTTCTCTAGCCAAGTGTTATTCAAAGTGGTGGTCTGCAGACCACCTGGTTCACACTAAGTTTCCAGAAAACTATGCAAATATGATATTAATGTGGCACAAATGTAACACTTGTCCCTGGCACATGGGAGGGGGGGAAAAACCCAATCTACCACATCAGATAGCTGGAGAAGCATTGTTCTTGTCAATACATCACACAGAACAGCATTTACAGCAGAATAGGCCTCTTTTATTCTGAAGGAGGAAAGAGAGCAGTACAAAGAACTTCCTTTTTCTTATAAGAGCTCCCCTAGAAAAATGATTAATCGATAAAGCAAGGGACTCTCACCATTACTCAGAAGAGTTCTTGACCATATTTCTGACTTATGACAACCCTAAGACTAACAAGGGGTTTTCTTGGCAAGGTTTGTTTAGAGGAGGTTTGCCTGCCTTCCTCTGAGGCTGAGAGAGTGTGACTTACCAAAGGTCACCCAGTGGGTTTCCACAGCCATGCAGGGGTTTGAACGTTGGTCTTCAGAGTTGTCATCTAGCTCTCAAACTACTCCATGTTAGCTATAAACAATTGTTTACATAATGGAATAAAGCAACAGAACCCATTTTTGTCTTGGCATCATTAAATATTGTAATTCCATAGGAAGCTGTGATTTCTAGTCAAGTACTTGTGAATGTATTCTTGTATTCCCTGCTGAGAACTACTGAAGCCAGGTCAAACCTGGTTTCTTCATCTTTTCTGCTAGACAACTCCTAACCTGACCTCACTCCTGACCCTAAAATCAGCTTGGAAGTTATGGGGTCATGAAGCTGTGGTCTATCAGGTGTGAATAATCCACCTGTGCTGACGTCATCTGGGGGAGGGGAGATTTATAGTAACAGCAGAGCATGGATTAGTTGACATTAAGACAAGGTTTGTGATTTATTTTCTATCTAGGACAATCCTAGATTTTGCAGACATGTTGGAGATCTGTTAATACAGGTTAAAGTGACAATATGAAGATTCAGGGATCGCTTTATCCATCAAGAGGTGTTCCTTGGGACTCGCTTTTGGTTGCTCGGTTAAAAAGAAAGTTTTGTGTAGTTGCAGCTGATTTGGAATGGAGTGTGAGCTAAAAAGGGATGGGTTAAGATTATGCCCGAAAAGATTTATGGCTTCTGTACCTGTGTCTGACAATTTCTTGGGGCAAACCTCCCCTTTTGTGATTCAAAGCAATTGAAAGCTGCAGTGGTTCCCATCCCAGGACAAGTTTGTGTTTTGCCTGATGGCTCTCTCTTTGCAACATATCGATCTGCTTTGTAGCTTTAAAGTAGAATTGGGCAAAGTGTGCCCTGTTAGCCACAAAGGTGTGAGTCTTATAGAGCCTCAGCTACCAGTAGCACCCTATCTTTTGGGGAATGTTATTTTGGCTTGCGAGAGAGTGGGTAACCTTTTAGGACTGGAGGCATCTTTTTGTACCAGTACTTGCTGATAGACTCCAGATGATAACTTTTATTTGTAAGAAATATGAAAGAACACACACACTAGAATAATATCCAGAGCTAACCAAAATGGAAAAGTGAAAGGTGACAGCAGAGATTGAAAATTGGATTGAGGGTGATAGCTACCAGTCTCAAAGATGGGTCCATGGAAAACTGGAGCGGCTCAAACAGGGAAGTCTGAGGGAAATAGTTGCAGAGCACACCTGGGAGGGTTGACTGCATAGAAAGAGGCTATGGATTTCTACCCATATTTATATCTGAAAATCAGCCTCAGGCTATGGTGATTTTGTGATATTTTGCCCACCCCTGCTCTAAAACTAGTACTCAAATGAGTGGCAATGCTGCTGTGGGTATCTTCCCTCACTTGTTGTAAGTAGGAATCCAGGTAACATGGGGAGGCTGACTGAGCATACCAAGAAAGGTAGCCCTGTCTGTAAGTCAGCATGTTGTAGTGGTCTGAATGTTGGACTAGGAGTCCAGGAGACCACATTTCAAATCCTCAATCAGCCATGGAAACCCACTGGGTAGCCTTGAATAAGGGGGGATGCAGACGAGGGCGTCGGAGACGCCCTGGTCCGGACCGCCGCCGGAGTTCAGCCTCCGGACGGCGGCACATCCCCGGCGAATCTAAAAGGACCGCCAAAATGGCGATCCTTTTAGATTCTGCCGAAAGTGCGCCCTAACAGCGGCGGGCGCACTTTCGGCGGCTCAAACGCCGCGGCGCGTTCGGCTGCCACGGCGTGAGGGCAACCCGCAGTCGCCGGCCGTGCGGACGGCCGGCGCTTCCGGGTGCGCCCTCAGGAAGAGGAAGAGCCGCCGAACGTGCGGCGGCTCCTCCTCTTCTGGGCCTCGGAGACGGCGCAATTAGCCGTCTGCCGAGGCCCTAAGTCACATTCTCTCAACCTCAGAGAAAAACAAAGGCAAACCTCCTCTGAATAAATCTGGCCAAGAAAGCCCCGTGATAACTTTGCATGAGTTCTCACTAAAGACACATAGCAACAAGCCCTAGCTATTGTATTTTCCACTGATAGATAATTTTAAAACTACAGCTCAGATGCCATGGTTGCAGTATAGCATTTCTCTTCATTTAGGGCCTTTACATCTGCCAGAAATAATGCAGCTTGAGGCCACTTTAACTGCCCTAGCTCAATGCTAGAGAATCATGGGAATTGTAGGTTTTTCTGAGACATTGAGCCTACTCTGTCAGGGAGCTCTGGTGCCACATTAAACTACAGTTCCCACGATTCCTTAGCACTGAGCCAGAACAGTTAAAGTGGCCTCAAGTTGCATTATTTCTGGCAGTCTGTAAAGGCCCTTGGTCAACTAATGAGGAAGATCTTCCTCAAGATGAGTAGCAGAGGCAGCTTTAAAATCTTTCCAGAGCAGTGACTTAGGAAAAGAGGATGCTGGGACACTGGTCCTGTCAAAGTGCATTCAACTCTGGTGGTCTTTTTCTGTCTCCAGTTCCAGGGAGGTGTTTGGTCCTTGAGCACAGGCCTGTGCGATGCCTTGATGACCATGGATGTGATGTTGTGCACAGCCTCTATTTTCAACCTCTGTGCTATCAGCGTGGATAGGTAAGCATTTCTTTACATCACTGGCTTACAACTCTTGGAATTTCCATTTTCACAAACTGGTGGGTGGGCTGTCAAACACTTTGACTTTGGCTCTGGGATGGACTCCTGCACCATATCTGAGGGCACCAGGTCAATTTAGGAGAACAAGCAAGGCCATACGTCACATGTATCTCTGTTATTCAACAGAGACAAATGGCCCAGGCATTTAGGAGGACGAGTCCAAGTCCTGTTGCTTGTTGGCCCCATCAGCCACCTGTGCAGTGCTAGAGCCAACTCTGTACCAGCAGTTTCCTATAGAAAATACGCCTCACCAGTCATTTACCCTTGAAGGTATAATTTGCAATAAACCGTTTCATCACCTAGGCACCACTTTTGTAACATTTGAGCAGTCTCAGTAAAGATAGTTTCTAGTTATGATTTGAGGGGAGCAAGTAGTACTTAACAATGTTTTTTGAGAGAAATTAGCATGCCACATTCCCAAGCCTGGTTTAGTGCTCCATGCAGCTGTTTTTTCTTTCAAAAGGAAGTGGATGACATTAAAAACACTTTGGGGCAAAAGTACCCTTAAGATAATTGGTAATTTAATACCAATTGGCAACAGTTGGAGAAACAGTGACTGATGTCACTCATGATCCTGTTGGCAAAGATGGAGCACTTTTCAGTTGCTCTCCAGGGCTGTATGTTTTAGCCAGCTTTTAAAGTACTATTGAAGGAAAACTAGAAGAACTTCAGCAATAGATCCTTTCCCCCACCTAGCTCCAGCTGTCAAATGAGAAACTGTTGGCACACCATGGAATCTGAAACATAGGAGAAATTAACATTCAGGTATGAAAATCTCCTTCTGTCTTCCCTACCTGGTCTTCTTGGCTGCCATTAGTTAGTCCTATGGTCAAAGCCTTGGTTTTCAGATTGGTTTCATGGTGCATTTTGGTACACAAAATATTTCCTTTCTGTAGGTGGCACAGTAGAAAAATGTTGGCGGAGCTATGTTCAGATCCATACTTTGCTATGAAAATCAATTCTCATTGAGATTATTGCACCAGGCATGAAAAAGCTCCCAAAAGGGTGTGCGTATCAGGTGTGCTGTCCCCACTCCCAGTCCTTATATCAGCTCTTTTCTCCCCCAGCCTTCTCACACTGAGCAGAGGTCTGAAGGAGGCATTTGTGTGCATTCAGCTCAGTTTAAGTCAATTCAGTTTTATTGCTTTAGTTTAGTACATATCCAGAGCAAAAAGCAAAATATCACAATACAATAAACTCTAATTAAAAATGTCAGAGTGAGTTAAAACACATCATATTCATATACTGCATATGAATATGATGTGTTTTAACTCACTCTGAAATAATGTATTGCAACCATAAAATGCAACAACAGAAGAATATAAGCTTGATATCAGTATCTAATAAAGGAAAACCCAAAGTACCTGTGTCAGTAACATTTCTCCCAGACATTATAGGTTTTAACTTCAACTTAGACTTTAAAAAAAAAACTGAATAGTAAACCTTGCCATTCAAAATGTGATGAATTTATTTTTATCTGAAAACAACATCATTAATTGGTCCTGATCTGTTCTTCCTGGAAGTTTTTTTAAGCTGGGCTGCAAATGGTTTTTTTTTCTTTTTTCTTCTCAGCAAAACATGTAGGGCACCAAAATATCACATGCACTAGGTCTTCAACAGACTTGTGGTCACAAAGGCAAATTCTTTTATTGTAAGAAATCCTCTTAAAAGGCCTAATTCAGCAAGGGGGAAAATATATTAAAATCAGCCTCTACAAAGGCCTTTCTCTGATCAAAGCTTAGAATATCAGTTAAAATGGGATGGGAAGGCTAGAAGGAGAGACATTTACTTGATCTCTGCAATTAGTGTTCCAAATTGGTGCAGGGCCCTAAACGTGTTTGCATAATGGTTTGAATGTGTTGTTTCCCCCTCAGGTCTTTTTCCAACATGTGAAAGTTTGGAGTGGAACCTAGAGGGGCAGGAATATTGGGGTGGGACAAACATGAAGAAAGAGCTTAGGTGGTTTCTCTGTGGCATGTGGACTCTGATTCTTGTCTCAATCTGACTTGGAGAGGGGTGTTGGAAGATTAAACAGAATTGGGATTATCAAGGACTTTGTAAATGGAAAGTGCTGTGACACTGCTAGGTGTTAAGGTACAAAAAAATGCACACACAGACTGAGGTCCTCTTAAGAGTTGGTTAAGTATAAAGTTCTGCCAGTATACTTTCACCAAGCCTCCTCTTCCATGCTCATCTTCAACTACCAGAGTGCATTGTTATGACTAGGCAGTGAGCAGGGACTCCCAGGCACCATCCAGCTGTAGTTTTGCAGCAAGGAAAAAAACAAAGAGCCATGACCCCTCCTGGACCTGGTCTGATAGGTGACTGCAGCTGGACAATGTCTAAGAGCCTATCCACCCACCCACTTATTGGCTGTAGGGGTGCACCCTATGCCTCAAGCAAAGGTTGCTCATGGGGCAGGGTTTAGTTAGGTTTGCCACACTGAAAATAACTTTAATGCTTGTGCAGAGAAGGAAATTTCAACAGTCACCTGGCTGCAGGACAAGTAAACACCTGCTGAAATTCTCTCTTCTACACAGCTATACAGGTGCTCTCTCCAGTTTTCAATCTGGCAAGCATGAGTGGAGTTGTTGCATAATGAGAAACTAGATGCCTCCAACTAAAAAGGAACACAAGAGATTATGGGTGTGCATGCCACCAACAGGAGTCCAACATAGTAGAGCAGTTCTGTTTGTTAACTGCATTTTGGTACAGATAATGTGAACAGATGGCTATATTTGTTTTTTTCTTCTTTATATACAACAGTCAATCTCTATGGACGTTATCACACGGGGTCAAATCTGCTGGTTAATCCACACAAATCCCAAACAGAAACTGGATTTGTGCCTCGCGTTTTCACACAATGTCGCACAGAAACTGGACAGAAAGTGGACAGAAACTGGTGTTAACCGAGATCTTTTGAAATTTGGTTGTTTTGAGGAAATGCAAATGCGAAATTAAGGTAATTTCGCATTTGCCGTAATGTGAAAAGCAAATGCGCATTTGGAAGCATTTCCCCGCATTTTCCCATGGTTCCGCGGGGTCCTCGAGGCAGTGTCTCCTTCCCCCCCTAATTAGGCCATCTTGGGGGCAGGGAAGGGGAGGGGCAGCCGCACAATCGGCATCCCAACCCCTTCCCTAGGTCATCCTTGGAGCAGCCGGCCCTCTGCACAGCTGGCGCTCCGAGGAGGACCTCCCGCCGCAGCATTTGCACGCGCTGGGTGGAAGAGTCGGCGAAGGTGCACCATAGCCTTTTGTGGAGCACCTTCGGCAACTTGAAGGACGGGCGGCCATGGGCCGCCCCGAGAAGCTGCGCTGCGGAACCGAGGTATCCCCACACCTCAGCCCCGCGGCGCAGCATCGCCGCCCCTGAAAGGAGCGCTAAATTGGTGCTCCTTTCACAAGTCGCCGAAGGTGCGCTGCAAAAGGCTGCAGTGCACCTTCGGCGACTCTTCCGCCACAGTGTGTGCGAACGCTGCGGCGGGAGGTCCTCCTCGGAGCGCCAGCCGTGCGGAGGGCAGCTGCTCTGAGGATGACCTGGGGAAGGGGTGACAGCCGTGGCGAGTGACAGCCGCAGCAAGAGACCGCCGCGGCGAGCATAGCTATATCTGCGCATGTGCTAGAAGATCATTTCTAGTACATTTACGGGTTTTTCTCACTTGTGTGTGAACGTTAAATGCGGTGTTAGCATGAGCTTACTGTAATTTCGGAATTAAGGTAATTACGTGTGAAAGCCATTTGCGGAATCAAGGTTTATTTTCAGTTTATTTTCAGAATGCCTCATTTCCACTTTATTGTCGGTTTGTGGCCCACGTGTGATAACGTCCTATGTTGAAGAGCAGGAATAAAAGGAAAACTGTGTCTCCATGGCCAAATGTTGGCTCTATTCCTTGACAAAAAAAAAGCCTGTCCCCATATTTGGAAGCATGGTTTTGATTGCAGTTTTATTTGGCTGCTATGGTGGTCCATCTACACTGACCACTATCAGAAGGCACTGTGCACCTAATCTGTCTCTTTAATGTGTTTTCTCTGGTAAGACAAAAAGATGTGGAAAACAACAACAGAAAAACACAGGAGGACAGCAAACTGATCCCATGCAAACATCAATGAAAGCGTTCTTATAAGTCCTTGATTGTTTTTAAAAAATGAGGACTGATTTTAAATGGAAAATGGGGAGCTAAGGTTAGGGAGTGGAGGTTAATACATATTATGCCTAAAAGTAGCTTCCTGAAACAAAATCCAAACTCCTCCAGTGTCCTTTGGCTAACCAATTGTTTTTAATTGAGTGGTTCTTCTATCCTTTGTTTGTCTAGCTCGCCTTGGATGCTAGGCAGTGGACTGTATTAATTAAAGCCATGCTATTAAATAACACGTGAAAAGTGCCCATATATTTTATTGGTTGCTTCCCTTCTGAGAAATGTCAAAATTCTATGTCTTCCTAATTTCTCTCATAAAGAATATGCTGTCAAATGTGAGGGACTGGGAATTTTTTTCCAAGTCCATGTAATTTTTTAATTATCAATTGATCTTATGGATCTCAGGGGCTTTCTAATGCCTATCAATGTAACCGAGATTGTGGTCATTCATTCCTCCTAGTGGTAATTATTAAATATATATTTTTTCTTTTTAATGGCACCCCAATCTTGGTTAAAATTGTTATTTATTTATTTATTTATTTATTTATATTATTTGTCTCCCATTTTTTCATATAAAGGCTCTCATGACAATGAATGAAACATAAGCAATCATTTAAATTTTAAAAATACTTATTAATAACAACCAGGAAGACATAAAATAGCAACAGTAACAAGGATGAAAACAAATTAAAACTGTTAAGAATAGAACTTGCAGATGACTGCCTATGTGAATAAAAAGTGTTTGCAGTCCAACTGGAAACAAAAATATGAACAATTTGTTGACTCTTCTTCACAGAGGGTGTTATGGTGCCACCAAAAGATCTCTTCCTTACTCCCCACCGTCCAGACATGATGAACTAGAAAGTGGGACCTCCAAAGCCTAGCTAAAGACTCAGGCAGGTTCATATGGGTGAAGGCAATTCTTGAAGCAATGTAGATCTTTATGGGCATAAAGCTGTAAGCCTAAATATTCAGAAATGAACAACATTGTATACCAGGGGACTTGCTTCTGGGAAACAGTGCACAAAATTGCATTTTTAAAAGTTAGTACCAAACCAGCAAGATAAACTGAGCCTAGAAATGAATAGATAACCAATGCAACAGATGCAAAACTGAAGTCATGTGCTTGAATTGTCAGATACTAATGAGTATTTCTGTCAGTTCATCTTGTATCAATTACAGTTTCCAAAGTCTTTCTGAAGTCAGACCCATGTATAGAACAAAAGACAGGCCAGAAGGATGGAGAATATCTGTAGCAAAGACTGTGTTTCTGTATGGCAGAAATGTATTAAGGCTCTCATTCCATCTCCAGCCCTATATAAAAATTGTGCCTTTCAAATTGACTCAATTAGAATGAGAAAAGTACAGTCGCCCTCCATTATTGCGGATTTCATGTCCGCGGTTTTATATATTCACAGAGGGGCGACCTCCATTTAGGTCAATGGGGCCCACGGGGTGCACCCCATTCAAGCCTATAGGGCTTGAATATTCACTAATCTCCATGGGGGGGGGGCGGTTTCCAGAACAGATCCCCCGCGAAAATGGAGGGCCAGCTGTAATTGCAAAAGAGTAAGTTTCATCATGAAATCATTGATATATGGGATCTAAGACTCATTTAATACACAATAATAAGTTACAGGTGTTATAAGCATGTTTATACTAATTTAAAGTACATTTCAATTAGCTACCTAGCCATGCTTTGTTAGCAAAATAACAGACTGGAGAGCATACTTGATACAAAAAAATGATATCTCTACTGCTAGCTAAGTCTCAGTTTGCAAGTTCTACATCTTCAATAAATCCACTGATGTTTAACTTCTGCCCCCCCCCCAAAAAAATATGAGTTTTGTAGCTGAAGTTCTAGAGCAGTTTTGTTCAAGTTGGTATGGTAGACTATAATTCCCATCGTCCCCAGACATCGTAGTGGGGGAATGTGGGGGTTGTAGTCCATCACAGCTGAGGTGCCAGCTTGGATAGAGTCAATCAGACAAAGAAATGGGATTTTCTAAGCTACTGGGCTGCTTCATATTAATAGGCTCCATTTACTAACTGCTGGCAGGAAAGTATTAGCAATGACAGTAATTCCTGCTGTAACCTCAACCTTTTTATTTTAGCATAATAAAAAGCTCCCCTTGTGATCATAAGAGGGTGGTAGGAGCTTTTCTTTTCTCCTAGGAAATACAACTAGGCCCAATGTTCTTAAAATTTGTTCATTCCACTTGTCATAACTGGAAAACCAATTCAGTGGTGGTGCTAAGATACCTTTCCTTAGCGCACATCATAAAGTATATTTTCTTCTATAATAATGGAGACTTTTGGTGGATGATCTTGCATCTCAATCAGGGGCTGATCTGGATAGTTTTGAGGTTTTTCACAACAGTGTGAACCACTTTACTCAAATGGCAGATGAGGAGGTTAACTGTTCCTGTGTGATCCCATTAGGCTGTACGTACTGGATTGTATCACTGCACTTTCTCCCATATAAAAGTTCCCTTCTCATGGAAAATTAGATGTCAGTGAAAATGATTCTTATTTCCCAGCTTTTTTATTATTATTATCTAGTCATTTTATCATAATACACATTGTATTCTTTGTCTAGTGCAAAAGCTCCCAGCCATGAAGTAGTATTGTCCAGGAACAATTTTTGTACCTCTCCTGCTGTTGTTTGCATATGCAAACTAGACCTCTGACTCCTCTGACAACAACAAAGAACTCACACTCAGAAAAAATGTACCTATTCCACTGATTACTGGCTTAGAAGATGAAGTGGTTATTTCTTTTTAAATGTTTTACCCACAGGTAACCCTAACTAAATATATGAGTAGGTTCACTCTGAAAGGCTTGGACTGAGACAGAATGTTATTTTGTCTCTTTCTCAGAAGTGAGTATTGAGAAAAGCTGTGTAGTGAATAAGTGAGGCAACAACATAGAGCTGTTCAGAGCATAAATTATAGGCACAATGGCATAAGCAAGAGCAGAGAAGAAGCGGCAGAGAATTTTCAGCCAAAGTCTAATAAAGCTGGATAAATCAATAATGTTCCCAGGCAGGGATGTTTTGGGGATAGGGAATTGAGTGACATGGTTATTGTCTGTTGTGTTTTACCTTCGACGATCTGTTCACACATTAAAGTTGGATGTCAACAGTCTGAGACATTCTAGGTCAGGGCATTCTAAGTCTAGAGTGCAGCCCTCCTGATATTCTTGGACTGGAACTCCATACAGCCCTAGTGAGGAATGTTGGGAGTTGCAGTCCAGCAACACCTACAAGGCTTCACTTTGTTCAACCCCATTCCAGGTCGTCATCTTCTTTTGTTGAATTAGTTATGCCAAACAGCCCCACCACAGCTTCACTCTGTTCTCTGTCCTCTAGGTTCATCGCTGTCTCCATCCCACTGAACTACAACCGTCGGCAAATTGATCTGCGGCAGTTGATTCTCATCTCCACTACCTGGATCTTCGCATTTGCTGTGGCTTCACCAGTCATCTTTGGCCTCAACAATGTTCCAGACCGGGACCCCTCTTTGTGTCAGCTGGAGGATAACAGCTATGTTGTGTACTCCTCCATCTGCTCCTTCTTCATCCCTTGTCCTGTCATGCTGGTCCTTTACTGTGCCATGTTCCAGGGACTTCGGCGTTGGGAGGAGGCTCGGAAGGCCAAGCTGAAGAGCAGCATCTATTTGGGCAATAGGCGGCTGTATTGTCCACCGCCTGTCATTGAGAGGAACCAGACTGGGGTCAAGCTGGAGGAGAACAACCTATATGCCCGCTCTGAATGCTCCTATCCAAGGGATTACATGAACAATGGCATTCAGACTGTATCCTATCCACACCTCAGATACCCACCACACAGAGGACTCAAAAGGAAGCAGGCAAAAATCAATGGCAGGGAAAGGAAAGCCATGAAGGTGTTGCCAGTTGTGGTTGGTGAGTGTATATTGCTTGAGAATCGGCAGACTAGTTAAAGATAGTATTCAAAGAAGTATTAGGAGCCTTGTATGTTTTTTCTTAAAGGAATGCAGCTCTAGACCAAAATATTAGGAAGTCTAGTAAGCACATGGTAATATACATCTGGCTCCCCCCCCCCATGTTGGTGGGAGCTGACTGGCTGGCCATAGAAAAACACAAAAAGGATGGAAATGTGTCCCATGCCTAAGCAACAGTTCCAGATTCAATTCTCTGAATGTCTTCTTTCATGACTCACACACACATACATACACACAGAGGGAGGGAGAGAGGTATAGGCTGTCAGCTTTTTTCCTGAGAATGGCTCTCTGTGCTTATAACAGTGGTCTAGCAAGCAGAAATTGAATAGGCAAATCCTTCTTTACCACCACATCTCCAAGCTAGGAATAATGGTATTTATCATACTTTTGCTGTTCATGAAGCTCCAGGTTATTGCTCACTTTCTCTGAGATGAACAAGGGAACACAGGTTTCCCAAAGCAAGTGCCTCAGATGCATGGCAAATTCATGCAGATTTCGTTGTATACAATCCAATCACGTTTTCATACACTCAAAGAACTGTAGAGTTGGAAGGTACTCCAAGGGTCATCTAGTCAATTTTCTGCCAGTTCAGGATCCAACCTCAGTTAAAACTCTCCAACAAAGGACTTTCTGTCATCATTCAAGACAATTCTTGCAGCACCTTTGAGACTAACTAAAGAAAGAAGTTGGCAGCATGAGCTTTCATAAAGTATATTTCCTCAAGTCCAAATGCATGTGAGGAAGCAGACTCAAGTCTATGAAAGCTCATGCTGCCATTTCTTTCTTTAGTTAGTCTCAAAGGTGCTCAAGATCTGTCTGCATACTATTCTACAGACTAACATGTCTATATCTTTGAATCTTTCAACAGCCCATCTTACTATCAAATTTCTGTTACCATCAGGAAGTTCTTCATAATATTTAGTTAAAATCTCCTTTTTAAAAAAATCAAAACTTTAAGAGAAAAGGAGTTCACTCATCTCTGAACATATATTAAGTCAAGCCAATGTTTAGTTTTTAAATGAAGATGCTTCTTGGGGATTCGGTGGGTTTTTCTCCAAAAACTAGCTTTTCTGAGTTCTACCAACCAAATGGACTTTAACAGTCCTCTGAGGCTAATCTGAGGGCTTGGGCAGGTTCATGCTGGTCAAGGCAGTTCTTCAAACAAGTTAACCACACATAAATTGGTGGGAGCTGGGGGAGGGAGGGAAAGGAATAGGCCTGAAAATACACAGGCAGCCAGCAACCTGGTACAGAATCAGTATTATACTCTGACAGAATCATAGAATCATAAAATTGGAAGAGAATACAAGGGCCATCCAGTCCATCCCCCTGCCATGCAGGAATGCACAATCAAAGCACCTCTGACAGAGGGCCATCCAGTCTCTGTTTAAAAACCTCCAAAGAAGGAGACTCCACCATCCTCCAAGGGAATGTGTTCCACCATCCGCTCTTGGCCTCAAGCAAAAGAGATGTCAATTAATTCCACTTCCCAAACATCCCTTCCATAAAGGCACCACATGCTGTGCAACCTACGTAAATGGGGATGGTTGTAACAATGAGAAACAGAAAAATGGTCAAATAAGTGGTAGTTACTAGCTTATTACTAGAGCTCAGGAGATTCTTCCTAATGTTGAGGAGGAATCTTTTTTCCTGTAGCTGGAATCCATTGCTCCATGTCCTAGTCTCTGGAGCAGAAGAAAACAAGCTTGCTCCATCCTCAATATGACATCCCTTCAAATATTTAAACACAGCTATCATATCACCTCTTAACTTTCTCTTCTCCAGGCTAAACATATCCGGCTCCCTAAGCTGCTCCTCATAGGGCATGGTTTCTTAAGAAACTTAATAGTACATTGTGTCCAAGCTTTTTACTTGTTTTTAAAGGCATCTCCTCTTCGCCCAGATTATAGTACTTTTGTTTGGATGTAAGCAAGGAATAAATAGCTGTGCCACAGTTTATTTCCTACAGATTGAGGCACAAGTGGTGAATCAGACAAAGCTGAAAAAGGCACTCTTGCTAGCAGCCAGTGCTTCCTGCTCTTCCATAAACATCTAGTACTCTAGGAGGACAGCAATTCCATCCAATATTTTTGGTCACACACCTCATTCTAGAACAGCAGATTTTCCTGCTCTCAGTAGTTCTGCTTAAATGTCCTTTCAGAATTTTGGCTTTGGGCCTGCTGAATTAAACAATACAAACAATTAGGGGGATAATTCAAGTGATAAGCAGTAAGAATCTTTCAGCAGGTTGCTGTTTCAAAAATTTCAGTCGTGCTTAATTTCATGCATGATTCATCCCCCTCGAGATCTATCCAGGCTCCCCCTTTCAGCTTTTGGAGCTCTAGACTGACAGAAGAAAGGACTGGAGGATCCCACCCTTGCATGGTGTTCTGCTTCTGCACATATATGCTAAGCTGGTTCTTCCATGAAGTGCTATTAGAATCTCAAAAAAGAGCTCAGCTGAAAAACGGGAATGGCTTTCCTTGTTAACTGCTGAGGGCTGACAGATTGTAAAGAATATGGATGAGCTGCGCTTGAGATCATTCTCTTTTTTGCTAATGAAAGGGTAGCATAACAAATCATAGGTAAACTGATGGCAGACTGCTCTGTAATATTCTAAATACAGCATATTCTGAGTTTCTGTGGTTGTAGAATTTACACTGTGACAGCAAATTCCACCCATATCAATAGGGGCTCAAGCATGCCTTTATCATAAACAAACACAGGTTTTCTAAAAAAATATTGTTGTTGTTGTTGTTTTACTTTCATCCCACAATTAGTTTGTCACACAACACTTCTTTTAAAGTGCTATATTGCAGAACTGCTGAGAAATCCTACTTAGTAAACTGCTGGACTACCAACAGAGAAGTAACCTCACACAATAATCTGTTGAGGGCAAGTGTGGGGAACTTTTGGCCTTCCAGATGTTTTGGATTTCAGCTACCATAATCCCTCATGACTGACCATGAAGGGATAGCTATTGCTGCTGCTGTTGCTGTATGCCTTCGAGTTGTTTCCACCTTATGGCAACCCTAAAGCGAACCTATCACAGGATTTTCTTGGCCGGTTTTGTCATGAACCG
>CM034701.1:118983780-118999641 GCA_020142125.1 Phrynosoma platyrhinos | reverse complement strand
AACTGCCCTGGCTCAATGCTATGGAATTCTGGGGATTGTAGTTTATTGTGGCACCAAAGCTCTATGACAGAAGGCTAAATGTCTCACAAAAACTACAGTTCCCAGAATTCCCTAGCATTGAACCAGGGCATTTAAAGCGGTCTCAAACTGGGCTATTTCTGCAGTGTGTTTTGGACCTATATGAAGCAAATAATTAAAATGTAAGGAATTACATTTGAGGTGAAATGAGGCAATTTGCCTATATGCACATGCAAGGTATCACTCGACAATACATGTAATCATGTATGGTTATGAGTCTTGTCTTCAAGACTTACACCACTAAAATTTAGGCAATAACATGTTCATCAGCTTTACATCATGAATTGGCATGGAGAAAGAAAGAAGGAATCAGCTTGGCTCATAAAGTTACCATTAATGATCTATATTTTTGTATTATAATGTATGGAAGGTATTCTGTTGTTCTCCTCCATGCCCATCTCATGAGGACCATACTAGAAACATAAGCCCCATTACCTAGGTCCTGTCTTGAGAGGTTTAGGACACTGGGAACAAGGCCTATGAATTGGAATGAAAGAAATCTTTGGTTTGGTTAAAATAGAGCACAGCTGATTCTTTCCTGTTGGAAAAGAGGGCAGACATTTTCTGTTTGGTAATTTCAGATCCTAAAATTAGTGAAAAGACAGATCAATGGCTACTGTAGTTTCACCAAGACACTGAGGAAACTATAAGACAATGGAATAGCATGCAGAAGCTACCAAGTTTAGATTCTTTGGATACTTCTAATGGCTCTATAGTATGTACCCTGATAAGAACCTAGGACCATGTTATTTGCCTTAAGAGCCAAAACAAAGGGATGCTCTCTCATAATCACTGTGCCACAGACTAGCTGCTAATGTAATAGTGGTACTAAACAGCAATGGGACATCTTTATTCCAGGGCAATATTCCTCTGATTAATCCTGGCCTATATTCAATTATGGGTCCCAAATGAAGCAGATCCACTGATCAGTTGCTGAATGGTAAGTCAAAATGGGTTTATCTATTTATTGTGTAGAAATCATATTAAGGAGGAGAAAAGAAATAAAAAGTGAAACCAAATTAAACAATAAGCCAGCAGATAATAAACTGAAAATGCATAAACAAGTTAGTTCACACATATGTAATCCCGCTGATTCAATAAATGTACTTTAGTCAGGGGCAAACAATTAGATTCACGCCACTAAAATTTAGGCAATAACAGTCTAATGTTATGCTGTGGAATGTGTGATCCTTCAAATGTTGTTGGACAACAATTCCAATCAACCCTGGCAGCACAGCCAATGATAAGGGATAATGGGAGCTACAGTCCAACAACATCAGGAGGGCCGCACATTTCCTATCACTGGTTCAATATCACTGGTTTGGCAATTGCCCAGGCACAGTAGGATTGTCTGGTATCACTGGTGACTGAGAGCTAAATGAGTTGGCCCTTTGAGCAGCACTCATTTGCCTGTTTAACTCAAGGACATCTAGCAAACTTTATGGTTGCTCACTGATCTCAGTCCCCTAACTGAAACATTCTATCCACTACCTTTCACAGGCTCTGTGGCTTTTGTGATACTGTAGCTTCAAAATAAAGAGTGTAAAAAGAAAGGAATTAAAACAAACAAACAAAATGGAATATGGCACTAGTTGTGAAGAGACTAGTGTTAAAGGGAAGAACATATCTTCTACTCCTCCCTTTACAGAGAATTCTGTTTGTTTTTCCTTAACCCTCTTTCTTTTCCTTTCAATTTTTTCCTTTTCTCCCACAACCTATGTTTTTCCTTTAAAATGATTACCACCACCCCATCAGGCAAACCAGTAGATTTGAAAGTGATAGATGGAAATAGCATACAGTGGGCCCTTAGTATCCACTGGGGTTTGGTTCCAAGAACCTCAGTGGATACTAAAATTCATGGATGCTCAAGTCCCATTAAATACAATGGCATAGTGAAATGGTGTCCCTTATATAAATGACAAAATCATGGTTTGCTTTTGGGAATTTGTATTATTTTTGAATATTTTTCAAACTGTGGATGGTTGAATCTCTGGGCTAAAAAAATCCATGGATACAGAAGGCCAATTGTAGTATTTTTTTGAAAGGAAAGGGTCAAAAGTAAAAGGTGTGTATAGAGACAATAGAGGGGATCAAGATTTATTGCTACTTGCTTTTGCATCACCAATTACATAGAGGGCAATGGCAGACTCTTTTAGTAGGTGGCAGGAATCTCAAAACTCTTACATTGGCTCAGGGACAGGGTGGTGGGGATGGCCATGTTATCCTGAACCGTCCCACTCACCTCTACCACTCATGGTGGCTCCCTGGAGTTCAAAGTGGGAGGCACTTATTATTGTAGCAACAGTGACATGATCATGAATATGTAGCATACCTGAACAACAAGCAGTTACGGATCTGCAACTCTATGTTACAAATTTATGACTGCAAAACAGGATGTCAGCCAATAAATAACAATGAAAAGATTAGAGTGTTGGGGCCAGGATGCTGAGTAGGATTAGACAGAGAAAGCAGTAGTTAACTTTTCCCAAACCTGTTTCTGTTGCTTCTACTCCCTGTACACCTTCTAGGCCATTTTGACTTGATCTTCATTTTCGTCTCCTCCCTCTTCCCCTGCCACTGTCCAGGGTCCAGTGCCACAGATCCTTGTGACAAAGTGACAAATAATCCTAGGCTGGGAGCCATAAAGTTGTGCACAAATACTTACCATAATTTATTCTGGCCACAGAGAGATCCTGAGATTCAAAGATGAAGCAGAACCCCGGTACATAGTTTGTACCCAAAGATCTGCACACAACTACTCAATATAAAAACACTGTGATTTATTTTTGCTCTTAAACAAACCCAGAAGACCAGCTTTCTATAACATCAAAATACAGATATTTTCTGCATCAGATTGAAGAATACAACCTAATTTTACAAGCCTTCATGATAGGCAGATTTCCACTATTACTGTATGAAGAGAAAGAAGCTATGGCTTCTTAGTTTTACTCTCTGATATTTAGGGTTAGAATTGTTTCATTTCTTGAAGCACAGTTACCTCTTTCCTCTCCACATCAGCCTGAATTTTTGCTTGAGAGACTGCAGCTTCTCTGTATGAGGAGCTGGCCTGTTTAGCTTGTTCGATCAGTGTCTTCAACTGCTGAGCTGTGTTGAGCAATGAATTGACTGTCTCCTCAAGGTAAAGCCAGCTTCGCTGCTCTGTCACCTCAAGTCCATTGACAACTGAGGAGGATACTGTCTTGGTGGGGGTAGCTGGTGCCACTGCCAGTGCAGGAAGTGAGGTCCATACTAAACATTGAAAGAGCAAAACAAAGCCACAGAATTAATTCAGAGACTTCAGACTGCGAGTTTTAGATTTTTAGGCTGCATTAACTGGCAGCAATAACCTCAGTCCACCAGTCTACCCAGTCAGAGGTGCATAATAATAATCTACATCCTGGTCTAAACAGATGAGAAGCCATTCAGTACATTTGCAAATCAGAAAGGATCAGTTTCAGAAGAGAGTTCCTTACAGACTTGATAGTTCTTTATGAGCTTTAGAACCACTGTTTCCAGAGACATAACCAAGATAGAGCTCTGTGTGTCTGTCAGCAGTCATGCAAGACCCTTTCTTCAGGAAATCATTCTGTAGCCAGGAAGGGCAGCAGGATTCTTTTATAATGGCATCATTTAGAAGCTCATCTGTTACCTGCTCAGAGGGTTCAGCAGTGGAATGGGTTAAAAACCAAATTCATTTTAGGAAAGGGTATGTGGCAAAGCTGCTGCCCATCATTGCTGCCTGTTTCCCCCTTTTAAAGCACTACTTGGTTTCCAGAGTGATTTCCAGAGGCTCTTACTCAAAATTTCAAACCAGCAGTGCAAGCCTATCTATGCATGTTTACTCAGACGCTACTCCACTTTAAATGCATTTAGACCTATGCACTAAAGTCATGAAACAAAAATATCCAGACCTGTTCAAAATGATAAAAATCCTACAACTTCAGATCTTGGGAAATTACTTTTGGACTATAGCTTCCACAATCCCTCATCCAGCACAGCCACATTCCAAGCTCTACAAAGTCTTGACCCCAACACTCCACATAATAGCCAACATAGCTTTATATATCAAGTGTAATTCTACTTCCCTCCTTTATTTATATATCTTTAAATAGCTAACATATCTTTAAATATAGGTTCATGTCACAATTGTTTACTGCAGATTTGACTTGTAACTTTGCTAATATGTTTTAGAATTGCAATGGTATGGCTATGAAAGAGATTATAAACATCTAAATGCAAAAGCTTTTATTAAGTTAGCAAATAAAACAAATGTTTGTCCAACAGTGTCTATAAGGTTATAAGTATTTAATATGAATTAGTGAAATAATGCCCCCAGAAAGTGTGTTTGCAGAAAAGCTTTCAGCTAGTTGACTTTCCTACACTATGAGGAGCTTGACATTTGACAGCCTGATCTTTCCACAACTGTTTGTTTTACTTCTTCTAGAGTAAAGGCCAGCTAATGCTGTTTTGTCGAACAAAATATTTGCCCTTGCCTCTGTAGAACTGCAAGTGCTTTATCAATGATGGACTCAGAAATGAATGGAAAAGACAGACTGAAAAAACTGCCTGGAAGGATCTTATAAGATCTATGCATGCATGACAAAGCCATATAAATATCTAATATTGTGATATTTTGATATTAAATAGAATAACTATAGCATGATTGGCACTTTCAGCAGGATGGCCACAAGCTTTTGATTCTCTAGAAGCAGAAAAAATAAGCATATGGGTCATAGGGAGCATGACACTCATTTACCCAAAGGGTGAGGAACCTGCAACCCTCCAGCTGTCAGACTAAAATTTCCACCAGCCCCATCAGCATGACCAGTGGTCATCATTGATAGAAACTGTAGTGCAAGAATACTTGGAGAGCAGCCAGCTTCCCCATCCCCTGATCTACAGAGTCCACAGAATGGCTATTACATCACCCCATGCACCACACACCTCTCATTGTACACTTCATGACAATTAATAAGGCCAGAAATATTCAAACTGCAAAGACTACTAAAAACATGGGCCTGGATTTATGCTCAACATTTCTATTAAATTTGATATCAAAATACCCATGATCTCTTTTACTAGATTCTTGAGTATCCTACCTTTTAGGGAAGTATTAGAAGATGGTGAATTTGGAGGGTTTGCGTTTTTTTTGTAAAGATGAATGGTCTATCTAATCTAGTTTGTAATTAAAGAATGATAAATATGTTAGTTTGCTTTGGCAAATGTGACAAATAATCATATGTAATTTAAGTGACTAACAGATATATTTTGTGCTGTAAGCTTTCAGGGATTACAGTCCACTTCATCAAACTCATGAAATACTACTGTGTCAATTAAAAGTATATTGTTATTGTGTGCCTTCAAGTCATTTTTCACTTACAGTGACCCTAAGGCAAACTTATCATAGGGCTTTCTTGGAAAGATTTGTTAAGAGTTGGTTTTGTCTTTGCCTTCCTCTGAGACTGAGAGAGTGTTGTTTGCTCAAGGTCATCCAGTGGATGTCCATGGCTGAGTGGGGATTTGAACCCTGGTCTCCAGAATAGTAGTCTAACACTCAAACCACCATACAACACTAGCTCCTGAACCATTCATAAACACATACATAGGAATATGCGCATGCTAATGGTTGGGGAGAAAGCATTGTGCGTAGCAAAGAGCAGTGACCTCAAAGACAACTGAAACCCAGAAAACTAATTTTATTGTAGTGACTAAAGAATGATTAGCTATTCTAGTTGTTACTGGAGCAATAGTCCTGATCACACACAGCAAGATTCTGGGACTCTTAAGGATTAGACAAAGTTGGAAAACCACCACATCTATTTCTTCAAGAGCAGTACTCAAATGAGGACTGTGCCTCTGCTCGAGACTGTGTTACTCTATCACAGAGCACCAGCCTCAAATGGTAGGTGATTTCAATTCCATGCATCTCTGGGAAAAGTTGCTGTCTAAAACCCTAACATGTTTCTATTTGTTAGTGTAGATTGGTATGGGCGAATACAGAGGTTTGGGGATATCACTTCCCCCAATCATTTACCACTGGCTAGGGATTATGGATGCCTCACCATCAGCTGTCTTGGGCTGCTGAAGGGTTGCAGGCCAAAAGCATCTGAAGACCATAACTGCTCATCCCTGTGTTGACAATGCTGAGCTAGATGGACCTTCGAGAGAGACCAGCTTCTCCACTGTCAACTTGTTTGGATTCAATTTTAGCATATTAATTTTAACCCTAAACATCAGCACTGCTTTAAGATTGAGACAGGAGCTTCTACCTGCTTTGTTTTTAAGTGCTGAAAAGTCAGCTTTGACTTATGGTGACCTTGTGAATTAGAGAGCTCCAAGACATCCTGTGATTAGCAGCCTTGCTAAGCTTATGGTAGTTCACAATATACAGAGTTAGGCATTATCAAAAGAACCAACACCAAAACGCCAGAGAAACTGTCCCAGCAGCTTCATGCAAATATTAAACAGAGACATTTGACAAGCTCCCTATGAAACATGATGTAGGAAGGTGCAGAAGTGGCAAAATCATTAACAACCTTCTCCAAGCACAGCATTAGTGAAGAGCACAACTATGGCAGCACAGGTCCTCATGGTTTACTTGATATTCAGTACATTGTGGTAATATGTTCTGAAACAGAGTGCTCAAAGTGCTTCAGAAATCTAATAGACTCTGGGATCAGGAATTACCCAAACAGATTTCAAGGTAAAGGCTATTGGGGCTTTGTATTGGTTTTCTTGATCTTGACTCTCACAGGAGACAATTCAGGTGAAACCCCAATTTTAGAATTTACAGACCCTTCTTCCCACTGCATCTTAAGACAGCATACAGACTATGATAGAACTTTAACAATAAGTCATTCCCTTTCCCCCTTCACTCCCTCTTCCCTGGCTTTTTTATTTTATTTTTTTTTTATTTTATTTTTTTGGGTAATGCCATGTCTGAAGAAGAGATGTGGAGGTCTTGAAAGCTTGTACAGATTTTTGTGCTTTTTTGGTTGGCTTAATAAACATATCACCACAATATGGACTGTGGACAATCTCAAGGAATCCAGAAATCAAACCAAAAAAAGTCAAGAGAGTAAATGATAGTAAATATTATAAATGAAACACTTATGGTAAAAATAAAACTTGATCCAAGAGTCATTCTCCTAAATATGATGAATAAATTAGATGAAAACACCAGAAAAACTCATTCCAGAAAATTAT
Organism: Phrynosoma platyrhinos; assembly: GCA_020142125.1. Taxonomy (NCBI): domain Eukaryota; kingdom Metazoa; phylum Chordata; class Lepidosauria; order Squamata; family Phrynosomatidae; genus Phrynosoma; species Phrynosoma platyrhinos. Next base: position 118,992,357 of record CM034701.1, on the reverse strand, counting down.
TATACATGTTTACATCTGCAAGAATCCTATATGCACAATATTGGAAAACAAACAGAATTCCCACTAAAGAAGAATGGTTGATTAAATTAAGGGAAGCTGCTAATATGGATAGTCTGACAGCCCAATTGAGAGGTAAAGACCTAAGAAATTAATGGACATGTCTAAAAAAATGGAAGAAAAAAAGATTGGGATATAAACGCAAAATGAAAACATCTCAATTATATACCGATGAAAATACACCTGTTGGAAGTACCAAGATAACAGTAATGGTTTGAGGAATATAAATATTCAGAAGACCTTTAGAATTTAATGTAAATATGAAAGAATAATTAGAATAAGATTCAAAATAAGGTAAAGATGTCGGTTTGACTGACTGTGTTATGGATGATGAGGTATTTAGATTTATGTCTGTATTTGTTTGTACTTCTGTTTGTAGTTAATGAGAGAGAAGCTGGATGTTGTATAGAGTATGATGTAAATGTTATGGATATTATCATGTTATGTTATGTATTGTATTGTCATGGTTATTGTTTAATGTTATTGTTAATGTTATGTCTATTATCATGCTACGTTTTTAATAAATAAAATTTTAAAAAACCAAAAAAAGTCAAGAGAGGATGTGTCATTTATATGTCGCATCTAGCCTGGTCACAGTTCTCAAAGTTTATGCATCAGAAACAATCTGCTTAGGGTAGTTCAACATACTGTACACAGGGCAGCTTTTGAAGATTTCTCCAAAACCACAACGAGTCAGTAACACAATGACTACACTGCTGGCAAGAATTAGCTGAATAGAATGCCTCTTGCTAGTTCTTTACTGACTGTCCATCCATTTCTAACAACAATTAAATGTACTGGTACTTATTTCAAAGCCCCACACAACTTGAGAGCCAGCTAATTAAAGAGTCACCTACTCTCACATAAACTTACCCAAATGTTAAGGTCATTTTGTTATTTTCTTTTTTTTAAATAATCTTTATTAATACATTCAATAAAATAAAATTCTTATTTCCTTGTAATCTTTACAGTGTTCTTTTTGCCTTGCCTTGCCTTCCCTCCTCCCCTCCCCTCCCTAACCCTCACATCATCAATTCATATAGTTGTAACTTTTCTTTATAGCATTCTTCATATATTCCTCTTTCTTTTTCTATTTTCATCTCCACCTCATTGTTCGATATACATATTTTATTCTTATTTTTAGACTATGTACATCTATATACTCTATTTTCTCTCATTTGTAAGAAACTCATTTCCCATAATCTCAATAATAAAAATATTATTTTCTTTATTTGGTAAGCAAGTATTTGGACCATCTCTTTCCACAATACTCCAATAATAGATCCCATATGTTTTGTTCTTTGATTATTTTATCTCTCATTAATATTGTTAATTTGTCTATTTTGATTGCATCTAGAGTTCTTAACAGCCAATCATCTATAGTTGGGGTCTCAGGCTCTCTCCAATATTTCACAAATACCATTTTTGCTGTTGACAACAAGTACAATATCCCTTTCAAATTTTTCCTCTCCTCTTTGCCTTCTATCATATTTAATAGGCATGTTTATGGTTTTAATCTAATTCCAATATCTTTCTGGTTTTGGACATGTCCACCACATATGGAAAAAAGAGCCTTTTCGTCCTTGGCATCTCTAACGGAATCCTTCACTGTTCTATAGATTTTTGCCATTCTAGATGGACTTAAGTACCATCTATACATCATTTTTGTGAAATTTTACTTAATATCCATACACAAAGTAAATTTCAAACACACTCCCATGCCTTCTCCCACTTTTCCAATTGTATGTTGTGACCTATATTTTTCGCCTGTTCAATCATACAAGATTTAATTGTTTCTGCTTCTAATTCTAATTTTAGACATAGTTTATAGGCTCTAGAGATGGTTCCCTTTTTGTTTTCTATTAGTATTTCTTCCAATTCTGTTTTTTCTTTTATAATTCTAAATAATTTTATGTCCATTTTAAATCGATAATGGAAACATTGTAGATGTATTCCTTCTGTTTTTAGTTCTTCCCAATATTTCAATATTGGTTTTTCATTTTCTCATTTCAAAATGTATTTATACTTTAACCATCCTTTTTCTGTAAGTTTTTCTCCCCTCAGGAAAGCTTCATGGGGTGATATCCAATCCGGAATCTGTCAATAATTTCCCCCCTATATTTTTTCTAGGTCTTCAATAGTGCTCTTCTTATTATATGATCATTGAAATCCTCCTTTTGTTCTAATTTTTCATACCAGAGATAAGCATGCCAGCCATATCTTAATATTTCACAATATTATTTCCATTAATCTTATCATGAACTGCCAATTCAGATTATTGAATGCATTCTCTGCCATCTTTCTCCCAGAATTTTTATCATAATATCTGACTATTGAATGACTATTTGGAAATTCTGTTTTGCATGTCTCTTGGGCAAAAAAACACATTGATCGTCCTTTCTCCAATCCTGTAGGGCATTTTTCAATCTACCAACTAGAATGGATGCAAAAATTTTATAATCAGATTTTAGAAGAGATATCAGCCTATAATTCTACCATAAGCTCCAATCTTTTTCTTCTTTTGGAATCAGAGCAATGTTTGCTTCCTTTCCATGATTCAGGAATCCCTACAGGATTTTATGCAGTGGTCCAATCAACTCCTCTTAAAATAATTTGTAATATATTATAGAAAATCCATCCAGACCTGGAGCTTTCCCATTTTTAGTTTGTTTTATTGCTTCTTCTATTTCCATAGTTGTAATGTTTTGACTGAGAGATCTTCATTTGTCTCCATCTTTCTAATGTTTTGACTGAGATATCCTCATTTATCTCCATCTTTCCTATATCCCTCAAATAATTATTTAATTTTCTTAAATGTTCATTTCTTCTTTATTGTTCTTTAAAAAACTCACTGAATATTTCTGAAAGATCTTCATTATTTTTCCCCACTCCATGTATATTTTATTATCTTCTTTGATTTCAAGGATCATCCTTTTTTCCTTCATCTTTTTTAAATTAAATGCCAGGAATTTCCCAGCTTTATTTCCAAATTCAAATTGCCTTTGTTTTGCATATTTCATTTTATTTATTTATCTTCTGCAATTTTAAGAGACAATTGTTTCTTTAATATTTTTATTTCATGTTTAATATTTTAATTATTTGGGGTTTTTTTATTATTTCGTTTTCTTGATTTTTTCCCTGAAATCTCCTGAATTTCTTTTGTTCTTTTTCTCCTACATTCATAATTTTTCTTCATCAAGAATCCACAAATAACCGCCTTGGATGCATCCCATACTCCAAGAGAAGACTTTTTTTGGCTGCATATATTCCATTGTTATTGGATTGTGGTCCGATATCTTTTTTGTTAATATCTTTAAGTCATTGATTTCTTTAAATAATTTTTTTGATATAAAAAAGTCAATTATGAGGATCTGAGAAAAAAGTGTATTCTTTAAAATTTCTGAATTTTTGCCTCCGTGGGTCAAATAATGAAAATGTATCCATCATATAAAAAAAAAGCTTGAGGAAGTTTCCCTTGGGCTTCTCTTCTTTTTTATTTTTTTGAGTTTCTATCCAATAAGGGATTCAAAATGCCATTCCAATCTCCCATGAAAATATGAAATTCATAATCTAATTCTTGTATTTTTTTAACTTTTTAAATAAAATGTTGCTTTGTTTTCTGTTGGACCACAGACACCTATCACTATTTTTTTTCCCATTCAACATCATTTCTATTTCAATGTATCTTCCTTCCTTATCATGTATTATTTCTTTAGTTGGTATTTGATTTTTCACAAATATTGCAACTCCACTCTTTTTCTTTTCACCTGCAGCTATAAAATTTTGTCCTAGTTTGGGATTTTTCAATTATTTTATTTCTTGTTGCCTTACACGTGTTTCCTGGATACAAATTATATCTGTTGGTTTTTTTCTTTTTCTAATATATGAAATATTTGTTTTCTCTTATAAGGGCAATTCATACCTTAATGTTCCAAGATATGAACTTCATCTTAAGTAATAGTTTAACTTTCATCTTGACTTTCTTTGATGTCTTGCTGACCTGTTTCCTCTTCTTTTTTCTCTTTCTTCTAGCACTTCTTCTTCTAAACTATTGTTTTCTGACTGTAGGCTATATATTTCTCCACCTACAGCTCCTTTTGATGTTTCTTCTTCTGTCTCCTTTTGTATTTCTCCTTCCAATACTTTCACTTTTTTCTTTGTTTTCCAGTCCTTTGTGTTCTTTGCCACATCACTATTTTTGTCTTCTCTTCTTTCTTTTCCTTTTTCTTCCTCTCTAAACCATTTTTTGCAGAAGGCTTTCGATTTATCCACTGTATCAATCCTATATTGTCTCTGTCGACACGTAAAGGGGATACCTTCTATTGGCTCCCATCTGTATCTTACTTTCTTTATTTGTAGCATTTTTGTCAAAGTTGCACATATTCTGTCCTCTTTCACAATATCTCCACGGGTACATCTTTAAACAACATGACTTCTGAACCATTTATCACCACCTTCTTCTCATAACTCACTTGAATTATCTTGTCTTTAATCCTTTTTCTAGTAAAGAAGATTACTATCTCTCTTGGCAAATGTTTGTTCCTCAAGACTGTCGAACAATCAAATTGTTTTATCTACCTTCATATCTAGAGTAATCTTTCGAGCAATCAGTCAATTTCGCCAGTGCTGGGGTAATTACTTCATATAGATTTTAATTATATTGTTCTTTTAGACCTCTTATCTTTATGCATTTCTTCCTTTGACCTCTCTCTCCTTATATTCAATTCTTTTTCTTGAACTTGTGCTTGACATAGTTTTTTTGTCACTTTTTCCAACTCCTCCGTCTTGTTCTCCAAATCTCCAACTTTCTTATTCATGTCCTTTACGTCATCTGATATCATCTTCATTGTCTCCTTCAAATCATCAATTTCTTTTTTGAAATCTTGTCTTAGCTCATTTCTAGAAACTTTTATTTCTTGTCAAATATTTGTTTCTATTCTTTCTATAGCTTCTAAAAATTTTAAGTTTGAATCTGTTGTCTTCAGTTCAATAGATGGTCTTCTCACTGTTATTTGTCTTTGCTCTAATATTTGCATAGTTTTTCTCTTGTTCTTTTGTGACCATTGACGTCTTGTCCATTAATAGTTCTTTGATTTATTATTCTTATTCTTAGTAATTCAAATTATAAATTAACTTTTCAGTCAAACTTTTTATAACAATGTGAAATCATACTAATCAATTTGTTATTTTTTTACTTGACCAGTTCTTTTAACCTATACAATCCCCCAATAAGAATTTTTATTACTCAGCAAAAAATTACTTTACTTCACAATATTCACTATCAATAATATATTCAAATAATGCACATAAAGAAGATAAGGAAGATAAAGATAATTAAAATTTCTAGTGAAAAAACTTATTTGTATTATCTAATATTCAATCAAACTTCTCAAATAGTTGCTATGTATTCCTCAATCTATATTTTGTCAAAATTTTATAATTGTTTTCTATAAATCAATTACACATTTATATAACTCTTGAGTCTTTAGTAATACTGTTTAATATTTGTTATCTCCCTTTTCAAACTTTGTACTTCTTTCTTCCTTCTTTTATTGGCTCTATTCAATAGTTTAATCCAATTCTCAGTCCAAAACAGGTCAATTCTGATATACCATCCAAATCAAATCCATACACAGTCCAAATCAGTTCAATTTTTAAATTATAGTTGACCTCTATTTTCTTTCCACATTGTCTTCTGCTATTACCACTTTAATCCACAGTCTATAATAGGTCCACAATAAGTCACAAAAGTCACAAGTCCAAAGTAAGTACAAAAATCCGAAGTTGATCCAAGAGTCCAGATCAAATTATTAAGAAGTCTCAATCAGTTTCTATTAAACCATCCCAATCAGTTCTTAAACAGTCCAAATCGATTATGTTAATTAGTCCCAGATCAATTCTATGAAGCAGTCCAAATTAATTCTATTAAATAATCCAAATCAATTCTCAGTCCAAATCAATCCTAATTCTGCTGAACAATTCAAGTCATTAAGCAGCCCAAATAAATGTTATTTAATAGTCTGTGTCAGCTTTGATTCCAATCAAGTCCAAATGATTCAAATATGCAGTACAAATCAATTCTCCAGATCTACTCTGTTAAACAGTCCGGATTAATTCTTTTAGGCAATTCAATTAATTTATTAGTAATCCAAATTAAGTCTATTAAATAAACCAAATCAGTTTGCTAATAATCCAAATCAATTATTTTGGATAGTCAGATCAATTCTCAATCCAATCAATGCTATACAACAGTCTATGTCCATTCTATCAAGCAGCCATCTCACCCTCTTTCTTACTTTCTTGCTTCTTTGTCTTTCTTACCATGTCATTTTCTGTCCCCTTCTAATCTTCTTTCTGTAGTTACAAACTGTCTGCCATTAAAGTTTGAGCTATTCACAATCTTGTAATCTCTGATTTTAAAAGTCCCTTATATCTCTTGTATCTTTAACAATCTTTATTTTAAGTTAGTCAAATTCTATCCTTTGTTTATCATATAGTCCATTTACAAAGTTCTCTTACAAGGGAAGAAAAAGTTTATTCTCTTGTCTTCACTACACGCTTTCGCTATTAAGTTTCTTCCAACTTTACTCTCTTCCACTTTCACTATTTTACTTTCACTTCTAACACAGTTCTTTGAACAGCAAATTTCACATCCACTTCAAAGATTATCTCGCCATTTGATAGTTTTATTATGCTGAGGATCTTTCTTGAGTTCCAGCTTCTATTTTTGTAACATTTCTTCCCTTTTTGATTAAAAAAAAAAAAGGCAGCAGCGGAGCTATGCTGGAATCAGCCCTGAATCGCATCTGCGGTTTGCCATCGATCTCTCAGAGACCTCCATGCTGCTCTCCCTGAAGATCTAAAATCTTCTGGAGATCCGGTGCTAGTCCCTGATTTGAGAACCCCATGGTCCCATCCAAGTGCCCTTTATTGGGGGGACATTTTTAAGGCAGTTTTGCAGGTTTTTCCTGGCTATAATCATCACAATCAGTGCTGCTTGCTACCTGCTTCTGTAGCTTGCAACCATCACTCCACTATCTTACCAGAACTCTCCGTAAAAGTCATTTTCAAAGCTTTTCCCTGAGTGATCCTGGATAGGCTAATCTTAGCACAAGTGTTTATATATAACTATTGTGAAATTACTGTCCCCTTTCATAGGCAGCTTTTTAATGAAAAGTTGGCCTTCAGCAAATCCCTTCTTGCTCTGCTGCACACTCCAAGGCCAGCAGAAACTCTACAGAGCAAGCAAGTTGATAGGAAAAGTGTTCTCATAAAACCTGAGGATGAAGGCAACCACACTGCAAAATTATTCCATCTCCCAAGCTGAAGATATTACCGTAAGTGATGTATTTGTGGTAATTCAGGTCAAATCAGAGTTCCTGAGTAGAATACAGTTCCCAGTGCTACATTTCCACTGCTAGCCTTCCAGAATCCAACAAAGGAAGAGCTAAAAACACCACAATTTTAATAACCAGAAGACTGTTCTTCAGAACAAAAAATTACTCATCCGAATCTCATATTACAGCTATGTGTGAATGGACAGAACAGTAGCAGAGGTTAGGTGCTGTGTTGGGAACTGTTTATTCAAAATCTTATTCAAGAGGTTTGTAACAAGGGGCTTGGGACTCTAGCTCTGAATAACATTTTGTTGGGAGTATGTGACATTGCTTGAGGAAAGCTTGAATTCAACATGCCTCTGTGTGAGTGCTATCAAAATTCTGCTTCCGAGGCTTTTCAGTGTCTCTATGAAAGCTTCTATATTTCATAGAACGTGGCTATAAGCATAAAGCATGTGAGTATACTCACAAAGGAAATACACAGGCATGCTGTACACTGTGGGTGTGCATTATATGCATGCATGAAATCACATATTTAAAAAAACCTGCCACAGGCAGAACTTCTTGAGTCCCACCAAAAAAATTTTTTTGATGTATTGCTGGATGCATGATTAATTGTGGTGTCCATGTGACACTAATTCTCAGGTTAAATAAACATTAGTGAAACTGCTACAACAGGTTTATGTCTCATCTTGCTCAAAAGCACCATATTTCAATGTAACAAAGCATTAATCACTCCAAAGAACTCAAAGAATGCTACTGATGCAATGGTATAAGTGGAAATGTACCATCCTTTTAACACCATCCCTTCTGTCTACAAATGGGCTCTATGGCATCGTGCTCAAACTCAGAGCAAGCATTTTAATACATGTTTTGGCTGTCTCAAAATCTGTAGCTCACTGACAAATCATGGAGCTAGACTTGGACTAGAGTGACAAGATAGAGTGTAACTGATCACCAGGTTTCCATCATAGAATCTACAGACCTTTCTATCACATCCACTAAAACAATCTCAATGCATTTCAGAAACTGGTGGGTTCCATAACAATCCCAAGGCAGATCAAATAAGCCAGTTCTCCTTCCCTAGTTAAAGGGTGCTCTTACCTACTACTTTGCTGGTAATAATCTGGCCACAATGCTTCCAGTCTCCAGACCCCAATCTTCCAGAACATGCAGAACAGAG
>CM034701.1:118958818-118976847 GCA_020142125.1 Phrynosoma platyrhinos | reverse complement strand
GTCCCCAAAGGGATGCTCGCCAAAGTGGGCCACCCCACATCACAACCCTCCTCTTGCCAGAAACAGAGGCCCTCTTTCTGAAGTCTTGCCAGTATCAAGGTTGATGCTGACAGCGGCCCAAAGATGAAGAGGAAGACTGAGAGGGATGGCACTGACGGGACTGACCTTGGGGTTGAGGTTGATGGTCTGATTGCTGGTAAGCCTGCTGGTGGTAGGGCTGGAACCATGGTCTGTGGCCTCCAAACCGGCATCTGGGAGATTGGAAGGTGGACAAGGACATGTCGTGTGTCTTGGCTGCCACCTTCATACAGTACCTAAAGTTTAACTTCTTGTCCATCTTGTAATGAGAAGACTCTGAGCCTGGGGAATTACTAAAGTCCAAGTCTTCTATGGGATCTTTTATCCTATGTTTACAGAGGTGGCTAGAGAAGAGACTGATATAGAAACAAAGCTTTGAGGATTCAAGCATACAAAGACACCCTAACATACATGCACACACACAAGAACTGAGGAGTAAAGTAGTTAGCTTGGATAGGAACACAAGGCTTTCTAATGGTGATAATTACCTGCAAAGATGTTGCTCCAACGATGAATAGACTCAACCGAAAAGAACAGTAGGTAGAGCCGGAGACTCTAGCTAGAGATCATGAATGGTACAGGACCGTCATGAAATCTATCCAGACCCTCCTTTTCCCTGAGATTTTGGGGAGTATTTAAACCCTAGAAGCGAAGAGTTGCTATTGAACATCAAAGGATTCCAATTGCTATGCTTTGGAAGTGGACAATTTCCAGAAGAGGGGAGATAGGATGTAGGTTTTTTACTTTTCCTCACCTTAAGGACACATCCTGACTGGCTCATAAATCTTTTCAGGTGTGAATGTCCTGCATTGCAGCTCCTAAGCCTGGCCTTTTGATCTGCAAATGGCTTGTAAATGCAGATTCACCTTAGTGCCTACGTGATGTGCTCGCCTTGAGCCCATGGTGATGGAGGCCCTTTCCAGCCTAGGGCTTCTGATAGAGATCCAAAGGGATCTTGATATCAAAACTCAATCAAAACCACTTATTGTAACAGACTCTTTGTTGAAGAGCCCAGAGCGAGCTAGCTGTGCAGCACAGATATAACCCATTTGTGTGATTCACAGAGACCACAAAGAAGAAATATACTTCCCATTTTGAAAAAGCAGCTCTGGAAAGTGCCAATACCCTCCTGAAACTGTCTCACATAGCCCCAAGAGGCCATGAGGGGACTCCTTCAGTTAAAAATAATGGGAATGTGGCCATGTTGGGACCTATTTGCAGCCCATACGTCAAACTTATAAAGAAAAATAAAATAAAAATCGTAAATGAGTATTGAGATTAATTTGACAATGTTATTTCTTCTAAGAATGACCTACATGTAGTAGCAGCAGTTCCTGGTAGGAGAGTAATGTTCTTGGGAGAATCCTTCTTCACTGGAGTCGTAGGCAATTCATTTTCTTTCTTCCTTCTTTTATAGGGAACAAACAGTCTTACAGGCCCACTCTGAGATACAGAAAACAACCACTGTTGGTGTTTCTTTACAATAGCCATGACTGTTCCTACTGACTTGGACCTGGAGAATATTTGTCCATCCTAATTGGCATAAAATTAAATTCTTATAAAGCTGACATGAGATAGCATACTGCTAGGATTTCTTTAACTTAATCAATTGTTTCACCAAACTGCCACAATCAAATCCTTATTCTGTACTTTTATCTTAATACAAGGCCTTTCACAAAACCAAAGAGAACATTTTACCCTATCATAGTTGCACTAGTCTTCAGTCCACCACACTGATATGAAACAAAGTAGGCTAGGCTACCAGACAAGTTTTCAGATGCAACATTTCCCCACTTCCAAAACAGTTTAATTTCGCAGTGGGAAATTTATACTGCTATAGGATGACAATAGCAATTATTATTGGATGACAGTTTATACTGCTATTCGATGTGCACTGTTACTCCTGAGTCACACAGGACACCTCTTAAATTACTGCTACTGTGGTTCAAACTATTTTCATTTGGTGTGACTGCATTTTAAAAAGATAATTTTGATATCCTGTTTCATGCACAATAACTGCCATAAACAGTCCACAAAGACTAATGTATTTTTAAAGGAATCACAACTTTTTAAAATCTAAAATCTAAAGAAATCTAAATCTAACAAATTTGGAAGAATTTTCAAAGGATGACATACTCTTTCCTTCTGGACAGCTCTTGATGAGAAGAGCAGCTTACAATTATTAGTATATTTAGCTGCATAATACTCAGAGCACAGGGTTTTTTCTGTTGCTGCCTCCACACTCTATGGCAAAACTCCTTTAGAAATTCTCCTTATCTCATTTCTACTAAACTTTAAGAAACATAATAAAATTAATTAGAACATGGTTATAATTAAGGTGTGTCTCTGAACAGATTGCTGAATATTTCACAGAGTAGTTAATTCATTCAAATGGCACAAAGAATTTATAACTATCCAGAATGAAGCCAGGGAACATGTGGTCCACAAAGTGGATTCTCATTTCCCATCGGTCTCAAACAGAAAAACAATGGTAAGGAATATGGAAAGTATAGTTTATTAATATTTGGAGCCTTATCTGCCCCTTCCCTAACCTAGAGTCCTGAAACATATATTTTAAAAAAATAATCAGTGGGGCGTATATTTGTAAACAAAGCATCAATTTTACTTGCACCCTGCCCTGAAGGTGGGACATAAATATTTTAATAAATAAATTGATATATAAAAATATAAATTACCTCTTTAATATTCTTAATTCTTCTCCCACCCAAAACCTCAGCTGTAACAACCATAAAAAAGTCTTTGAGTGTCAACCATCAGTGGTCATGTGATTCTCTCCCCCACCTAGTTTCAGTTCTCTAGTAATTACAGCATTCTCCAGCCCACTGTATTCTTCATTTCCGGAGATGCTCATAACTTCAACTTGTGGTAGTTCAGCTCAGCAGCTGCACACTCACCAGACTCATGTCATCACAACAAGCAGCACAGGTGCATGAGGCAGCATGAGGATTTAATATCCCGTCCTGAATTGGGGGGAAAGGAAGAGCATTGGAGGGAAAATTCTACTTCTATATATGCCAAGATACACATTCTATGAGTCAGTATGGTGTAGTGGTTTATGTGTTGGACTACAACTCTGGAGAACAGGGTTTGAGTCCCTGCTCAGCCATGAAACTCACTGGGTGACCTTGGACAAGTCACACTTTGTCAGCTGCAGAGGAAGGCAATGGCAACCCACCCTTGAACAAATCTTGCCAAGAAAACCCTGTGATAGGTTCAGCTTATGGTACCCATAAGCTGGAAATGACATGAAGACACACAGCAACAACAACATTCACATTCTATGCTCTACTGTACAGAACATGGGATCTTAGACTTTTCCATGCCAGTTCAAGGGGAAGAATTTCCCATTCCTGCAAGCAATAGAAGCTGGGCTGAACCAGAACAGCAAAGAGTTTGCACCCTCATTGGAGGCTTATAGAACAACAGCTCCTAATGCTGGAGACATAACAAGGTACAATCCCTTGTTTCCCCAGCTCCTAATGCTGGAGACATAACAAGATGCAATCCCTTGGGGTGTTTGGGTTTCAAATATCTGTTGAGCAATGAATCTCACTGGATAATTCAGAACAATCACTCTCTCTTAGCCTGATCTACTTCACAGGGCTGTTTTAACTGCCCTGAGTTCCTTGGTAGAAGACAGATAGAATCAGGTGGCAAAAACATCAGCTCCTGATTTAATCTTTTTTGCTCCTTGTAGGCTTCAAGCAGAAACAAAGAGACATTGGGGTGTAGCAGACCACCCTGAAGGAGTGACTCTGCGCCACCACTTTGAGCATCAGATTGGGGCTGTGACAACTGCATGCCACGGTCCTGATCCAGCATTTTTCTGGCCCCCAAAAAAGCAGCAAAATGCTGCCTCTTGAGAGTGGAGAAAGGGTGCCCTTGCCACCGCAGCAGTACTTTTCAGCGCTCCTTTTGGTGTGTGGCATCTGAACGCCATGTCAAAGGAGCGCTGTAACACTGTCCACCATGAGGGCGGGCAGGAGACATGACACCAGTATTGGGGCAGAGTCATAGCGTATCTATGCAGTCGCCACACCCCCACGCCGGTGCTTCTTGCCGGTCTGTATAGCCCCATTGTAAAACTAATGGTTACATAAAGTAACCAAATATCACAAAATGTTACAAAACATTTTAAAAGGAGCGTTTTTCACTCAAGAACCCTAAAGGCATTTTATCTTACACTCATCCCTCTATTTTTGCAGACTTTGGGTCTGTGGTTTTGGTCCCTCATGGACCGGGAAGCAGGGAAGGTTAAAATGGCCTTGAATATTTGCAGATTTCCATTTTCGCAGGGGGTTCCAGAATGGATCCCCCCCCCCACAAAAATGGAGGGACAACTGTATTAAAACAAATACAGAAGTAGGATGGTGTGAGCTGGTTGATAGCAAATTCTTTGCCTCTCCTGTCCATTTTTCTAGGTCAACTGTGGAGCTTCTGGAGGAAATAAGCTATAAATTTTCCCCCAACCCTTGGGAAATGACCTACTGAGTACCTCTACCTGGAGTTCCCTTCTTTTCTGAACATTACCATTTCTCATTGTACTATTTCATGTTCTCTCTAATGCTGTCATTCCATGCACACTTGCCTACAAGTAAGTCCGACAGAACTCAGTAGTACTGAACAAATTTGGATAAAGTTAAGCCATTAAAACTCTTGAGCTTAGAAAGGAATTCCACTATGTTATTCTTCTGCACCTCCAGTGATACTTTCCAATCTGCATAGAGGAAGGGAAAAGGAGGGGAGGATCGTGTCTTACATGAATAAGGCACTGTATTGGCCTCCCAGCATAGCGGATGCTTCTCTTCCAGTCCTTGCTGCTTGCTCTTCCGGCCATGGCTTCGAACTCAGTGGGGCTGTACCAGCTGTCTCCTTGCTTAATGCACCGTCCTCGACCACCTTGAACAGGGCAAAACTAAGAGATTAGGAACCAATGGAAATTTTCCATTTTGGGCCTCTGTACAAGCTTTGGACAATATCCATTAGCCCAACTCTGCATGGCCAATAGTCATGAATGGCAAAAGCAGCAGTTGAAAACATGGGGAGGAACCCAGATCAGGGAAGTGTGGCATAGAGCAGAGGCAGTGGACCTTTAACAATCCAGGTATTTGGAACTTCAGCTCTCAACAGTACTATCAAAAATAGCTAGTGATAAACAATTCAGAAAGATGTAGTCTAAAAAATTTGAGCAAATGTTATTCACCTGAAACTAGAGCAAGGGTTTGTCACTGGTTGACAAACACTGAACTGGAAAGAACAAACTAATTTCAGTTAATATGCACTTGGACAGCAATCTCCATTAGAAGGTGGAACTGTACAAACAGTAGCCTGAGTTTCTAAACAGTTCTCTTTCTCAATGCACTGTTGCTATTCAAACATGTTGGATTCAGTTTGCAAGTGTAACAAGAAATGTTCCCTTTAGCACCAATCCCAGCCAAGAAGGCTAAGATTCTGTACTGTCCACAGACCGTAATGTTCTGCCAGACCCAACTCTGCTCTGTCTTCCTCTCCCTGCATAGAAAACACATCTTCCTCCTTCACCCACCACAACACATCATTTAGTGGCTGGGGAGAACAGTCAAGAAGCATCTGGATATGTTCCTACAGCTGGATATATAATAATAAATGCATTTTCCAGCATCTCCCTTTGCCCACATAGCTATACTCAGTTCCTTAGCACTGCTCTCCTTTTCCTGCTCATGTCTAGGCATAAGATGCTATGTGAGCAGAAAGTATTCAATCCATGAAAGAGTTTCTTATGGGCCACCAGCCTACTTCAAGATAACCAATAGCCCTGTCAGTTGCAGAAACAAGAACTGTAATTTTGGGAATGCAACACTCTCACATGAGATCAAGCCAAAAAGCCGAGACGTGGAGCTGGAGCTCAGAAAGGCTTTCAACTAATATTCAGATAGCTCTTGGTGGATAACATGGGTTATAAAATGTAATACTCCTGCAAGCTCCTCCTCTCTCTGAAGTATCTCTTCCTGAGGCCCCCAGGAGAGGAACTGTAGGCCACACAGAGGCTGCAAAGGTGAGGATGGTCAGGAAATTCTGATTATGCAACATCATTAACCATGCACTGATACTACATTATCTGCCACAAAACTGGGACTGAGTAAGCACAGGTTCTATAGCAAACATACTCTCAGAGTTTGGAAAATAAGGAAGGAAGGAAGGAAGGAAGGAAGGAAGGAAGGAAGAGGGGGAAAGGAAATATAGCAGCATCTTTAAGACTAATTGGTTTTCATTTCTACATGAGCCTTCATGGATATACCATATATACTCGACTATAATTCGACCTCATGTATCAGTCGAGGGCAGATTTTGGCGCCAAAATGATGGATTTTGATATGACCCATGGATAAGTTGAGGGTAAAACTTAGGGGCATGTAACAAAGGATGTAAAGAACAAAGCAAAGGAAAACAATGCCAAAGAACAAAATTCTAACAGGCATAATTGTTTGTGCTCAGAGTAAAATTGGGTTGGATGGATGAGAGGATAGAGTGGGATCATTGCTTCCAGGACAGATTATGCTCTTGCCTTTCACCAGCGGATGGTTCCTTTTTAAAAAATAAAAGTTAAAGTAGAGTACTTACGTTGACCCATGGATAAGTCGACTCAGGTTTTTGGAGTCAATTTTACCTAAATTTCTAGACTTATACAAGAGTATATACAGTTGCCCCTCTGCTTGCACGGACTTGAGATCCAAGGTTTTGAATATTCATGGAGGGGTGAACTCAGTTAAGATCAATGGGCCATGTCCCTGTGGGTGTGTGCCTGCACACACCCACAGAGGCATGCCCTATTCAAGCCTATGGGGCTCAAATATCGGCAAGTCTCCATTTTCGCATAGTAAACACACTTTTTTGGATGTACTACTGAGTGGTAACCAGGTGCTATTGTATCTGAAGAAGTGGACTTATATCCATTTACACTCATGCTAAAATAAAAACCAATTAGTCTTAAAGGTGTTGCCACATTTCCTTTTTTCCCCTCCCCCTTCTTTCCTCTTTTTTATGCTGCAAGAGACTAAAAATGGCTATTTCTTTGAGAGTTTGGAAAAGTCACATTCTGGACTACAATTTTCAAAACCACATTTTCCAATTTCCACATATTCTGACCTGCCACAGTCACAGCCATATAAATAGGGAAAACACTGCTCACTGTTTTTTTTCTGAAATCTTGAGATTAGATTACTAATCCCACCCCACAGAATAAAAGAAGAGGAGGAAACTCTGCACCTGAGCCAAGTCTGTTTTTGTACAGGATCCCGCTGATATTTCGGCACCGCACAGGCAATTCATTGTCATACACTGAAGGGTCCCAGTTATATTTTGTTCCACTTTTTTCTTGCCCAGATGTTAAAGAAGAAGCAGGGGACTGAGGTCCTGCAGATTAATTAGGGGAAAAAACATCACACAGTTGCACTCAGGTCCTATTTCCACTTTTCCTGAAGAAAGACTTGCCAATGATTTTCAAAGTGAGATCTGGCTCATCAAACAAAAGGGAACAAATAGTCCTCTTGTTGGTGAAAAGAAGAGCTTGGAGTAATGAGGCACAAGTTGATTTTCCTAGGTGCTTTTTAAAACAACAAAGGTATAAGTAAGATACATTTCAAAAGAAATGTAAAAAATAAGAGAGAAGTAGTAATGCAGGTGTGGGTGAAGTGCAGCCCCCCTCCCCCGCAACTGGTGTGGGACTGTGACTTCTAGCATTTCTAGCCAGTGTAGCTAATAATGTGGAATTCTGGGAGCTGGAGTCCAGCAAAACTTGGAGATTCACATTTTGCTCACCCCTCATAATGAATAATGTCTGTTAATATTTAATGTTTATTAAAGTACTTTTAATTACTTTTAAACATTGCTTTTAAAACATTGTTAGAAGCAGTCGGGGAAAAATTGTAAAGTTTTGTGTCTTTTCAATCCTAAGGGTTTTACCCTCAAAATTTAATAGAAAAGTAACAAGCAATGTTACAAGTAATGTTAACAAGTTTCTTTTCCAACACTGCAACAAGCAATGCAACAGGCTACTGATCAAACAATGCAGAAAGTAACAAGAACTAATTAATTTTAGAAAATTATTTTTCAAGCTCTGGTTACAAAAAACAAGAACAGTAGATTTGTTATCATCTATATCTATGATGGCGAACCTATAGCACATCTGCCAGAGATGGCACTCAAAGCCATTTTCCCTGGTATGCAGAGGGTGGGAAGGAAGAGGTGCACGCCTGTTCCTCCTCCTTCCAGGCATCCCAGGCCTTCAGCTGCCTCTCCCGAGGCAGCTGAAGGCTGGGGGCTGCACAGAGGGAAGAAGAGGAGGAGAAAGAGGCATGCGCCTGTTCCTCTTCTTCCCTCCTCCTCCCCCCCCCCACAGGCCTTCATCTGTCTCTGGAGAGGCAGCTGAAGGCCCAAGAAGGTGGGGGGAAGAAGTCCTGCCCTGGAAGTCCTGACCCCTGGAGGGCACTAGTCCCACCCTTGGCAACAGGTAACACCCAGTGCCGGAAGGCCTTTTAGTTTAGGCACTCGGCCCCTAAAAGGTTCACCATAACTGATCTATATGGAGAACCAGTGTGACGTTGTGGTTTGAGCATTGGACCACAACTCTGCAGACCAGGGTTTGAATCTTTGCTCAGCCATGGAAACTCAGTGGGTGACTTTGGGCAATCGCACACTCTCAGCTTCAGAGGAAGGCAAAGGCAAACCCCCTTTGAGCAAATCATGCCAAGAAAACCCCATGACAGATTCCCCTTAGGGTTGCCATAAGTAGGAAACAATTCAAAGACACACCATAGCAATAAATTATAATCAGCTGTTTGAAACACAAAAAACATAGGTGAAGGATTCAGGATGTCATTCCTTTCCAAGTTATCACTTTGTTCCCAGAAGCCATCAACACCAGCATGGGGAACAGTTAAATGAGATAGTTCTTGCACAAGATTTCCACATTTCAATCATTTCCAGAGCAACACAAAATGCCTGTGCAAAACTTGATATCTAACTAGTCCTGATTTAATGGTTTAATAACACTGTGTTACCTAATAGAGTAAATGGAAATTATTTGTTTGTTTAAAAAAGGCAAGACACAGAAAAATGATGTTCATGAAGCTACTGCGCCACCATGTGGAAAATCATGAGATGCCAATATAACAGGCCAAGAATAATAGTGAACTGCATGTAAGACGCGACAAACTTTCCCAAGCAAGTACCCTCCATATGTGGGTACATTTTTATGCATAAATAGGTGTAAAATTCACAGCATTGAAAAGCACAAGTGTTCACTTGCAGTGTCCATCCCAAAGGAAAATGACATAAGTGGTGGAACAGTTTTTGTTTCTACCTACAGACTCTTCTATGCCCTCTAAGGGCCTGTACAGACTGCCAGAAATAATCCAGTTTGAGACCACTTTAACTGTCCTGGCTCAATGCTAGGGAATCATGGGAATTGTAATTTTTTCTGAGAGATTGAATCTTCTCTGTCAGAGAGCTATAGTGCCACAATAAACTACATTTCCCATGATTCCCTGGCACGGAGCCAGGGCAGTTAAAGTGGTCTCAAGCTGGACTATTTCTGGCAGTCTGTACAGACCCTAAATCTGCTCCAGAAGCCAGGTGACCAACCTGGAGCAGGTGAAGAGGGCAGACAGGAAGTGGGTTTGATGCTAGGGATGCAGCATTTCATTAGCAAAACACTAGAAAGAATCTACTCCTACCCATTTATATCAATACTAGTCTGTATCCAGATTTGGTCATATTTAGAGAGACCGATCCAAATCAATGGGGTAAAATGTAATTGACTACAATCACTCTACCTCAGGGATGAGAATTCTGTGGTCAGCCAGGTGTTATTGAAACTCCCAGCATTCCTCACCATTGGCTCTGCTGGCTAGGGCTGCTGAGAGCTGCAGTCCAGCAACATCTGGAAGGTGGCACCATTTCACACCATGGTCAACTTGAAATATGTCCAAATGGATGCAATACAATATGCTAATTTCTCTAAAATACAATATAATTTTACCATTTTATTTTATAAAAGCTGCAACACCTCTATTAGACCACTAAAGTGTCATTTAAAAAGCTAGACTGTTGAGTCCTTCAGCACTCTTCGTTAGGCTGGCCACTGCCAAACCTGAAAGAATTCTGAAAGACTTGAAAGCTCATGTTTTAAATAATATTTTATTGTTCTCAAAAAAGTTATTACTTTACTGATTATTGATTTTACCTTGATTTTCTTCTTGATTTTATTTTTCATCTCTCAGTTTAGGAATATCACTCAGGGGCAAAGTAGATGGGCATGAAGAAGAAGCTTTTAGCCGCTCCACCCATGATCGCCCCACGATTAGCTGGAGACCACGGCAACTGCATAGCCTGCTCTGAAAGCGGGCTACCAGCAAGGGACAGATTTTCTCCACTCCTTTTGCTGGTGGCTTCGGGCCACCTTAAGCTGCCTCAGAGAATTTCAGTTGCTCCAGGGGCATTTGTCACTTGCATGCCACACTCCCAAAGCAGCCAGAAGCCTTGGCCCGTCTGTTTCAGGCCAAAGTTTTTTCACCTAAACTAACTCAAACTAAATAAGTACTTTTTCTACATTGCTATATCATTTGACTGATTAAAAAGGGCAGTTAGAAAATACACTAACAAAACAAAAGCAGGTAACAATTCTATGGTATCCCTCAGGGCTATGTCTTGACCCCCATGCTGTTTAACATATACATGAAACCACTGGGAGAAGTTGTCCAGATATTTGGGTTTCAATGTCACCAGTATAGATGACACTCAGCTCTATCTCTCCTTTCCCTCTAACTCCGAGGAAATTGTCTCAGTGCTGTTGACAGTAATAGATTGGATAAGGGCAAACAAACTGAAGCTTAATTCAGAGGTGCTCCTGGTCTGTCAGAAAACCGATCATGAAACAAAGAACATTCAGAGGTAGCTGTGTTGGCCATTTAGCAAATTCAAACAAAAATCCATCAGTGATACCTTTATTGGCCAACCAAAATGGACAATATACTTGTTCCAAGCTTTCGAAGTCCCATGGGCTTCTTCATCAGGCAAGATGTTACAAACCAAGCAGGAGAAAAACAATTGGAGATGTTAGTCAGATGCCTACAAGTTGTTTCAATCTTTAGTTAAGATGGTCTATGGTGGGGAGGATATCTTTTGTAGGCAGGATCCTCCTCCTTCTGGCCCTGTGGCTATAGAGATTTGCAAATAGGAAATTTAAAATCCATTTGCATCTCAACAGGGAGCCCTCTTTTGCAATCCAGTATGTCTCCATTCTAGTGAGGCCACAGGCCTCTTTGTGACAGAGAACAATGGATTCCTCAAGAAGTTTCCATGTGTTTGCATCAGGAATATTTTGGTAGATGCAGAGGTAAAACATGCAAATTTAGTCCAAATTTAAGAAGAAAAAAGTTTCAGAAGAAAAAAATAAAAAGAAGAAAACAATTTAAGAAGAAAGAAGAAGAAACAGGGATTCAGCCTGTGCTGAACAACGTTACACACACCCTGAAATTTCAGGTTTGTAGCTTGGGTGTACTATTTGATTCATTCTTGAACATAAATGCCCAGACTTTGGAGGTGGACAGGAATGCATTTACGTAGTTAAATTAGTGCACCAGCTGTGCTCATTTCCTAAGAAGCAAGATCTGGCTATGGTAATACATGCCTTGATTACATCCTTGATGGATTACTGTAATGCACTCTATATCAGCTGCCTTTGGAAATCATTCAGAACTTCAGCAGGTTTAAAATGCTGCAGCTATACTGCTAACTGGGGGCCTTTGCAGACTGCCAGAAATAGTGCAAATTGAGTCCACTTTAACTGCCCTGACTCAGTGCTAGGAAATCATGGGAACTGTAGTTTATTGTGGCACCAGAGCTCTCTGACAGAGAAGGCTCAATGTCTCAGAAAAAATACAATTCAAATAATTCCCTATCACTGAGCCAGGGCAGTTAAAGTGGACTCAATTTGCATTATTTCTAGCAGTCTGCAAAGGCCCTGGGACTGGTTATACGGAGCATATAACTCACTTGCTGAAATAGCCTTACTGGCAACCAGTCCATGTCTGGGCACAATTCAATGTGCTTGTTTTAACTTATAAAGCCCTATACAGCTTAGGTTCAGACTATCTAAAAGCCCATTATCTCCAAATATGAGCTTGCCCAAATCTTATGATCTTTGGGGAAAGGCTTTCTTTCCATCCCACAACTCTCCCAGGCTTGATTGGAAGGGATGTGAGAGAAAGCTTTCTTGGCAGCTGCTCCTAAGCTTTGGAATGCCTTCCCAAGGGAGGTTCAGCCTGTCCCCTCTCTGTTGTCTTTTCACCCGCAGCAAAGATCTTTTTGTTTAAACAGGACTGCAGCCTTGGCTGGCCAGGGTGGAATGATGTGTAACCAGGTGTGCTATTTTATATGCAGTGTTTTTAAAATGTTTTCACATTTTAAAATAGTGTTTTAATTGAATGTGTATGTAATGTTTTTTAAACTTTTGTACTTCATATTGTTTTAGTGCTCTGTTTTAATGTATACTCTAATCCACTTTGAATCCTATTTGAGAGAAAAGCAGGATATAAATAAAATAAATAAATAACAATTCTAATGTTATGTGAAAATGAAACAATGGGAGTAAGATTTTAAAAAGCCCTACAAAGCCATCTTCATACCTGGTGTAAGAGGTGCAGATGATCCCTTTAGTCCTGCAGTCTCTACAATGCTGCCATCTGTGTGAACAACAATCAGAGTGGCTTTCTCAGCATTCAAGCTGTCTCCAATCTGAAGAGCTGTTCTTCCAGACTGCAGGGGAAAATGAAGAGTTTTAACTAGCTCAGGTTAACAGTTTTAACATTTCTTAAAAGGAAGAGGAGCAATCCGCAATTCTCCTTTCTCCCTTTACACTGAAGAGTCAAACATCATCATGTTCTGCTGTGAACTGGGGCCAACATGTAAATAAAACTATAATATATTTAGAATGGAAGGGAGGCAATATCTCACCTATTAATATTATTATTCTTTTATCTAGCATTATATATAAGATGTTTTATGAAGTATGTGAAATGGGACCCTTGCCCCTAGATTTTACAATCTGGATATCAACTATGCATTACAATATTACATGCCAATATTTTTTGACATGAATGTCTAAATGCTATAAAGAGGATCACTATGAAGCCAGTAGTACCGAACCATAGAACTAACATAAAAATTCGCCATGTATTGCAGAAAGTAGTCAAGGCTATTTTACACATATTTACAGGTGACTAGCTGTAGCTCCCAGTTGAAATTAGATCTGGTTGCAAATATGGGCTTACCTCCATATAACATGTGAGATTGCTCATTAAACAATAATGCAAAAGAACCAATTAATCCTGTCAGTTCTGAATAAAATGCAGCTAAAGCCAGAGCTTGAAAAACTTCACTTTTGGACTATAAGTCTTAGAATCTCCCAGCCAGCATGGCTGTAGTCCAAAAAAGTAACTTATCCAGGTTCTGGCAAAGGTACATCTATGCAAATGGTCCAACAGGACAGTCCCAGTTAACACTCTCCTATAGACTGGATGCTGGTTGTCATATTGGAGAGCTATAAACTAACTCTAACCTTACCAGCACATGCCCGGAGATAGATGCTGCGTTTGCCACTGATGTAGTAAATACGTTGTCTGCAGAGGCCCCAACGTTGGCTACAGTTACTGTGGTCACTTCTGTAAAAGATGACCAAAATAAATTTAATTTTCTGCACGATCATCACATGGATTTGAAAGTATACAACTGTGCATCTGTTCTGTTTGATTCTGTTATCACTGAAACAAAATTCTGAAGTGTGACATCTCAAGCTTAAATAGGAATCATGTGGATCTCCAGATGTTCTTGGATTGTAACTCCAAGCAACTGCAGCCAAAATAGACAAAATTGTCTATTTATCAGTGATTATCTGCATTCACACACCCGGTGTCTATATAAATAGATGCTTTAAGGATGGAAATCCTGCGACCTTACCAGGTGTTGGGCAGTAATACCAGGAATTACTGCCCAACACCTGGTAAGGTTGCAGGATTTCCATCCTTAAAGCATCTATTTATATAGACACCGGGTGTGTGAATGCAGATAATCACTGATAAATCACCAGCATTCTCACTGATTACTCGTAAAATTGTCAGTTGTTTTTAACAAAAGAGAACAGGAAACTTCCCCCTTTTAATATTAATGTAGAACTTTATATTCTTGCTCTTTGAATACAAGGGATTAAGTTTTGAAATTTAGTTCATATTATTTAGGCTACAATCCTAAAACATTTACTAGAGTAGTTCTGAGTGCATAGGTTTTAGCTGCTTGTCCATAACTCAGGGGTAAAAACCATCTGGTTCTCTAGATATTTGTTGTTGCTGTTATACACCCTCCAGTTAATCTCAACCCTGCAGGTGAGACATCTCCAAGATTCCCTGCCCTCCACTGTTCTGCTTAGTTCCTGTAAATTCTTGATAAGAGTCCATCCATCTAGCAAGCAGCCTTCCTCTCCTTCTCCTTCCCTCCACCTTTGCTAGCATTACAGTGGGCCCTTGGTATCCACTGTGGTTTGGTTGCAGAACCTGCCATGGATACCAAATCCCATTGATGCTCAAACGCCATTAAAAACAAAGGCATAGTAAATCAGGGTGCCTTATATAAAATGGCAAAATCAAGGTTTGCTTTTTGGAATTTATATATTTAAAAAATATTTTCAAGCCATAGATGTTTGAATCCATGGATAAAGAATCCGTGGATACAAAGGGCCAACTGTATTGTTTTTTCTAATGAGTCTCCTCTCCTCATGATGTGTCCAAAATACGGCAACCTCAGTTTTGTCATCTTGACTTCCAGGGAGATTTCTGGTTTGATCTGCTCTAGGACCCATTTGTTTGTCTTTTTGGCTATCTGTGGTATCCCTAACACTCTTCTCCAGCACCACATCTCAAAGGAGTTGATTTTTTTCCTATCGTTTCTTAACTCTCCAGCTCTCACATCCATACATGGTAATAGGGAACAGAATGGCTTTTACAATTCTAACCTTTGTGCTCAGTTGTATATATTTACATTTTAGGATCTTTTCTAGTTCTTTCATAGCTACCCTCTGTGTTCTTAGAAGACTATCGCATGGAGAAATACTCCAGATATAGATGCGGGATTGAAAATTTAAAACCGGATGTTATTGCATGTGCCGGCAGCCGGACAAATGCAAATCGGATGCAGCTGGTACCCCAGCCATACTTATCCAGCCGAATTTCAAAAACAGCAAGCTCTGGTTTTTGAAAAGCCACAGGATAAGCACGCCTGGGGTCCAGGCTGCATCCGGGTTGCACTCGCCTGGCCTCTGGCACATGCGATAACGCCCCATTTTGAGTTTTCAATCCTGCATCTATATCGGGAGTATTTCTCCATGCAATAATCTCCTTCGTCGTCTTATGATTTTTTGAGTGCAATCCCCACTCTGATCAATGTCAGATCTCAGGTATGAGAACTCATTTACTATTTCTATTTCCTCATTGCTATGTTGAATTTGTGTAAGTTCTCCATGGTCGTTGTTTTTGTTTTCTTGATGTTCAACAGTAGGCCTTGCCTTTGCACTTTCTTCCTTGGTTTTCCTTATTAGTTGTTCCAGGTCTGGGAAGTTTTCTGCTAGTAGTATTGTGTCGTTTGCATACCTTAGATTGTTGATATTTCTTCCACCTATTTTCATTCCTCCTTCTTCTGTGTCCAGGCCTCTTTTGTTATAATATGATTTGCATACAAGTTGAACAGATAGGGTGAAAGGATACAGCACTGTCTGACTTCTTTGCCAATTGGGAACCATTCTGTTTCCCCATGTTCTGTTTTGACAGTAGCCTCTTGTCCTGAGTACAGATTCCTCATTAAGACTAACAGATTTTGGCACTCCCAAATCTCTAGATACTCCCATGTCTCTAGATATTGCTGGACTTCGATTCATAGCATTCTTCAACATTGGCTAAGCTGGGTAGGACTTGAGGGAGTTGAGTCCAACATCTGGAAGACCTGATAATTCTCACTCATACTGTACTTGGATATTTTATATGTCCTTCAAACTAACCCTCATCCTTTAGAGTATGGCATGCTAGAAGGGCAAATAGACAAGCCCAAGATAATGGTTGTGTTGGTCACATCTCCTTTTTTCAGCTGATTAGTGAGAAAGAATTCAACATGATCAGCTTCCCTATCACAACAATGGTGGTGTCAGGATGACCTGACATCCTCCTTTTTCTGGACATGTAGTATATTTCAGTCTTTGGTCGATGAGGAATTCCAGAAATGTCCTCCATTTTGAACATGAATAAGAAGCATGAATTTACATTTATGTGAACGTTGAGTTTTTATTTGCTCATGTCCTACATTTTCTCATGCCTTGTCTTCCTTTGAGGTTAGGACATCTGGTCACCCTGGATGAGGGAAACTGACACATCATTATTAGATAATATTTTAATATTATATTAATTAATATTATATAATAAAATATTTACATTACAGCACACTGATCCAGTATGGCATAGTGGTTTGAGTGCTGGACTATAACTCTGGAGACCCAACTCAGCCATGAAACCCACTGGGTGACCTTGGGCAAGTCACACTCTCTCAGCCTCAGAGGATGGCAATGGCAAACCCCCTCTGAAGAAACTTGCCAAGAAAACCTCATGATAGGTTTGCCAGAAGTGGGAAATGAGTTGAAGGCACACAACAACAAATACTGTTATTAATGTTACATATTATTATTATAATATTACACACACACACACACATATATATATATATATATACACACACACACCGTTACCCCTCCGTTTTTACGGGAAATCCATTCTGGAACCCCACCCCACCCCGTGAAAACGGAAAACTGCAAATATTCAAGCCCCATGGGTTTGAATGGGAGCACACACCCCATTTCATCCCCTTCAATTTCCCGCCTGCAAACGGACAAGAGACACAGACTTGAAGTCTGTAAAAATGGAGGGGCAACTGTATAATATATAACATATTACAATAATATATGTAATCTAAATTTAATATTATATACTGTACAATAGCATTTCAACTAATATTAATATTTCTTTTTAATATTGTAATAATTTAATTCTATTTTGATGTACTATTTTTGTATGCTTTTAATTGTATTGTTTTTTAATGTTGTGAGCCGCCCTGAGTCCCAGTTTTGGAGAAAGGGATGGACAAAAATAAATATTCATTGTTGGTTTGTTGTCATATTATATACATACATATATATATATATATATATATATATATATTACATATACATTCATATTATGCTACCTTATATTGCACATAGTATATGATACACTAGAGGTGTAAACTGTCCTGTCAGGGAGAGGACACAGTACAAGGAAATTCAAAGATATAGCCGTGTTAGTCTGTACTTGAATCAGTGTACAGAGAGATCTTGTAGCCCCTTTGGGACTAACTGAAAGAGAGCAGTTGTCAGCATGAGCTTTCCTAGACTTCAGTCTACTTTCTCAGATGCATTTAGTACAAGCAAATGTCATCCCTCCCGCCCCCCTCCAAAGCCTCGCGCCTAACGTTTCTGCGCGCGCCGCTGAGTCTGGGCCAACCGTCTTCCGCGCGAGCGCTTAGTCACGTGGGAGACGAAGACACCGCCTTCCCGCGTCAAGGCGCCGCTCAGGGACTGGTCGGTTAGGACGGCACTTATGCGCATGCGCGCTCACCTGCGAAGGCGGCGGTAGTGGCTGCGTCGGCGCCAGGCAATGACTCGGTTCCCATCTGGATGTGTTCGGCGTCGGCCTCCATGACGGTCACGGCCGTCACCTCCTCCTCCTCCTCCTCCTCTGGGGGCTCCGCCTCCGAGTCGGCTGCCTCTCCGCGGGGCTGGTGTGGTGGCGGCGAGGGCAACGGCGGAGGCTGTTGCTGCTGCT
>CM034701.1:118943533-118953581 GCA_020142125.1 Phrynosoma platyrhinos | reverse complement strand
GGATAAAGACTCTGTAGATAGGCTGCAAGTTGCTTTCAGAACAGGATAAGAGAAATGTTTAAAAATCAGTTCCATATTTGTCCCCTACTGATCTCCCTACATTCTCCCTCATAGTTATAGTTATTCCTATTGGTAATCTACTGGTAATAGCTAACTCTCAATATTTTCATCTTATCATAAGGCAGCATTATTGAAATGCATTCAGTAATAAAGTTCACATGGTACAGAGAAATACTTGAAAATATGCAAAATCATGCAGTAGGATGCTGGGCTAGATGGACTTTTGGTGTAATCTAGTAGGGCTGTTTTGTTGTGTAGGATTCAGCTGGCATGCACTGAGTCCCAGCTACAAAGAGTATCCTTACCTATGTTTAGCGAATGCCAAATGTATAGGCATACTACAGTCCTATCATACAGTCATGTCGGCCTGTTGTTAATTGTTTTCAGTAGACAGGGACTACATTTAAAAGTGCATTTTATGTCAAGATGATTGAAAAAATCATCCTGACTTTCTGAAATAAATTAGCAAGCTTGGAAACTGTTATGGTTCGTTCACTAGATGGAGACAAAGAACTGTACTGTGTAATTGTATTACTTTTGAAGAGAATTATAAGTACTTAAAATGATGAGTATAAAGAGGAATTATTGCTACTGAATTCTTGTTTTCTTGCTTAGTTCCATTTTTTGTTGCTTTAAAATTTTGATCATTGTGTGTTTTTGGCATTCTCCATTTTTTGCTTAAGCACAGTTAGTGGTTTCTGATTCATACAATTATCTTTATACCATATTAAATTGGGGGAGGGGAGGTTAGTATGAAATAGATCTCTTAGAATTGTTTCTCAGCATGTGGCAGCTTAGGTTGATTCCTCCAAGGAAATACTGCCTTCCTAAAAAGGAAAGGAAGAAAGCAATTTCTGCTCTAACTTATATTCAACCATTCTTTACATTTTGATTTAAAAGTATAATTTAATAAACATTATTTTTATTTTATATACAGGAAGAACATCATCTGTTGTATCCTTTCTTTTTAAATCAGAAGGTCAAATAATAAAATTTGCATCTTTGGGAACCCCACAATTTTTTGGAAGTTTATTATGTTTTTTTCATTGGGAAGATGGTGTATAAACTTCATTGACAACAGCTTACCTACTTGTGGAGATCTTCAGTATGCAACAGGCAATATTGGCTGTTCTTGAGACATGGCCTCTTGTTTATGTGAGCTTTGCATGACTGGACTGTGGACCATCAGGTATATCTCAGAACATAACCCCCTGCAGTGCACAGGAGTTCCAAAGCAAACAAGTGTGCAGATTGCTCTCTGAAGGTAGAAAAGTGGAAAATGGCTTAAATAATAGTTTCACCTATGGTAATAACTTTTTAGTAATTTTTTTTTAGTGGAGCTATGCAGAAACAGGTTATTCTGGCTATTACATGATTGATATGTAACTGCAAAACTAAAAAAAAAAATGAAGGGAGCAGAATGGCCTCATGAATTATATAAACTACAGCCATGAGACATGAGTAATGCAGCCTGCAAGAAGTTCCCTGCAAGCATTCCAGAGTCCCAAATATTTATCTTATAGCAGTTCTTTGTTTTCATTCCTCATTACTTCAGTCAAGAAGGTGAATATGCAGGTAACCCTGCTTCACGTCAGTAATCCAACAAAGCACTTATGAAAAATTATAGAGGAGCATTATCCTTTAAATAATCAAGGGCTGGGAATTTCCAGCTGTTGAACAGCAGCTCCCAGCGTTTCTCACTATTGGATATGCTGGCTAGGGTTGCTAAGACTTGCTGTCTGACAACAACTGAAGTGCCACTCAATTCCCTTCCCTGAAGTAACATGTATGCATTGATTATTTACGTGAGAGAGGATATTAACCTATAAAATCTTCCACTGACAAATTGGCATAGCTCCTTTGGCTGCATTTCTGCCAAGAAAATTTTGGCTTTATATTCACGTGTGGGTAGTTGCAAGCATTGAACTCAGCAGTGCATGTCTCCAGCAATACTAGTGTGTGTTGTTTATCAAAATAATACTACAAGGGACAGTCACAAAAGTGCAAAACAAGTCTTCACGTTTAAAAGCATTACTCTAATTTGAAGGGTATACTCTTTCTAGGCTGTATGATGCTATTGTGAACTGTTTCTGCATATCAGATACTCTTCCTAAAGGGTGGCCTAAATATCCTAAATACACCAGATCCCATTTGATCTTGGAAACTAAGCAGGGTCAGCTTTGGTTGGTATTTGGATGGGAGACTGATAATGAATACCAGGTGCTGTAGGCTATATTTCAGAGGAAGGAACTGGCAAAACTACTACTACTGAGTATTCATTACCTAAGAAAACCCTGAAATTCATGGGGTCAGCATAAGTAAACAGGCGATTTGAAAGCACATAAACACATACACTAGTTATTTGTTATAATGATTTATATCTGGTCTTCCAGCTATAAGGCAGCTTACATGTAACATCAAAACACACCAATAAAACAATAACATTAAAGCTGAACAACTTAATAATAATAATAATAATAAACATTAAAACTAAAAACTCATCAAGATGCTTACCACCTTCAAGGGGATGAGGGAAGACCAGCAGGAACAAGAGCAAGAACCTGATTTTATCCCAGGGTTGCTACTTTCTGGAAAGTAGGGAAATTGGTCCATACTCCTAGAAGGTCAAGGAAATTGTTAAGATGCATTTTTGTAATATATTTTTTTGGCTTTCGTGTTAATTCGAGTATAAAAATAGCAGGAAACAAGTGTAATGTAGTGGTATGCATATATTTCATAAAAGGATTGTATTATTTTCAGACTTTTTGTCACAGCAGTAAAACAGTAAGATGATCGTGTGTGTGAGACCATAGTTTATTATGGGTAATTTGCGGTTGGAGAAAAAAATAGTCTGATTTGGTTGATTTGCCCAACTAATTTCTGAATATTTTGATACGGGTCAGCAAATTTTGGCTGGCTGGACTAAGTAGTCAGCCATTATTCCTGCTAACCAACTGTGAAGTCCAGTACTGCCCCAATACAACTATACTCTTAATCACAGAAATAAGATTGGTTTGAAACAAGAACTTGTGCTAGGAATGTAAATGTTCACTTATTTCATTCTATTATGCAATCAATCAAAAATCAAAAGTTCTTGCTGGATGATATGAGTTTCCTGGCATTTAAAAAAATATTTTGTATGTTTTGGATCTTCTCTGTCAATTTTCACAAAGTTTATCACAACTTTGGTTTTGTGCTCTCTCTCTCTCGAAAATAAACACACACACACACAAGTCCTGAAATGCGAAACATCTCAGTTTTTAATAGGGTATCTCAATGTTCCTTTTCTTGTGAAAGGCTAGAAAATCTGACAATACTATTTACACTCCTCTATACACAACTATTTTAAAATCCTATTTTGCTATTTGTAAAACAAGATTCATTTTTGTGTATAATTTAGCATAGAAATCTACTTCTACAAAAGAGAATTATAGTATTAAAATTGTGTTGAAGTATAACAAAAGTGTACAGTTTGTCATAAGAATAAGGTCGTAAATAGCTTGGCCAAGATCTGAGCATCCACATCTGCATCCTATCACCGTTCTTCAGACACTTATAGCTTGCCTCTCTTTCCACAACATCAGGAAAAGTTTTGAACCAGTTACAGGTGCTGATTAAGAAATCATAAGTCAGCTGTAGAGGGGAGCTGCTTCAGGGAAGGGGACAAATGTGGTGTGATTTTCTTTGGGAGTAAGGGAAACATCTCCTAGCTTTCTGTGCTAGAACTTTGTAGAGAAATAATAATAATAATAATAATAATAATAATATGAAGTATTTATACCCTGCTCTTCAGCCAAAGGCTATCAGAGCGGCTTACAAGTGGATTAATGACGGTTCCCTGCCCTCAGGCTTACAATCTAAAAAGACAAGACACAAAAGGAGAAGGGGATGGTGGTGGGGAAGGGGAATAAGTCCATCAGATCTTCTCTCCCTCAAAAGCCTGGACCAAAGCAGATGGACTGGAGGGAGGGCCCTTCTTCTTCAGGCTAGGCCCGATGAGATGGCCTGCCTTCTCTCCCTCCAGATGATGGGCCACTATTTAATTTTTAATTATTTAAATTTTTTATTTTTTATTTAAATATTTAATTTTCAGAAAGAATCATGCAGAGAATGCAGGTTTATGGAGGGAAATACCACATATGATGTTAATCTCTCTTTAATTATGGGGGGACACAAATTGCTAGATGGAAAGGGAAGACATTTAACATTTGTTCAGAAGCACTTTGATGGTATTCTTGCTGACTAGTCAGAATAATTTCTTGCTACTAAGCCTGGCTATAATTTGTGTGTGGTGATCAACCAGTGGTCTGATTTAGCTTATCATGATTTGAGTATTGGACTATGACTCTGGAGACCAGGATTGAACCCTGGCTTGGCCGTTTAATCTCACTGTCTGACCTTGGGCAAGTCACACGCTCTCAGCCTCAGAGGATGGAAATGGAAAACCCCTCTGAAGAAACTAGCCAAGAAAACCCCATGATAAGTTCACCTTCAGGTCACCATAAGTTGGAAACGACTTGAAGGCACTCAACAACAACAAGGGGAAACTAGGTGGACCATTGGTGTGATTCAGTGTGTCTTTAATATCGGAGCATATTCCTTCTGTACAGCAACTCAGCTTCCACCTTTGATGTCTTCAGCTGAAAGGTTCTCATGAAGCAGGGCAGGGAAAGATTTAAAAATGCACAAATAAGATCATGACTTTGGATAAAAGAATGATGTTTAAGGAATGTTGTGTTTAGAGTTATTTTGTAGTTTAATGGTGGAACAACTACGCTGATATGATGGCTATTCTGACTGATCTACCATAAACCAAATGTCCACACTCTCAAATTCTATGCTGAAGATTATCCAGTGCATTCTTAATTGGGAATGCAGTCCTTTCCCCACTCTTTGCTGGTCATGTAATTGGAGCAGAATATGGCCATAAATATATGCCAAAGGGCATGAGCCAAAGAGTCCTGGTCTTTGCCCTGTGCCTCTTAGCTGTGGGCTGTGAGCTAGGTCAAAACACAAATCTATATTGTTGACAGGTCTCAGTTACAATTGACAACAGAGGGAAAACTTGGTGGACAGTGCTTACCTAAGGCCACCGCAGAAGGTCAGCTGCTGGATGCAGTGCTCTATATTCAAACAAGCTGCTACTTAAATAACAAAAGGGAACTGGTGACATTGGTTGAATGAGACAGCCCTGGTTCATGCCTCTTTATTCTATTTAAACTTACTGGGTAGCATTTGATGAAATCAGCTGTGTCTAGCTAAGTAAAGGGGGGGCACTCTTTATTTGACCTCTCTGTGTCTGTGAAGTCGTAGGCTTTCATGGCCAGCATCCATAGTTCTTTGTGGGTTTTTTGGGCTGTGTGGCCATGTTCTAGAAGAGTTTCTGACGTTTCGCCAGCATCTGTGGCTGGCATCTTCAGAGAACATGGCCACACAGCCCAAAAAACCCACAAAAAACTATCTCTGTGTCTGTTTGTACTAAATAAGTATTTGAATGGGAAGAAGAAGGGATCCTGCTACACTAATCCTAACAGACAGGGAGGTATGGTAACAGGTAGAATAGGTCAGTAGAGAAAAATGGGGGGGGGGGGATATTTTAGCTTTTCTTCCTTCTGATTTACCATCCAACCAACAGATTCTTGACTGCTCTAGCACAATCCTATCAGATCAAAAAGTGAGGCTGCTGCTTAATGCCAGGTTAATGACTGGTATGAGCTATTTAATCTAAGATTTGATCATGGGCAAACAAGCTGGCCTAATGTGCATCATGGAAATCTGATAGAGCAAACATTGGGATGACCAAGGTGTGTTCATCAGGTTTCCAGATCCCGCAGCAGGAACGATCTGGTGGTCAGGAAATGCTGAGTTGCAGTGATCTGTTGTGAGCTCATACCCCTATTCAGGTATTTTATCTGGCACTCTCCAAGGTTTGAGTATGTATGTATGGTGATAGGGCCAAGAGACATAACGGGGATTCTTTTGGTCAGAGCTGGTAGAGATAATATTGAAGGTGATGTGGGTCTCCCATACAATAATTTTACTGGAGAATTTTCACATTCATGCTCAGGTCCTCATCAGGATTGGATCAATACTTCATGCTTCCATGACAATAATGGGCCTGTCACAACTAATACCTTGCACTCCATGTTTGACAGAACATACTATTGATCTCTTTTACCAGATCAGGATGATGGAGAGTTAAGGCTAGGTGAGGCTGAAAGAATCCCATTATTGTGGACAGATCACTAACTAATAGATTTATATTTTCTGGGACTCCTGACCTCTGTAGTGGTGGGGAACTACTAAATTGTCTGCCTTCAGAGACCAGGATCTGAAGGATTTCTGAATGCTTTTAACAAATTTCCTAAATTCCAGAGATGGTGATCCCTTGACATACAAGTTTATTGGTAGAATGACACAATCATTCCTAATTATCCTCAGAGAACTACAGATTCTGTTTCTCAGAGGACTTCAGGGCAACAAAGCACTTAAAATCACAGAACCATAGAATTAGAAGGTACCTCAAGGATTCAGGAATTGATCATGAACCACCCCAAGGGATCTGACATCTAATCTCTACAAAAAACAAAAACCACCACAATAAGGGGAATCTGTCACAGGTTTCTACTGAAGAAATCTTCGCTAAATCCTCCTTCCATTCTAGATAACCAGTTTCTGATCTTCCCTTTTAAAGTATTATCTTAAAGCAAGTGGAAATAACACAACTTCAGGCTTTCTTGGATTAAACCGATTACTTGGATCAATTAATTTTAGGTTCAGGCCTGGTTTTGAGACAGAAACAGCCTTAGCCGGTGACTTATCCCAAGAAATGGACAGGGGAGTGTTGAATGTGTCCCTTTTGGTTCTACTGGGCTTCTTAGTATCTTTTGGGATCATATGGCTAATACGGGACTCGAGGACATAATTTCACAGTGCTTCTGGTCCTATTTGACTTAATGTTCCTAGGAAGTGGTGCTGGGGATTGCTGTTTGGTCTCATGACCATTAACCCATGAAGTTCCACAAGTCACTACTCCCTATCCCTTTTAAAATCTACATGAAGCTGCTATGGATCTAACTACTATGCTGGTGACACCAAAGAGCATAGTGGAAAATTCTGAATTTTGTCAGGGTGCAGTTGAGGACTGGATGTGAGTTAGTTATTTGAGACAGCCCAGACATTAAAAAAAAATTCTGTTGCTCAGTTGGAAAGCCAGGGTGAGGTTGAGATTAAGGGGGGTTGCAGACTGCCAGAAATAGTGCAAATTGAGTCCACTTTTAAGGTTCGGGTTAGTGCTAGGGAATCATGGGAACTGTTTGTTTTTTTTCTGACATATTGAGCCTTCTCTGTCAGAGAGCTCTGGTGCCACAATAAAATACAGTTCCCATGATTCCCTAGCACTAACCCTAACCCTAAAAGTGGATTCAATTTGCACTATTTCTGGCAGTCTGCAAACCCCCTAAGACTTCATCTGAATGTCATTTCACTCCCTCTGAAAGACAAGATTTTCAGTTTTGGGATGTTCAGAGGTCTAGTATTTCTCCTGCAAGACTGGGGCTGCCTTTGCCCAGTTTCATCTGTAAAGCCAGCTCCCCCATCCACCTCCAGGCAGATTTGGCTATAGTGGTTGATGCCTGTATTACCACCTAATTAGACTACTAAGAAGGGCTTGTCTTTGATAAGACTACAGCTGTTCAGAAACTACAGTTAGAGAAAATGTTTTAGTCAAACCTTGGTCTAGTGTGCATTTTAGATACTACTAGTCTTGTTTCAATGGCACTGGTTCCCATTTCCTTCTGAGTCCAATTCAGGGTGGTCTTTTTTATCTACAAATCCCTAAAGACCTTTCAGGATATCTGAAAAACAACCTCTGCCACAAGAGCCTATATGGAACTAGAGATCCTCAGCGGAAGCCCTGCAACATGCCCCACTACCCTGAGTGACTAGTTTGGCAAGTACCAAGACTAGATTGGTTTAGGTTTTGTTTAAGGGATAGTTTTAACTATTCTTAAACAGTGTTGGCTTTTAAAAAAGATTTTAATCTGTTTCTATACAATATTTTTATCTGATGTGCATTGACTTGGGAGCCCTGGCTGGCTGAGAAGTACTAAATGCATACTTTAATTAGATTTATGCTGAATCCCATTGTAGTTGGTTGGTAGTTCTTTGATACATACCTCACTTTGGTATCCTAATAGAGACCAGCATTTACTACCAATCTGTATATTCTGGAGTTTTAATGACAATGCATTGGAATCTCATTGCATAGGTCTGTATAAATTATACACTTCAGGCCAGTTATCCTTATGGAGTGGAGTCTTGCATGTGGAATGGAAGGCCTTACACTCCAGTGCACAGTGAAATGAAGACGAAATTTTAAAATTTAAACTACTTTTATTCCAGTAATTCCAATTGCTTGGCATACTAGTTCTAAGTATGTTTACTATAATGCTGGGAATACCTGAATTCCCACAGAAAGTCTGGAAGTTGTGAGATGCTTCTTTAGCTTCGGCCAGCTTTCAATAAGTTAAATTTTAAAAAATACATCATAAATGTTAATGGACAGTGTTATAATATGCCAGTACTATTTATGCTGTGGTCTAATATTAGTATAACATGAAGAAAAACAACTGTTTAGTAACCAGTTTCCTTGACAGAAACTACCAGCTGTCATCTGTTCCATTACAGATTCTTCTCTATTTAAATGGAATGTATTATATATTTTATTTCTTTGCAACCTTGCTGATGATCATTTATAAAAGTAAGTTACTTCAAATATATAGCTAAAATTTTTTTCTTTTGGAAAATGTGAATCTAATGTAATTTGTCTTTTTTCTTCATGCATACTTTATTCATTGGCAGGTCAAGTTTTCACGTACCCAGATAATTTCTTGACTCTTGATCTCATATTGCTGTTTATTATGGCAATTCTAGAAGCAATCCGGTTATATTTTGGTGAGTTCAATAGCATTGCTCATAGTGAAAACATGATTAAATATTGATCTCTTGGTTGAGATATGTGTCAAAATACACTGATTCAAGAGAACTAGTTAATTACATTACAAGGCATTGAAACACATTTAACATGAAACATTAAATTATCTAATTAAACAATATGGGCAAAAGTGCAAATGAGATTTTTACTCTGGGTACTAGTTTAAAAGTATTTTAACTGGTAGACAGAAAGCTGATGTGTATTTACTCAGAAATAAGTTCTGTTAAGATTAGTGGGACTTGCTCTTCAAACGTGTGCAAGATAGTCTAAAAAATTATATTACCCCATAAAACATAAAAGTAGTATATACCATTGTGTTTTCTGGATATGGTGGCATGGGAAGTGCCATGAAAAAGAGAAGAACAGTTTTTCAACTGAACCATGGTTTCTTTATTTGGCTGAGGCACCACAAAAGCATTGCAAAAAGGAATCACACCAATAACTGTGCTTCCATTATACCATGCACATTCATAGCCAGGAATAGCTTACATGCTTTCTTTCCTTACAATGAGTAGTTAACAATACGTCCTATATGTTACATGTAGTCATATAGCTGCCTACTGTATTTACTTACATCAGAAGTGTGTTCTGCAGTATTATAGGCTGTACTTTCAGATATGTAGGCTGTTTTATTTTAATTTAATTTAATTTTTGCTGCTATTTAAGGGCCATATTTAAAGCTTACAATAGGTTGAAATAATAATAATAATAATAATAATAATAATAATAATAATACTTTATTCTTATATCCCACCTTTTGCCGTAGCAATCAAGGCGGCTCACATGATTAAAATTGAATTTAAATAAAACTTACCCTACATTAAACTATCATAACAATAATAGCAATAACCCCCCCCCCTTTAAAAGTAGATAAGTACAGTACTAAAATTAAAACATAGAATTAAAACAGTAAGCTTTCTGGAACACCAATAGGTGTGTGGAAATGATATTTAACAAGGAGGGAGCACAGATTAGGTGGAATGGTCTATTCAG
>CM034701.1:118856245-118879071 GCA_020142125.1 Phrynosoma platyrhinos | reverse complement strand
AGAAGTCTTAGTGGACCACAGGCTGAACATGAGTCAGCAATGTGATGCGGCAGCTAAAAAGCCAATGCAATTCTGGGCTGCCTCAGTAGAAGTATAAGTGGCTAAATGGAGGGAAGTCATAGTACCACTCTGTTCTACTTTGGTCAGACCTCACCCGGCATATTGTGACCAGTTCTGAACATCACAATTCAAGAAGGATGTGGACATGGTGGATCATGGCCAGAGGAGGGTAACCAAAATGGTAAAAGGTCTGGAAACCATGAGCTGTGAGGAGCAGTTTAGGGAGCTGGGTATGTTTAGCCTGGAGAAGAAAAGGTTAAGAGGTGTCATATTTAAATATTTGAAGAGATGTCATATTGAGAATTGAGCAAGCTTGTTATCTGCTACTCCAGAGACTAGAACACAGAACAATGGATGCAAGCTCCAGGAAAAGAGATTCCAGCTCAACATTAGGAGGAACTTCCTTGACAGTAAGAGCTGTTTGACAGTGAAGCACACTCCCTTGAGGCTCTTCCAATTCTGTGATTCTATGATTCCAGACAAGAAAACATGCCTTCACACACTGAGACACCCCAATGAGGAAACAATCACTGCTGTGCATTCTTTCATATTCTGTGGCCTTTGTGAGAAAAATTTGTGTATACAAAAACAACCAGCATGTTATGCAAAACAACTAGCATTTATATAGAAAAAATGTATTGTGCAGAAACATTTTACCTTTTTGATGGAAACGTCCCAAGTGTTTTTGTAGATTTTTTTTTGCCAAACACTGTTTTTTTCCAAAATATAGAAAACATTCAGGAGTAGCTGTGTTGGCCATTTAGCAAATTCAAACAAAAATCCATCAGTGATACCTTTATTGACCAACCAAAATGCACAATATACTTGTTGTAAGCTCTCGAAGCAACAAGTATATTGTTCATTTTGGTTGGCCAATAAAGGTATCACTGATGGATTTTTGTTTGAGTTATTTTCAAAGAAGGACAAAAAAAAAAATCATCCAAAACATGAAGAAACTCTCAGTCTCATCCAGTAGGAAGAAAATGTTTGACATTTTTCATTCTTGCTTTCAGGAATAAAATAAGCGAAGATTTGCCTCCCTAGGCTGTTCTGTCTGTTTCTGTCTCATCATCTTTAAAATGAGAGTGCCCTACCCTCATCATGAGGCCAAAAGCATTGCAGAAATTTGTTTGAGGTATTATGAAAATAATGGGGCTGATACCCAAGTATTATATGAACAACAAAAAAAGCAAAGGACACATAGGGCAAACCCAACATAAACCAGTAACTATTTATTTTCCTCTCTGTTAAATTATCTTTTTTTCCTGCATTAATAGGTTTCATTCTGTAACACACCATTGTTTGGAGCTGCATAGGTGAGGACTGATAACTAACCACATCTGCTGTGACTCAAATGTTTGCACTAGATTGGCAGGGATTGCTGACTCTCTGTTGCTGGTTGAAATCTCACCTCTGCCATGAGCTCACAATAAAGTAGCATTAGTAGTAGGCCTGTTTATTGAGCATGTAGGGGTATAGTGGGGGGAGGCAAAATGAGGACCCTGACACCTAATTAAGAATTCTGCCCTCCCCATGAAATTTTCCTTTCCAGTTCCCAAATTTTTAACACTTCAGTAACATAAAAGTTCAATTGAGCATTTTATACAGTTGGCCCTCCATATCCTAAGATTCTTTATTCATGGATTCAACTATCCACGGCTTGAAAATATTAAAAAAATACATACTTCCCAAAAACAAAGCTTGATTTTGCCATTTTATATAAGGGACACCATTTTGCTGTGCCATTGTATTAAATGGGACTTAATTTGCAAACACAACAAATATGTGTGTTGTAGGTGTGAACAATGTTTAGTGTCTCACTCTCTGCAATGCTACAAATTGAGGGACTGAAGGAAAATTTCATTGGGGGTGGGCAGAAATCTGAATTGGGGGTAAAGTTATAGGGGTGGACATGGGATGGGGCCCCTATGCAGATCATGGAGGAGGAGAAGATACTGTAAAGTTCCATCAAGTTGGATGGAGGGACCTGTCATCCCTTACTCTCCAGACTCTGACTCTCAAGCCAGAGTCTTCCCCTTGACAGAGGGCAGAGTGCCCAAATTTGTTCTTGTCACTGGACAGACAAGGCAATAACATTGTTGGGAGGGGGTGGCTGTTGTTTAAAGTTGGTGCTTGGAAGGTAATGGAGGACATGTAGTTTGGCCCACCTTGACAGGGCTTTATGACACCTCATACTCTTCTTCCATGATCTGTGCAGGATTAAAGTTGTGAGAGCGCACCATCCCATATCCAAAATAGCAACCCTAATGTGGGGGAGAATGCCCTCACCCACCCACCCCCCGTAACTACACCTCTGAGCATCAGAGTACTATTATATATTATGGGAAGGAGAAAACCTTACAGTGTTGCTCTAAATGGTTAGTGTACTGAACACTCCAAAGTGCTTGTATTACTGTTGATCACATATAGGGGCTGGGTTTTGGTGGCACTGGCGAATGAGGAAAGATAATAATTGACAAACTCTCTTCATTTTCTGCTCCCATAGTAGTAACACAATCCAATGAATGACCCTTCATCCTACTTCCATGAATGAATGAGTTGCCCTTTGCCTGCCACAAATGTTCTCCCTCCCCTTGGGGTCATTCGGGTACTGACTGCTCATTGCCTGTGGCAACTCAAACATCAGGCATCTCATGTGCTAAGCCCCATATTCTAGAAGACTTGCCAACTGCATTCGCTGAAAGATCCCTTGGCTTACAGGTACAGCAGGTGGCTATCAGGTTACTGTCTCATGCAGTGCACAGCTGCCAGCTGAATAAATGTTAATGTGGACCATGAATAAATAAAACCACTTCTCTGCTTACTGGCTTCTGTTCTGAAGCAAAATGAAAGGATATTGGATGGAAATCCATTATATCCTTGGCAAGCGCAAGAGAATGTCTGGGGAGGAAGTACTTGAAAATAATTAGTGCTTTATACAACAGGCTTATTAGGCTGCCTTTTCTGTCACATTATGAGTAACACCAAGCAGACCACCAAAGGTAAAATCTGCAAGGCTTAAGAGAACGCTACTGTATGTACTGGTCGGTTTACACCCTCTGAAACCTTTTATTAGGAAACAGTGCCCAGCTCCATGGATCTCTGTTTGCTTGTTTTGTAAACCACCCATTCTATTCCAGTTGTAGGAGTTTCCCCCAAATAAGATGGATATTGGCTCTCAAAGTGTGCACATTCTTTTTTTAAAAATCAGGCACAAATATGAACAGGAGGATGAGCAAATTACATGGGTAAAAAGTGTCCCATGGTACCTTAAAAATTAACATGTGTATTCGAGCATTTGTGGACTATAGCCAAGTGCGTCAGGTATATTAAATACTATCCATAAATTGTGTGTGTGTCTGTTTATAAGACACATGGGCAAGGGAATTATATATAGAAAATTCAGATGGTTCTTAAATGCAGAAATTGCTGGCAGTGACAATTACTTTATTAAATTTCTGTTTAATTTCTCTCTGACAATCTCTCATGCCAAAAGACTGTATATATACCTGTAACTCGGTGTCAAATTAGACATTAACAGGAATGCATATTCCCTATGATTAATTCATTTTTCCCTCCTACAGTGGGATTTCTTCAGAAATACATGCTTCAGCAATCAGACTTGCAAATTATGTTTGCCTCCCACTGAGCAGCCACATAATAAAACATGCTAAATGCAAGATATGTAGGTAAGGAAAAGAATGTGATATGTGAAATAGATGCCTTTCACCACTTGGGGAGTATCAGTGCAAAAAAGTGCTAAAAATATTGTCTAGTTCAGGGGTAGGCAACCTTTTTGAGCCCGGGGCCGGTCCGCCGAAGTTGTCCCTCCCGCCGAGCTGAGGGGGGCGGAATGGCGGCGTGTGCGCTGATGTGCATGCGCACCCCTCCGCTGCTACGTGCGTGACCCCCTGCGCGTGCTGCTGCCGCCGCCGCCGCCGCCACCACCACTGCGCTCGCTCCCACAGCCACCTCCGCACGTGCCGCGACCACCATTTTGATTTCCAAAATGGCGGCCGGGACGAGTTTGCGCATGCGCAGGAGTAATGCAAAGGTGCAAACGTGTCATGGCCACCATTTTGGAAATCAAAATGGTGGTCACAGTGCCGCGCAGCCGCATGGTGGCGGCAGTGCGCGGCAGCGGCAGCGGCAGGGGTCCGCCTGGGCCAGTAAGTGCAGTGACCTGGGCCGGAACCGGCCCGCGGGCCGTAGGTTGCCGGGCCCTGGTCTAGTTTGTCCTTAAGGGGAGGTAGGACATTTCATTCATTTGATGGAAACTTTGAGCCCTGAGCCAAGGCACACGTGAGACAGAATACTGGGAGCCTGTGGGTGCTTTAGAGAGATTTACAGTAGAAACTAGGAACATATTTGCACAGCAAGACCATTTGACATAAGAAAGTTTATGTAATTCAATAAAGGTTTTAGTACCGTAACAGTTCCCTGTAGGCCTGCATGAGGGACACAGCCATTCCCACATGTCTCCTCTGCATCAGAAAGGATGCTTTCTAGATGCTTCCCACCTTCTGTCACAGCCTCATATGCATTATTAAATAAGAAAAAAAAGGCTGTCAGTAGAGCAGTCTTCTCTGACCTGGAAACCTACCAGTTATGCTAGGCTATAAAGCCTATCAACCCCAGTCAGCAAATTCCAAGCTAGTCACAATGGGAGTTATAATCCAACACTTTTGGGAGGTGGCAGATGAGAAATGGTTGATTCAGACCAGTCCTCAGGCAGAAGCAGGAGTGTAGCTACAGGGATGGCAAAATGAAAGTGTTGCTCCCCCATAAGAAATTTGCCTCCCCACTAACATTTACCTTGACTCTGCAAATTTCTAGCATTGCAAGAATTTAAAATGTCAGTTGAGCAATTAGAAATACAGTTTAAGCATCTAAAAAAGCGGGGGAGGGGGCAGAAGAAGTGACAAAGGGGAGGCAACGCAGCAAATAGAAGAGTTCTAGGTACAAATGATTTTCAATGTCTCACACTCTGCAATGCTAGAAATGTAGGCACTAAAGGAAAATTTCAGTTGTGGGGCCAGAATTTTCATTGTGGGCTCAATACCTTCATTTTGCCCCCTCCTATAGCTAGCTATACCTTGCTCCTGCCCATACCTACAGCTACAGCCAGACCACACAGATTGAGCAATACAGTCTAGATATACATGCTGCAGCAGAGATGAAGCATGCTGTACTAAACTGTACTTAGGACCTCAGCCTGAAGCCTGGCTATTGATTTTTATGGAGCTTATTTCCAGGTAAATGTATTTAGAACTGCAGCAAAAGGTTTCTGTTCCAAGCACCTTGGAATCAATTCTCATTGCAGATAGTGGCTGTAATCCTCTGGGTGGCTCACGCTGATGCAATTCCCAGAATTATGCTAGGATAGGACTCTGTTTAGAATGGCACACAGTGGTCACACAGGGACAGAAGGGAAAGGCCTAACAGCTCCCATATAGCTTGAGACCTGTCAGAGCAGCTTGCTTTCTTGACACAGGAATCCCTGTATCGTTGCTACTGTGATTGTGGCCATCTTACCTTGCCTTTGTGCACCTGCCTACACTGCCACCTATGTTGGGACACTTTTGCCAGTCTATAGGATCACTGCCAGTGGGATTTACTTTTGAGGAAGCATAGCCTGGATCAAGGCTGCCCAGGCTCCAAACAAAAGCATCGCACATGCTGACAGAAAAGGTTTATGTATTAACATTACTCCTGACAACTAGGAATGATAATCAACCACTAAGTGCAATGCACAGTTGGACAACGCCGAAATGTCAACCCATGTGGCCACATGCCAAATGCCAAAGATTCTCTGTGTTGATAAGCACAGAAACAGATAGATTGCTTCAGAAACAAGAAGCAATTGTTTAGAGGGAAGAGGTTGGGTAGAAGAACCTATTTCCCTGTGAATGTTACAGTTTTGCTGAAGTAGAGCTATTCGTTGCCAAATGACACATGTTGTTAAATGCATAGTTTGGTAGTTTATCTTTTAAAAACTCTAGCTGTGGGGAGGGGGATTGATAATGGGAGGAGGGCTGGCCCTTTCTTTCTGTGTTACGTTCCCCATAATAATACCTCCCCTCCCTTTCTTGTTGTTAATATGCCTTCAAGTCATCTCTGACTTTTGGCAACCCTATCACAGGGTTTGCTTGACAAGATTTGTTCAGAGGGAGTTTGCCCTTGTTTGCCTCTGAGGCTGACTTACCACTGGATCTCCTGTCCCCTAGCAGAAGCTATTAGTCATGAAAGGGAAGTGAATGAAGTGGCCTCTAGTCCACTAAAACCTGTGATATCATAAATGTATTTGAATCTAAGGTGCTGCAAGAGTCTCTGTTGTCCTTCCTTTCATGGGTGTGCTTATTCTTACAATCTCCCTGAGAAAGTTGTTGGTATAAAGTAGATCTAGGTTAATGGAAGGGTGCCACTGGAATGCCTTGGGCACATTAATTCCAGAATTCCCCTCTATGGCCTTGAATAACTCCATTGTTTGCTCCAGCATCTTAGCCACTGCCATTTCAGTTTCTCCTTTCAAACTCCTTCCCCCACTGTACAGTGTCAAATTATTTTCTGCTTTCCCCCCTGCTTTCTTCTCTCAAGTAAACTGACAGAGTGTTTCAATTCCTTCCATCCCATTTTAGTGAAAAGGAGAAATCAGAACCCCAGATTCCATCCCCACATTCCATATATACTGTTAAAAATGCATACAAAGCACCAATTTTATGCAGTGTTTATCTTAATGCATAAAAATTATTTTGCTGTCTTGTTACCACAGAGCA
The DNA here is from genome assembly GCA_020142125.1 of Phrynosoma platyrhinos. Lineage (NCBI taxonomy): Eukaryota > Metazoa > Chordata > Lepidosauria > Squamata > Phrynosomatidae > Phrynosoma > Phrynosoma platyrhinos. The sequence continues at coordinate 118,872,235 of CM034701.1, read as the reverse complement.
GAGAAGGCTGGACCACATCTCTGTTATAGGTCAGAAAGTGGGCCAAGGGCAGGAGAATTTTAGAAAGACAGCACTTTTTCCAGATCATTCTTATTCTGATTTACCTTGATTTTTATCTTGGATAAGTAAACCTTGGTCCTGATCATGGATAGAGGCAACATCCAAGCCTATACAACCAAGACCTGGCTGAATGAAATTGGGAAGTTGGGAATCCAGTCTGTTTCAGTTCTGCCTGCCTGGGTTCTCTGAGCAACAGCAGGGAAACCCATGAGACAGGGAGATGGAGTTGCTGTGGTTTATAATCCTTCCACCCCCCTCACCATGTGCCCTGTCCCATAGTCTGCCACATTTGACTCTGCACATTTGAAGGTTGGTGCCAGGGACATAATAGGGATTCTGCTAATGTATTGTCTACCCACTTCCTTAATAGTCTTCTGCCCTAAGCTGGCTGAGTTGGTCTTGGCAGTGATGTTGAAGTTCCCTCAGCTTGTGGTGCTGGGGGACTTAAGCACTGATACAGAGACTGTCCTGTCAGTAGTGGCTCAGGACTTCAATGTCTCCATGACAATCACAAGTTTGTCTTAATCCCAAGTTATCAATGTACACGGCAGATAAAACGATTCAGCAATATGAAAAAAAATGGGAAATAGTGCAGAAAAAAATATTTTTACAAAGTGATAAGGATTAAATATTTATAATTTTTCTTATTGTTAATGATAAAGAAGATAAAGGATAATTGATACGTTATAATATTTGATTTCGTTTGATTTTATTTGTAAAAGTCATGATGTTTATAATGTACTGTAACAGACTAATAGACAAAGCGCTGTAATATGGGAAAAAAATGAAATAAAAATGATATGCAAAAAAAAACAAACAAGTTTGTTTTAATCGGTCTCCACTAATGGTGCAGTTTACACTCTGGAATCAGTTTTGAGTGTTGGATGAGAGGATATGTGATCTCAGTGAGTAGAGGAATTCTCTGTAGTTTGGTCATGGACAGATCATGCCCTGTAGGGATTTAGACTTGATGGGACAAGGGATGGGAGACTTGGACTCATGGTTTTGCAATGACTCCCATTCTTCTTGGAGTAGTAACTTCAGAAGACAATGATGGGAGATGCCTTTCCTGACACTGTAGCCCATGGACTGTGAGGTTCCTTAGTGTCTGTTTCTGGCACAATTCAAAGTGCTGGTTGTGACCTATAAAGCCCTGTATGATGGATCCAGGCTGTCTGAATGACTGGTTTCTTCCGTACACATTTGCCCATTGCTTTGTGATTAAACAGGGAGGCTCTCCTCTTTGTCTCAACACTTTCAGAGGTACATATTTTTATTGGAGAAAGGTGGGTTATAAATCAAAGGGAGGGAGGGGAAAGGAAGTGAGACAGACTACATTTCTCTATTCTCCCTGCCTCTGATGTTTATTGTTTAAACCTGGTGTTTTTCACTATCACATCATCTCACTCCCATTAACAGGGTTCTCTATAATGTTTAACACTGGAGTTATTAGCATCATTAGTGGCACTTTTGCAAAAGTCATTGCTTTGACACTTGTTTAGCAGAAGAAGCTGCAGTCCCGCATAATTAACACTTTGGTACTAAAGATAAATGTAGATATTAAAGAGTACACAGTATGTCATATACCAACAAAACTACCACAACATTCTGTTCTTGGCAACTCCATTCTATATGGGGCTGCCCTTGAAAAGTGTAATTATAAAAGATTGTTGCTGAAGCTACCTGGCTCAGATGTCTTTGAAAGGCCTAGAGGATGGAGTTTGTCCTAGAGACCCACCTATATCACATCATTGCCATGCCACTTCTTCCTCATGTTTTGGGTCAGGCAATAATTTTGAGCAATATTTCTCTGCGGTGATGAGGGCCATGCCTGCTTAGTAACAATATCACCCCATGCTGCTTCTCCAAGTCACTGGGCTAGTTTCACCAGTCAGAAACAAGTTGTAAGTATGCCATAACTTGGAAATATTACTATTTTGGGAGTACAGCTCCGACCATGTTAGCTGGAGGATTCTTGAAATTATAGTACAAAAAATAGTATTTCCCAAGCTCTGCACTGTTTTATATTAAATTATATATGCATGAAAAACAAAATGTCCTCATAGCATCCTCTGGGAAAACAACCAAATTTGACACACCTGCAAGACTGAGACATAGCTACAAATCAGGACGTTCAATCGCACTTCTGACACAAATTTACTAGGTGCCCTTATGTAAGTTCTTTTTCAGCCTCAGTGTACCGACTTGCAATATAGGAATAATAATGACAGCTTAACTTATAGGGGAGTGGTAGAGACTGCAAGCAGGCTTGGTTGATGATCTATATGGGGAGCTGGACAGAGGCAATACATCCTTGTTAGTCTTCCAGGATCTTTCATCAGCATTTGATACTATCAACCATGGTATCCTTCTGGATTGTTTGACTGACATGGGGCTAGGGGGTATTGTCCTGCAGTGGTTCCTGTTTTCTTGGATGAACATTCCCAGAAGGTGGTGCTGCGGGACTGTTGTTCACCCTTTTGGCCATTAGCCTGTTCCACAGGGGTCAGTACTGTCTCCTATGCAAAGATAATCAAGTTGAGACTATCGTACTTTGGCCACATAATGAGAAGGCATGGATCACTAGAAAAAACAATAATGCTAGAAAAGACAGAGGGTACAAGAAAGAGAGGAAGACCATGGACAAGATGGATAGATTCAGCCAGGGGGGTTATGGCAAGGGTTTGCAGGACTTGGGCAAGGAAGTGGAGGATAGGGATTCTTGGAGATGTCTCATCCACAGGGTCACCATGAGTTGAGGTTGACTCGAGGGCAGCTAACAACAACAGTGCTTTTGACATTTATATGAAGCTACTGGTAGAGGTAATTCAGAGCTTTGGGGTTGGTGTCATCAATATGCTGATGATACTCGGCTCTATTTCTGCTTTACAACTGATGCCAAGGAATCATTTTCTGGATGCAGTAAAGGACTGAATGCAAGTAAATAGACTGAGGCTTAAACCAGAGAAGATGGAAGTGCCTCTGGTCAGTAGGAGAATCAACCTGGGATTTGGGACAACAGCCTGTTCTAGATGGGGTTGCTCTCCCCTCACAAGATTAGGTTCATAGCTTGGGAGTGATCTTGGACCCAGTGCTGCTTCTGAAAAGCCAGCTTACTCTGGTGGCTGGGAGCACCTTTGCCCTGCTTTGGCTGGCATGCCAGCTATGCCCTTTCTTGAGGAAGACAGATCTGGCTACAATGGTTACCTCCCAATTAGATTACTGTAATGCATTCTATATGGGGCTGCCCTTGAAAAGTGTTTGGAAGTTGAAGCTAGTGCAAAATGCAACAGCCAGGCTGGTGTCAGGTGTGCCTTTTTGAGACCATATAACATCAGCCTTGCAAGAACTACACTGGCTTCCATTTTGCTTCTGAACTTAATTCAATGTGCTGGTGTTGACCTACAAAGCCCTAAATGACTTCAGGTCAGGATATCTGAATGACTACCTTCACCCGAACCTGCCAGAAATGTGAGATCTTCAGAGGAGGCCCTATTGTGTATCCCAACACCTCATAAAATTAGGTTGGTAGGAACACATAACTGAGCTTTCTCTGTAGCAAGCCTTGACTGTGGAAGTTCCTACCAAAGGAAGTTAGGCTAACTCCATCGCTTTTAAGTTTCCAGCGGTGGCCAAAACAGTGCTGTTCCACATGGCATTCAGTGTTTGAAACTGCTGTTATAACTGTTTTAAAACTGGATTCTAGGATTGCTTTCAGTCTGGTTTTTGTTTTGTTTGTTTTTTGAGTTTTTAAAGAGTATTTCAATGTTTTTTAAAATGTTTTTCTCTTTGTATTGTTTTAATCGGCTTTATTTGTTCATTGTCTTGGGAGCTCTTGTGGGATAAAAGGTGATATACAGAGATCCTTTAAAAAAATAGATAATGTATGTAAAGCACTCTCAATGTTTGAAATCACTATACAATCACTATACAAATGTTACTCTTGCATGCCTTGGTCGTTGGCATTGCTCACAGGTTTTCACTGTGTGGAGACTGCGCGAGAAGCAGGAAATGTTGGCTGTATTGAAGTTTGCCTCTTAGCTTGTTTTATGTCTTCAGCTAATAAACATAGGAATGCAAGCACTCTGCACTGATCCAGAGGTAAATACTAAGCACAGCGGAAAGGAATTTAGCCGTGGGACTCCTCCTAAAGCCTGCCAGCCCACTGTCAATAAAGCAATGCATTATACTCAGATCAGTCATAAACTAAGTCCAAGCCAAACCTCTCTGCAACAGGGCAAGGTATTCCAGCCTTGTCAGCTCCTTTTAAGCCAAATCCTACTGCGATGGTTTATTGCCATGTGTAAGTTCTTAACAATGGCACCACTAGGCAGAGGTATCTAGGCTGATTTAAAAGTGTATAAGAAATATTCTAAAAATCATTTCATAAATTGCATTTTTCGCACCTTGTGGAAACCCTGATGGTGGTGGTGGTAGGGGAAGCAGGGACCCAGTTATACCAATTTGTAAGCCACTGTGAGAGCATTTCTGTAGAGTGGAGTATAAATACAGTAAATAAAATAAAATAAAATAAAATAAATATATAAAATGCAACATAAATGTTTTATTTTGTCACTGGTACATAAATGTGATAGCCACCATACATAGCAGCTGACATGAGAGATGATTCAGAATATCAGAACTATGTTGAATCAGACCAAATGTCACTCTACTGCAGCATGCTGGTTTAGCTTTCTTTCTCTAACTCTCTGAACTTTGTTGTTGTTCATGTCATTTGTGTTCTCTTAAAATGTACCATATACTTCAGAATATGTGATATTGGTAACATCTGGTTGTATTTAAGTCAGCATTTTGCAGTTCAATTGGTGCCGTTTAGTGTATAACCTGCAACTATATTTGGTGTAAGATTCACTTTCATACCAAATCATACTCGGGGCCTGTCAAAATCAAAATAGCTAAGAAATGACTGGTGTATTCATATAGCAACTTTATACCACACTTTCAGCTGTAATTCACATTTCAAAATGAACATTTTACAGTCAAAATTTAATAAAAATTGAAATGTCAACTCTAAATCCAGTTAGTATTCTTTTTCACACAGATCTCCTTACACTCTGAACAGGTTTTGGTAGATAGAATTTCAACATGGCTTTGTGAGGCAAAGAGAACCACAGTGGGGAAACTTTACCTTGTTGATTTGTTTTTCCTGCCCCCAAAGGGAATGTGGCAGCCCATTACTGGTATTTACAGTAGGCCCTGGGTATCTGCCAGGTTTGGTTCCAGGTTCCCCCTTGAATACCAAAAATCTACGGATGCTCAAGTCCCATTATATATAGTAGTCTAATAAAATGGTGTCTCTTATATAAAATGGCAAAATCAAAGTTTGATTTTTGGAATTTATATATTTTTAAAAATATTTTAAACCATGGATTCTTGAATCCGTGGATGAGGCATCCATGGATACGGAGGGCCAACTGTCTTACCGAAACATATAACCCAAGACTGCATGCTGGCTACTACTTTCCTGAGGAAAGCCTTTTTGGGAACTCATGGAGGTTGACTTTTTTTTACAGCACATGGACAGGGTTGAAAACAATCCTAATATGGGGGTTTGTCTAAATGATTAAAATATTCCTCATTCTAGTCTAATAGAATGCTATCTAGCCATACAGGATTCACAGGAGTTTGAGCTTATTATGAGGTGTGTGTGAAAAATTCCTTAAACTCCGCAAAAAAAAAAAAGGCTTCACAGTTTTTGCTGAAGTATCCATGGAAATCCTCAGAAATCATTGCACATGTGGCCATCCATCTGCTTTGCATGATTCAGAGGGTTGTTCATTTTTGGCAGAGGGAGGGTGAATAGATACGAGTTTGCGCAGGACAGTGAAGTTAATTAACTGCTAGTGCAAATGTGTGAAAATCCACAGCAGTGAGCATAACACACTTAGGTGTAGACTAGTCTTGAATTAGACTCTAGTTTTTGGCCTACTGCACAATAACTGATAATACATTTTCCATCTTCAAACCTTAACAAATGGTGTACGTTTCCTATTCTTTCATTAGCATCCAAAATGTAGCATTTGAAAACCTTTAAGGAGGAACTAGGTCACTGGGTGACCTTGGGCAACTCACACTCTCTCAGTCTCAGAGGACAGTAATGGCAAAGGCAAACCTCCTCTGAACAAATCTTGCCAAGAAAACCCCATGATAGGGGTTTGCCTTAGGGACACCGTAAGTCAGAAAAGACTTGAAGACACACAACAACAATAAACAAATATGATAAGTGGATGCATTAGACAGGGTATCCTTCACGGTTAAGAACAACCAAGTGCAGCCCACCTTTTCTGCCCTTTGACACTCACCACAAACCCATCTCTGAAATGTGTGCCAACTGAAAAGTAAAAAGGACCAGTTAAAAAGGACCAAAATCTGAGCTGAGCTGAAGGAAGTGGCAGATAATTAGCAGCTTTTCAGCAGGGCTGGAATGGATTCCTACTCAACAATCAAGTTGTAGGTGAACCTCTCTTGGCAGCTGAAATGCCTCAAATACATCTGATCTCGCTTCTCAGAGGTTGCTTACAAGCTTTTGAAGTTTTACCCCCCAAAAGCCTATGAGAGAGAGAACGAGATCTGTTAAAGTATTTGTCAGTGACTTGATATTCTAAAAACATTTTGATTTGCTTCTAATATTCATTGAATCACATAATCTTAGATTCTCAAGAGATCACAAAAGCTGTTTAGACCAGCCCCCTGCTATGCAGGAATACACAACAAAAACACTTCTGAAAGATGTCCATCCAACTTCTGTTTAAAGGCTAAAGATGGAGAATCCACCACCTCTGAAGCAGTCTATTTCACTGTTGAAATAGTTATTACAGTAAAAAAGGTATTCCCAATGTTTAAGTGGAATCTCTTTCCTTGTAATTTGAACCCATTGGTTCATGTTCTAGTCTCTGGAGCAGGAGAAAGCAAGCTTACTCCTCTACAATCCGCTCAGTTATTTAAATAGCCATCATGTCACCTCTCAGTCTTCCTAGCTGCCTTAATTGTTCCTCATATCATAAGGCTTAATGTCTAGACCTTTGATCATCTTGGTTACTCTTATCTGTATATGTTTCAATATCCTTCTTGTCAATATCCCTCTTGGACTGTGGTGCGCAGAGCTGGACACATTACTCAAGGTGAGGTTTGACCAAAGCATAATAGAATGAAACCACTGATTCCCTTGATCTGGACAGTCTCCTCCTGTAAATGCAGACCAGAATTGCATTGGATTTTTAGTTGTTGACTCATGTTTTGGTCATGGTCTACTAAGACCCCTAAATTATTTTCACATGTACTGCTTTCAAGATTATGGTTATATTGATGGGTTTTCCCTGAAGTCTTATTGATATGATTTGGTCATTATATCCTTTGATTGATTTTACTACATCTCTCATCACCCCATTTCTTCTTATCTTTTCGTTTCATTTACTTTTCACAGTAAAAAAAAACAAACCCTATGAATTATCTGATTCAAAATGTCCCATTCCTGTCCCTTTAGCTTGCTCAACTCAAGTTATATAATGTTTATATCCAGTTTCTTGTTTTATTTGTTTATATGTCCAGTTTCTTGTCTATCTTACCCAATTGATGCTTCTCACTTTCCATGTTCCTATGTGTTGTGCAGTTTCAAACGTTCCTTTCACCTTTGAGCACATCAACAATAGAACATCCTTTCAGCTTCAGTCCATTTGTGTCATTAGCCACATTCTGCTGTACCTCAATAGCATGTTGAGTGTCTTCCAGCCTGGAAGTGCCATCTTCTGGTACCATCACTTGTATCATTGCTGTTAACCACCCCGATTGATCTCAAAGGGGTGGGATATAAATAAATAAATAAATAAATGAATAATAATGGATTGTCTCATCAAAGGGTTTTCATGGTTAAAGACATTCATAGGGGTTTATTGCACCTTCTTCTGCACAAGTAACAAGTGTTAACTGCTACTGCCATTACTTCTGACAGATCCTCCACCAGTGTCACCTCTCACTACTGCTGTTTTGCACATTTCATCTAGCTCCTCATCAAAAGCCTGTCTCACATGGGAGACTCTACCAGCAGCGCTGCTGTTATCAGCATAACCTCTTGTCTTATGGGACAATGCAATCTCACCACCATGGTGGGACCTAGTTGTAGTACCTTACACTTATGGCTGTTGAAATTCAATTTGTTATTTTTGGCCCAGCTCCCCAGTCTTATGAAGATCATTTTGAATTCTGTTCCTGTCCTCTGGGGTATTAGCTATTCCCACCTAACCCCAATTGGGTATCATATGCAAATTTGATAAGTATGCCTTCTCTTCCACCATCTAAATTATTTATAAAGATTTTAAACAACACTAGAACTAGGACAGAACCCTGCAGCACCCCATTAATCACTTCTGTCCAGTATGAAGAGCAACCATTGGTTGACAAACAGAAGCCAGAGAGTACTCAGCAGTACAGATAGTCCAGTGATGGTGAACATTTTTGCGGCCATGTGCCCCAACTAAAAGTTTTTCTGGCACCGGGTGTTACCAAGTGCCAGGGGTGGGACTTCTGCCCTCTGGGGGCGAGACTTCAAGGGCAGGACATCAGCCCCCGCACTATGCCTAGCTTCCAGCTGTCTCCAGAGAAACAGCTGGAAGCCAGTAAAGATTGGGGGAAAAGAAGAACAGGTGTGCACCTTTGCCGGCCTCCAGCTGCCTCCAAAGAGACAGCCCACAGGTGCTGGGCCAAATGGCATCATGTGCCATCTCTGGCACACGTGCCATAGGTTTACCATCATGGAGATAGTGAGTACTATCTGAATCCTGTTGCTCAACCAATTACAGATCCACCTAACTGTAACATTGTATAGCCCAGAATTCCTTAGTTTGCCTGAAAGAATATAATGAAGAACCTTTCAAAAGCCTTGTTGAAATACAATCAAACCTTTCAAAGGCCTCTACTAAGCTTGTAACTCTGTAAAAAAAAAAACTCTACAAAAAAAAGGTGGAAAAAGAAAGAAAGTTGAGGTTAGTTTGGAATGACTTCCTTTTGAGAAACCCCTGCTGGGTTTTAGTACTGTATATACCAGGGTTAGGCAACCTTTCCCCTTTAAGGACCGAGGGACTTCAGCTCCCAGAAGCCTCAGCCACATTGGCCAATAGTCCCATGTTGGCCAATAGCTCCTGGGATTCTGTGATTACCATATACAGGTGTACAATTCGACCTTATGTATAAGTCGAGGAAAGGTTTCAGGGTCAAAATCAACCCAATGTTAAAACCTCTCCTCCACCACCTGGGAAGTGGTGTTAGGTGGTCAGGAGAGGTCCAGAGAAGGAGAAGGAGGGAAGGAAGTGGTGTTTTCCCCTTTCCATCCTTTGTTATAGCCCCCTAAGTTTTACCCTCGACTTATCCATGGGTCATATGAAAATCCATGATTTTGACCCTGAAACCTTCCCTCGACTTATACATAAGGTCGAATTGTACACTTGTATATGGTAATCACAGAATTCCTTTCTAAGTGTTTACAGACTGCATACAGTTTAATTATTGTTCTATAACTTTTCCTGGTATCAGCATCAAACTAACTGGCCAGTACTTGCTTGGGTCCTCTTTTTTGCCCTCCTCCAGGCTGATAGCACCTCTCCAGTTCTCCAAGAATTCTCAAAGATTATTTACAGTGGCTTTGAAATTGCATCTGCCAAGTTCCTTTAGTACTCTTGGATGGAACTCATCCAGCCCAGGAGACTCTTAATTCATTTAGAATCGCTGGGAATTTGTTTATTACTTCTTTACCTATTCTGTGCTTTTGTCCCCTTACTGCATGATTTATTCTATTTTCACCAGTCAGAGATCTGTTTTCTATTTGGGAGACGATTTGATGCAAAGAAGGTATTAAATAGTTCCTCCTGTTAACATTTCACTATCTCCTCTATGCAGCAGCCCTAACATTTCCTCCCTCTTGCTCTGAACATAGCAAAAAACCCAACAACAAACAAAACCCCACCCTTATTCTTTTTAACTTCTGTGGTGAGCCTGAGCTCATTCTGAGCTTTAGGTTTTCTGACTTTCCCTCCACAAATATTAGCTATTAATTTGTATTCCTCTTTGGTAATGTCCCTCTTCTTTCATTTCTTATACATGTCTCTATTAAATCTCATCTCATTTTTGTACACCTACCCTGATTTCCTTAGGCAAATTCCACTTTTCTTCCGCATTGTTTGCAACTATGTTTTCAATAGCTCACCCTTAGGAAACTCCCATGCACCATGAACTCCCTTCCCTTTGAACTTTTTTGACAATGGGATCTCACCCAGTATTTCCCTAAGCTTACTGTAATCAACTTTATTAAAGGCCACAATTACTAAAAGTGAAAGAGAGTTAGATCTCATTACTACATGTATGTTTGCCAATATATTGAGAAAAGACACTATGGGATTAATAAAAAGGCTCCTCAGAAGAAGATGTCACTCCCCTAGTCAATATTTGTTTTTCACATAAACTGGTTTTATATGGTATTTATGTATTTATCCTTTGCTGTCATTGGAAGGAGGTGCTGAAACCTTATTGGTGACATAAACAGGTGTAAACTGAATTATGTCTGTGTATTTTGGAGACATTGCAGAAGGAAGTATTCAGCACCTCCTTACACAATGCCTTTCCACCCACGAGGTGCAGCTCCATCTTCATGGCCACTAATCAATGTCAGGCTGAATTCCTGGGTAAGAAAGGAAACCCATGCTCTGGGGTGGAGGATGCTTGTTCTTCTCCAGTTATGTGAAGGCAGTCAGAACTTCACCCAGGTACACCCTTACAGCGAATTGGTAACTGGGGAGGGAGGAGGGAGGTGCTGCTGCACCTGTATACCCCCACCAGGCTGCTCTTGTCTGCCTTGGAAAGGTGAGAGGTAGGAAGGAGAGAGCAATTTCAGCCACAAAAGTAGAGGTATAAGTATGCTGGCTGACACTTGTGCTCAGCCAAATAAAAGGCAATCTTAAAACTTTATATTTGTCCTCATTTTTGTAAAATGAGTGTGTATGTCAAAAGAACATCAATAACTTATGTCAATACATGTGAAATCTCAACCCTCCAATTGGGATGACAACTGTATATAAATCAGAAGTGGACAAGAAATTCAGATATACAGTACTAACACTCTTCTGTTTCTGCGCTTTGCATTTTTAAAGGCATTTGTTCATACAGGGTTGCCATTTTTTCTGACAGTGCTCCTGTGCCGTTTAGGTTTGCCCAGGTTACAAAAATCCATCAAGTGTCATATTTTCTAGATACAGAGCTATGATAGTAGGTAAAACCTACTCTGTCGAATTTCTGCTATTTAAAAACTCAAGAGCCCTGCTGGAGAAATAAAATGACTGACTGCAATTGTCATTTTTATGGATGATGGCAAATGTAGCTTTATATCAGGGGTTGACAACTCATAGTTCTCCAGTATGCTATTGGCTATGCTGGCTGTGGCTGATGGGAATTGTAGTCCAGAAATTTTCTTGTCCACTTCTGATTTATATGCTGACATTTCTGGGTGGTAATATTTCTCTCCATAGTATGAAATGCTTCACCTAAGGCCCCCTGATAGGAAAGGGAGAGTGCATTGCACTGAGGTCCAGAGATCCAGAGAGGCTCGGCCTGCACTACAATCCCCATTTAATGAGGAAACAGCTGAGGATAAACTGTAGGTCATGTCTTACAATATTTATAGAAATTTATTTCCTTGTATCTGTTGTCCAAACCTTGTGGGATTTGCTGGAGCCAAACAGAAGGTGTGTTAGAACAAATCCAAGCAATATTTTGACTGGGTCTCTTGACCTTGAGCCAGAGAGCTTAAAGTCCTTCTCTAGAATAGAGAGAGTACCATATGTTTGTACAGATAAACTAGGATTGTGGGAGACCTAAAGAAAGTGAGATCTAAGGAGTATGTTCTGTTCGATATGCTGTGTCTCATAAAGAACTACAATTCTAGAAGGCCGAATCCCAATTGCTAGTTCTAACTATGATGCACTGATGTAAGTGTTCATTTATAATGCAACAGTTGATTCAGTGGGTCTGCTGTAGTTGAGACTAGCAATTGGATTTAGAGTAGATTCTGGATTGGAATTTCTTCTGGATAGGCAGCAGAAATGGACATCTTATGGAAATGTGGAAATGATGAGGACAAAGCAAAGAACAGTAAAATAAGAGGAGCAAATGCTGTTCCTTCTGGTATTGTTTGCAGTCCCCTGAGCAAGTGTCTAATTTAGGGTTGCCAGAGTGAAAACTGGAGACAGCTGCTGTGCCTTTAATGCTTGTGCAGAAGAGGGGTTTCAGCAGATGTTGCTTATTATCTGGTTGTGTGACATGCAGCATCTGCTAAATGCTCTATTCTACACTGCCGTTATAGGTACAGAAGCCGTTTCCAGTTTTCAGTCTTGCAACCCTGGTCTAATTTACTCATCCATACCTTTGATGCAACTTTGACAACATCATCTGCACAGAAGAACACTGGCTCCAAGAAATCAATAACATTACATTCTCTTCATACTTAAAATATGTTAATAGAGCCCAGGGAACTTAAATCTCTACTTTACTAGTATCCCACAGATTTTTCTCAGATTCACACTTACAGCTAATTTTTCAGTAAAGTGTGCATAGGCCTATGGATTTTTTGCACAATGCAGAGTTTGTGGCAGAAACAGAAGAAAATTTCTGGAAGCTTAGCACTCATCAGAAGTTGAAGGCTGTCTATGATGAGGCAAGAACAGTTAAGCCACCTCTTCATTTTGTCTGTTCAGTATGAAGTTGCAAGACAAATTGCTGTTGGCAGCTAATTCATACATTTGCAATGTATAAGGCCAGAAAATCAATGCCTTAAAGTTAATTGGCCACATGTTTGAAGTGATGCTGGTCTATTAGAATAAAAATACCAAGATATTGACAGAAAAATCCCTTTATTAATGACCATTACAAAATAATTGGGAAATTTATAGGTCTCTGAGGCAGGGTATTATTATTATTAAACAGAGCAAAAGCAAACAGGTTTACAGAAATGTAGACTATATAACAGTAATTTAAAATTTTAATGGCTTATAAGCTTGTATTGTATGTATGTGATGTATTATGTGATATATATGTATATTGCATGTATGTATGTGATGTACGAGGGGGTATCGTAAAGTAATAATCATCACCCGGAAGTTATTATGGTACAATGATGAAATTTTGTTAGTATCGTCATTGGTCCTTAAGTGCATGGTGTGAAGAAAATCAGCTCATTGTGTCCTTTATTTTTGTTAAAGTGTAAGATGGAGAAGTACAAAGGGTTATTGTAAAGTAATAATTATCACCCAGAAGTGATTATGGTATATTGATGAAATTTTGTCGGTGTCATCATCACCAAGTGACTTTCTTTTCCCAAAAATGAAAAATCCATTGTGAGGTTGCCGATTTGACAGCACCGATGATGCCATTCATGATGTGGAAGAGTGGTTTAAGGCACAATCTGCAGACTTCTACAATAATGGTATTTGGAGAGTCTAGAAATGCTGGGAAAATGTATACATCTGGATGGTTACTACATAGAGATAAGTTAACAACTACAAATCAAAACTTTTTGTCAAAAATTTTTGAAGGTGATAATTAAAACTTTATGATACCCCCTCATATGTATGTGATAAAAGAGATTGTGGTATTGGTGTGAAAAGGAGAGGCTGTATACCAGCCTTTTCTGCACTGATGCTGATGCTCTGGCTTCACCTGTTGTATTCTGCCTAATAAGCTGCTATCAAAACACAGGGGCACATGTCGGCCACTGCACCCTGCCTTACATCAGTTAGCTAGTTCTTTCACCTATCTGCTGTAAAATGTGGATCCACCTGCATGCTATAGCACATGGTAAAGAAAGAGAGTGGAGCAGGTTGAGAGGTCACCATATGCAGTCCAGATCATCACACGCTAATTTGGAGAATACTTAAAGGAGGGGTCGGCATCCCTCCAGATGTCATTAGACTGCCACACCCTTCATCCCTAGTCAGTGGGGAGATGACAGTAGTGGTGGTAGGCAGACCAACAACTTCTGGATAGTCACAAGTTGCCCTCTTCTAGTTTTAGAGTCATCTAACTTTCCCGAAGCTGGAGGTTATGGGGTTGTAATCCAATAGATCCATGAAGCATCAGGCTGGGAAAGGCTAAATCTGGTTCTCATTTGATTGCCTTTGAATTAGGTTTATTCAACAAAGGCTGCAATGTAGGAAAGTCAAAGTTTCATTCAATTATCCAGATAAGCCATTAGAATTCAGGCATTTGGTGATGAAATATAAAGGCAGTCATTGTCTTCTGGCTTGATGAAAAGTTTTGGCATAAAGGAATCAACACAGATGATGATGACTAACTAGGAACCGAGCATGTTTTTAGAAGAACTGACTGGTCATCTGAAGACAGCATCTCACAGAAACAGGGCAATGTTGTTCTAACTCCTGTCGTATTAGAAAGTAAGGCAATGAGTTCCCTCAAAGGAGATGGAAAGGTTTGATTTTCCCATTGCCTTAGCTATTTTTAAAGTTATGAGCCACAAATATAAGAACCATATTGGTCGCAGCTCAGAAAGTTAGAAAGTTTTCTACAACAGAAATAATAATGAAAATAGTATTTAAAAATAGAAGTAAAACATTAATAGAAAATCTTACCAAGAGATGAACCATCTCAGCCTATAGTCTTTGCTTTCTTTTTTGTGAACTTTCTCTGTTGGTATAGAAACATGCACAGTTGATGATTAAATGAACCTTATCAGAAATGAAGTGTGTGTGCATGTGTGCACACGCGCACACATAACAAGTAATATTAGTTTAAATATGCTTGTTGTTTGTAATAGTGAGGACCATTCAAGGCCATTTGTAAAGTAGATTTTCTTTGACCAAGATTTTATATGGTCATGCATTGTTGAAGAGTTCTGCATACTAAATTCCAGTATGGATCCCCCATCATCACTACTTCCAGGACTCACTCTGTAATGCCAGTTGTTCCTCCAACAGCCATATCACTGCTAGTAGAAAGCAGAAGGTATTGGCAAAGCCTCCAGCTATGGTCCAAAACACACTGCAGAAATAATCCAGTTTGTGACTGCTTTAACTGCTCTGGCTCAATGCTAGGGAATTCTAGGAACTGTAGTTTTGGGAGACACTTAGCCTTCTCTGTCAGAGAGCGCTGGTGCCACAATAAACTACAATTCCCAGGATTCCCAAGCACTGAGCCACAACAGTTAAAGCAGTCTCAAACTGGATTATTTCTGTAGTGTGTTTTGGACCTTAGGTTACCCAATATGTTCCTTATCCTAGTTAGAACTCCTATCCAACAGATAATTCCATATTTGCAGGAACACAATCTCAATAACAACAGTTGTAATACAAAGGAATATTCTGTCCAAGACAAATAATAGTGTGTTTCCCTAGGTATGAGATATAGCATATTGACTGCTTGCAAAATGCATTGCCTCTGCAACAAAAACACTACTTGAAAAAAGACAGCATGTTTATTGCACTGTAAAAATAGGCATCCATCTTAACAGGCAATAAATGGGCAGGAAGACCCTTTCCCTCCCCACCATCAATTTACTGATACATAGTTCAAATGATTGTGTGACTTGGCTGTCCAATAGCTTTTAATATGCAAATAGAACACAACACAAATGGAACGGTGTTGCGTTGTATTGCAATGAGGAATGACAGGATTGTGATCCCAGGGATAACTTTCCTTGAATGCAAGGTTCTGAATTCTCTTTCACAGGTATTAGCTTTTACAGGACTGTAAAAGCTAGGACTGGGACAAGGACCGAGAGGTCAGAGAAGGAATGTTTGTATTCTCACAGGGGAAATGTTCACTGGCAGGTGATAAGTTGCCCTTGTCCCTTATTACTTGCTTCAGTAAGTTCGCTCCAGATCTCAAAGGTTCTTCAGGTTGCACTCATGTGATACA
>CM034701.1:118834626-118846423 GCA_020142125.1 Phrynosoma platyrhinos | reverse complement strand
CCAGGATCACAGCTCAAGAGTGGAATTTGGCGTGATACTGAAAGCATTATGACCACTGTCAAATATCATTTATGACTTCTGGGCTCAGAATTCTGTAATTCGGTGTATTTTTCACTGGGCTACAGTGAAAAATGGATCTCAGAGTTCCAATAAAAATCAAAGTTGATCCTATCTTGTTTCTTAGCCTGATCATAGTTGTTTTTAGTTTTTGACACCTTTTTTTAGTACTTGGCGTTTTTGTTTTTAGTACTTGACACTTAGCTATACATATTTGCCGGTTAACACTACCTTCTATCATCCTGCCTCCATCTTTCTCCCATGTTTTGGAGATTTTGCTGGTGCTTCCCAGATTTTCCTAAATCTTCACCTGTATCATGGACTGTGTGAGGAAAATCTGCTGCAATCCTTCCCCTTGCAAAGAAGTTAGTGTGGTTGACAATAGTAGCTCCCCAAGGGTTTTCCCCAGCCCTTTTGAGAACCAAGATTAATGCAATATTAAATATCAAGTACATCGAATGTACCAGTATTTTTTTCCAAGTACAGGGCTTCAGATGCCTCAGTTGATCATTACATCAAAGTTGTCAAGGTGAGGAAATGGAGCTATACCTGTGATAAGTTCTTGAAGATCATCCCTCTTCGTAAGCTGTTATGTGCTGGAGGCGAGGCTGGCAAATAACTCAATTTGGGTTAATTATTGTCCCTACCTGTCTATATCATACTATTTGCATTTCTTTAAAATTGACATGCAAGGTGCAAAGGTTCGTTTAATGTCACATCTAGCTTTCCTTGACCACTTTTAAATCAGAGATGGGCAAAGGGTGGCTACAGGTAGCCCCAAGGCTTGTCTTTGCTGCCCAAATTGTCCAGATGGGCTGTCCTGTTTCTCGTCCAACTCACACAAATGTGTGTGTGTGAATTGCCTATCCTGGAAGCTTCCAAAAGTCTAGTTTTTCTTTTTTAAATAGGTTTTAGCTCCTCTGTACTTTTTGACATAATGAAACACAAAATGAGAAGTGGACACCTGGCCACTTTTCATTTTATGTTCCTATTTCAGCATTTTTGGGGCAATCTGTGTAGCTCCCAAAAGATCCTGAGGGCAAGGGAAGGTGGCCTTTAGTCCCACCAGAGCTGCCCACTTGTGCTTTAAGTTGATCATCCTGGAGGTTAATGGCCTTACAGACCAAGAGAAGGGAACTGGTTTTCACTCCCAGGCCATTTCCCCATTCTTCCGTATCTGCACAGCTCAGAGGTTCTTGGGGGCAGGGGCAGTGCTTGATCATACTGCAGTTTGACTTTTGCTCCCTCCTTGCCTTTGTGTGCAGAAAACCTAGGATGGAATCAAGTGGCATACATGCCTAAGCACCATCTGCAGGAGCGTTTCTGTTGCCAATGTTTTGCCCCATATTCCCTCTGTAAGGGAGAATGTAGGGTTGCTTGGGCAAAGCAGGCTTTGAGTGCCAAACACCAGATGCATAAACACTCCTGCATCTGCTATCTGTGTTTTGGAAGCTTGGTAATCCCCATGTGTTCCCAATTGAGGGAGAACAGGAGCAATTGAAACACACCTTTGTTATTTCTAATCTCTGGTCAGAAATAAAAAATGGGATAATCCCCTCGGCTTTGTTTCTAATTAGGAATGTGATGGGAATATCAAATCCCAAGGTGGGATTTTAGGAGGGATGGACATTACCTGAGCCTTTTCTGGGCCATACTGGGAGTTATCATAGACTGAATTACTGTAGGCCTGGAGGCTGAAGGTTCTTTCATGTAGACTATTTTCCTAAGTTTGTGAAAATGTGTGAAGGAGCAGTTGGGTTGTCAGGTCAGAATCAGTCCAGGCCCTGACTTTTCAGGGTGTTGTGATAGCAGATGAAGAGGGCTCTCATGAGGGGCAGCCCCTGGTTGATGCCATTAGGTATGATACCTTGATTAACACCCACAGCTGCACAGAGGATGCAATTCAGATTTTAAAAAACACAATCTAACAAATCAGGAATACACAGAGACACTCATTTTTCAGGACAGTGTTCTTGCCCCGAATTTCTTTTCACTCACTTTGAGATCTGGAGAAGATTGTCCAGCCCCTGGAATTGGTTAACGTTAAGGAGCAGGTCTAGCAGTTGTGTTGTTGTATGTACGCATATGCGCCTTCAAGTTGCTTGGTGACTGATGGAGACCCCATGAATTTCATAGGTTTTCTTAGGCAAGAAATACTCAGAGATGGTTTTTCCAATTTCTTCCTCTGAAATATAGCCTAGAGGACTTGGTTTAGCTTCCAAGATCAGATGGATGCTGATGCCTTTAGGCTGTGTTCCCATCTAATTCGATGTTCATTCTGGGTATGTGAACATTCCTCTTTTAAGGATTTCATTTTTAAATGTTCTGCTGCCTAAATCAAAGGAATAATCTTTTGTCCCCACATTTGTGATTTGAGATGGCTGGTAACTGCATTTCCAGGAATGCTGAAACTTCCCTCCTCTGTTTTTTGCAATGAAATACTGGACAAATACTCTGCAAAACTGCAATGCAATGATTGATGTTCCTTCTGCTGGACTTTACTCCCTCCAGCAATCAGAAAGCATTTCAAACTCTATTAATTACAGTTGCTTGATTGTGAGCTGATCTTTCACCTTGAACTTTGGTCAAAGCAAATGTGATCTCTGTCAGATTGGCAGCACCTAGTTTCATGACAGGGTCACCGCACACAGAGAAATATGCCAGTAATTGTTTATTAGGCCTCAATCATTTTATATCTTTATGTGAAAGCAGAGTTGTTGTTGTTTTAAATTTATTTCTCTGTTTTAAACTTCTGTACTATGCTTTCTATGGTTTGCTTGACTTTGCCTTCAAAATGAACTGAACAACAACAGTTGTTAGTATCATTAGTAGGTTACATTTTTATTCTGCCTTTCCTCCAGTGAGCTCAAAGCAATATATATGGGGCTCCCCATTCTGCTCCCAAGAAAAAGAGTGAGTGACCCAAGTTCACCGTTAGTTTTGTGGCTTAGTGAATCTTGATCTCCAAAGCCACAATCCAGCATTTTAAGTGCTAGACCACTGGGGATGGAAATCTTGCTATCTGGTGGAAAATACTTACCTTCTCCTTTTGGATTTATGTGGTTAGGTGGGCATGTGTGGGTAAGGAGAACTTACTATACTTAGTGGCTAAGTGAGTCAAATATAGTGTAGGGTTGGCAGTGTGGACTTTCTTTTCTCAAATAGAAGGATGAAGAAGTGCAGAATTGCATTCCTGGAAAAGAATAGCCCAAAGGGAGCACTCTAAATCTAAGAGGCTGTACTCTGGCTTTACAACAGACAGCATGGCATGACTGAGTATTATAATAGGAGAAAGGTGAATGTGGTATTCTTCTGTACTTGGTGACACTTTCCTCTGCAGGCTGGTAAAAACCACAAGGGAAAACACTATGTGATTTTTATTGAGGCTCAAAAGAACTGCTTTGCATGGCAGCAATGACTAAAATAGAGAGATCAGGAAAAATACTCCCTTTAATGGGCGTCTCCTTACGATGCCCAGCATTGCAGTGTTGCTTGTTTAGAGTGCTACATGTTATTCCTATAAGCCAGACAAAAATAGCCCATTCATGCAAAACTCGAGGTCTAGTTTTCATGTCATGGTATAACTGCTGGGTGTTTTCTTAACCAGGGCAACAGGTTTAGAACTGAGCTGGGAATTACTGCAAGTATAGTCATGCCTGACTAGCTTTCTGCTCCCTGTCGAATGCTGCATTCCTAGCTCTGATCTCAAGACAAGCACACAACAATGCAGTGTGGAAAGATGGAACCAAGTATGTCCCATAATATGTGTTTCCTTAAACCCTAAGAATGTTTTAAATAAGTGTCAGTGTTGGCCAATATATGTGTAAGACAGGTTAGGGAGCCAGGACTGAGAGCCTGAGGCTATTCCTGAGCTTATTGTTAAGTATTACTTCATTGGAGGCTCACTTCTGTCTCTGTAGAGGCGAAGAATATGAAATTACTGGCTGCTTATACAGTATTCCAATTGATGAATAAGCAAACAAGGAAAATAAAAGCCATAAGAGAGGAGGCTTATAGGAAACATTATTACATTTATTTATTTCCTGCTTTTTTTCCTGCCTTTCAAAGCAGCTTACAAAGGTTGAAAAGAGATACAAGTATAAATTTTAAAATTATATCATACAAAAATTCAGAGTATAACTAAACTGACAATAGAATTGAAACCAGTTAGAAATAAGCCCATTATAAATAAAACAACCAATAGGCAGTACGGCACATTCTGAAGGGTGCTTTTCTTGTTGAGCAGCCGGTCAATAAAGGCCTGCTGAAACAAAAAGCTCCTTACCTGCCTATGAAAGGATAGCAAGCAATGGGTCAGTCTAACCGCTGCAGGAAGGGAGTCCCAGAGTCTGGGAGCAGCCACTGAGAAGGATCTCTCTTATGTTCTCACCAGATGTACCTATGGGGCAGGTGGAACAGAGAGAAGGGCCTCCCTAGAATATTTCAAAACACAGACAAGCTCTTATGGAAAAATATTGTCCTCCAAATAACCTCGAACTGAGCTATTTAGGGCATTACCTATGCAGTGTGTCTATAACAGCATGAGAGAACTGAAAGTGATTGAGGCGAAGAACCCCAGGCCTTGGAGCTGAATCCACCTCTCACAGAATTGCCCTCTGGCTCCCTAGGCTTCCCCAGAAGGCGACCTCTTCCCTTCCTTATGAGGATGCCAACGTTTGGAGATATCCTAATTGGACCTTATCACACGGGGGAAATCCTGTGTAGAAATGAGGTTTTAAATAGAAAAAAACCTCACAAAAGTGGGTAGATTTTCAGACAATGTTGATGTTAAACTGTGGTTAACCCGAACGGAAAGTAGTCAAAAGCCGCTTCTTTTTTACTTTCGGAAAATCCCGAAAGTAAAAAGGAGCGGCTTTTGACTACTTTCTGTTTGGGTTAAGAACACTTTAACAGCGATGTGTGTGAAAATCAACCTACTTTTTCCTCAGCTTTTAAATCCCGTTTCTGCACAGGATTTCCCCCATGTGATAAGGCCCATTGCTTAACTCCTCTCCGTCCATTCAGAAAGATTGAAACCTCTCCCCACATTCAGTAACTGGCAGCAAAAGTGTTAAGCTAAAAGATGCCATCAGTTTTGTTCTCAACCTTTTGCTTTTGGGCTTACCCACCATCAGAATGCAGTTCCCCAAGAATGTCTGTGAAAATTTTATTTGGCCCAAGAGTTAAAAGAAGTTTCTTATCCTTGAGCTATGTGATTGTGTAGATGGAGTAACCTTTGTTGATTCTGTTTACCACATCTGTCACCTATGTCAGTTTGACACCAACATGGTGGCTGCATGAACATGTGATCCCTACATAAAATCTACAAGCTTCATTTTACATGGTATTCAATTGGCTTCCTTTGCCTTGTGGTTCTGGTGAAAATGCAGTGGTAAATCCGCTCTGGGATTTAGGCTGAAGGTAAAAAGAGCTATTTAAGATGCTGAACCTATCCCTAGAACAGATTCTGCACTTTGGGTAACAACTTTAAAGTTTACATTAATATTCAGAGCAGATTCACTGCCTCTCCAACATGTGGTACCTTACAACAAGCTTGTGACCTCTCCAACTTTAATGAATATGACACATTTTGCCCTCCCTGTGACTTTTTCCCCTCCCAGCATTTAGCCACCTTTATCATGGATAAGAGTGAAGCCATTGTAACAGTGGATGATGCCATCAGGAAGCTCAAACAACTTAACTCCAAAGAGAAGATCTGGGCACAAGAGATGCTGTTGCAGGTTAATGACAAATCTATTCGACTGCTGGACTGCGAAACTCAGGTGAGCAGGAAACCATCTTCTTCAGACAGAGATAGAAGAAGTATCATATTTAATGCCTATAAACATTTAAGAAACTCACTGCGTACTGTTTCCCATTCAGCTGAATAATATCAATGGGCTTCTTCAAGAGTATTAAGCTGGACCAAATTAGTACAACCATAACAAAAGAAGAAAAATAGATTGATTTCACCATGTGTACGTGTGGGACATGTTCATTGCCTATGTTGTTTCTGTCTCTGCATAGGGCTGATCTAATCAAGCCATCAGATGAATTAGCTGTTACTGGAAATACATTCTGCTCCACAAAAGCACTTTGTGCCAGGTTATTCACATTAGAGTGGTATTAAAAGGTATAGACTAGATTTGGAGTGGCACTGGGAACTATTTGGTTGGAAGGATTTTTATGATGTACAACAGAGGAGGTAGGTTGTTAACCCTGTTTTCCAAACAAGAACTCACATAGTTCTGTAGCAGAACTAAGAATAAAACACTGAACCTCTGATAAGGCAAGCTAAAGATGAAACACATTAAGGGAATAGGAATCAGGGTTGTAAGGTGGTATGGAAGGATTTAGGACTGTATCGCATGGGGTTAAAAAAAAATGGCTTACCTTTCCTGAATTGAATTCTAATTCAGGCTGCATCCGGGTACTTTCATATGTAAATAGCCACTGAATCTGCTGGCCGAATGCAGCCCAGGTCCCCGGAGTGCTTTGGCAGCCATTTTTTTAAGTCAGAAAACTCCCTACTTCAAAAAAGGGCCAGCTGAGCACGCCTGGGACCTGGGCTACATCCAGGCTGTATTCAGCCAGTGGATTCAGTGGCAATTTACATATGATAGTACCCGAATGCAGCCCAAATTAGAATTCAGTTCAGGAAAGGTAAACCAGCTTTTTTACCCCATGCAATAAGGTCCCAGATCTGGATAAATGAATCACATTACCACCTCCTGGCCAAATATGTATACTGGAGGATCTTTTTCTGGGGTAAATACCATGTTTTAGACTGCCATCTTGAGAGAGCAGCCTCCTTTCAATTTGGTACCCTCCAGATTTGTTTGGTTGGAGGGTGGTAATCCAGCACATCTGGAGGTTACCAGATTGGAGAAGGTTCCAATAGAATATATTACTCATTTAGATAAGCTGTTTAGCTGTTTTTGCAGATGCAGAAGTAATGCCTATCTTTAAGGAATGTACTGTGCAAGGTTTCCCACTCAACTGAATAATAGCAACAGACTTATTCAAAGATATTAAAATGGATTAAATTATATGAGATTACAGCATGGGGAGGAGCTAATATGAGACAGTTTTGTAGGTCTCCTTGGGAAATCTTTGCCTCCTCTTTCCTCTATTGCTTTCTAAGATGTATCCAGAAGGCGGATTTGTGCCTGCAATCATTTTGTCCATCTGCCTCATGAGAGTATAGCAGCTACTAATGGATTTAAAATAACTTGAGGAAATCAAATGCCATTGTATTCATTGTCAGCTTCCTGAAATGGTTATTATAATGAGCAAATGCCGATTACCACCCAAAATTGTTTTTATATGTTGGTGCCAGACTCTCTTTTGTGTTGCCTTTCAGGAAGAGCTAGAAGACTTCCTTCTGCCAACAGTCCAGCATTGCCAAACTGTGCTGAATCAGATGCGATACTCATCCATACTCCTGTTGGTGTGTCAGGACTCAGAGCAGCACAAACCTGACATTCACTTCTTCAACTGCGATGAGGTGGAGGTAAACAAAGATCCTCAAAGCCTCACTGGAGCGAGCAGGGAAACAAACAGTGTCTTGAAAGCCAAATCCTCAGCCACTTGGGTTTGGATGTTAAAAATGTTTCTCTAGGAAATGTAAACATGCAAATAAAGACTTTGCTGTGACTGTGATCTACACTACCCTGCACACATCTGCAGTACAGTACTGTCAGCAGTAAGAGGGGAAGCACTCTTCTGTCATTGGAGCTCTAACTACAATGGAGGTTCCTCCTGCTTGCTGAGAACTCACGATGGCAGCCATGGGTTGCTGTAGAAATGGTCCAGCAAGATTTTGTAGGATTTTTGTGCATATCACTACAGTAGAGTTTCTCACCCTGTGGCTCATGACCCACAAGTGGGCAAGGTGAGGCCCACGGGCCACATTTGGCGCCCAGGACTGTTTTTTGAACCCTCAGAGGCCAATTCTTTTTCCAAATTTCAGGGGGAAAATGTTTGCTCCAGAATGCCCCCAAATGACCCCTAAGGGCTGTGGAGAGCATTTCCACCACATTAAGAGGCCCCCTGGACCTCCCCCATATAAAACAATGCAACATTTATTTTTTTCAAAAGGCCCCCACATACCTTTTAGCCAACCCCTAGATGGAATTTGAAAGCAAAAAATATGATGTTTTTATATAGGAGGGAGTACAGTGGAGGGTGCAGTCTCCTGGGGGACTAATGTGTTCTCCTTGTCTTCCACAGTTGCCCACCCCTGCACATGTGGGCATGCTACCTGTGCAAGTGGGTCAGAAGCTTTGTAAGAAAAACCAATTAATCTTTAGCTGAAGAACACCTCTTACAACTTTTTTTTTGTCTTTAACTTTCACATGAACCTATGAATAATTCTGTAAATAATATAAATACCTCTGCAAATTCCTACATTTAATGGTGATGTTGTAGGTAAATATTTGCATCTATTTATCCAATAGCTGTTGTGAAATATACAAATATGAAATAAAAACGCAGAAGACTGATGACTGCCAGAGACTGAAGGTCAAAATTTAATGTAACAATAAACTGATAGATAATCATGCAGTGAACATTTGAATTTGTGGCTCACCATTTCACAAAGATGGTGAATTCCTTACTCTGCATTCAGATCTTATTATTTCCAGTGTATTTATAGTTTCAGTATTTTTTGATGTTGCTGATGGAGTAATTTCCCCAAAGGCAAAGTTGTTATTAAGGTATGATTCACTAGAAAAGATGGTGATGTTTGGCAAGGTAGAGGGCAGTTGGGAGAGAGGAAGACTGCATACAATATGGATAGACATGATCAAGGAAAACAAAGACCTGAGCAGAGTGGTTGAGTATAGAGAGTCTTGGAGGTGTCTCATTCACAGGTTTGCCATGTTTCAGGACTGTCCTGGGAGTGCTTAACAATAACAACCAGTTCTAGTATTATGAAGTATGAGAGATAAAACTACTCCCTGTCCAGCTCATATTTGACACCTCAACTAGCCTAATAAAGATATAGAGCATGAGGGTGAACGCTGGTCCAAGTAACATATTTAGGAGTAGTTGTGTTGGTCATATAGCAAAGTACAATAACAAACTCCACAAAACAGTGATACCTTTATTGGGCCAACCAAAATGCACAAATACCCTATGCAAGCTTCCGAAGCTCCATTGGCTTCTTCACCAGGCAAAGGTGCTAAAGATAATGTAGGATAATTTTTTTTAAAATGATGATGTTAATAATAGACCTGCATTTTTCAAGATGTTGTTGGTGTTGTTCTGAGTTAAGATGGTGTGGAGGGATATCTATGATGGCAGATTCCTTTTCCTTCTGGCCATGTGGCCAGTTAAAAAAAATGTTTTACTTTTGATGGAGGTAGAAACCTCAAATAGTAAAGTCCCTGTCCATTGGCTCCTTTAGGATTCCCTAGGCTAAAATATGGTATCTTCACATCCAGGAAACATATTCAGGGGTAACTGTGTTGACCATATAATTAAGTACAATAACATCCAAAGTCCACAAAACTGTGATACCTTTATTGGACCAACCAAAATGCACAAAATGCAAGATGCAAGCTTTCAAAGTTCCACTGGCTTCTTCATCAGGCAACCTTTAAAACTGGGACAACATTTGGCATGTTTTACCAAGATAGCACCTAAATCTTTTCAAATGCAAAAGCAAGGAGGCTTCTATTGAGAGATTCAATGTTCTCTGCATAACAAAAGGGGTTATATCCTCACAAGAGATGGAGACATCTTGGATCTCAGAGGAAGTAACATTTTGTATTGCTAATGGAATTCAAATTTTATTTCCTTGATTTTGGAATGCTTTGTTCCCAATGCCACATGGCCAGAAAGAGGAGAGCCCTGCCTGCATAGATAATTCCTGCACACCATCTCAACTCAGAACAACACCAACAACATCTTGATAAAATGCAGGCATGTCACAAACATCATAATTTTTTCTTCTGTATCTTTTTTAACACCTTTGCCTGGTGATGAAGCCAGTGGAGCTTAGAAAGCTTGCACAATGTATTGTGTGCCTTTTGGTTCATCCAATAAACATATCAATGTTTTGTCAATTTTGGATATTATTGTACTCGTCCAAGTGTCTGTTTTGTTATTTCTCTCATGTGTTAGCTGGGATGTCTGTGTAGTTTCTTTTTCAGTAACATGTACAAGATGTGCGTGTTTTCCTCAGTTTGTAAGACTAATAGTGGCAATAATGACATTGTAAACTTGCTCCTAGGTTGTAGAGAAGGGAAGAGGGAATCATGGCATTGCAAATGTTGGCTAATCAGTGCCCTCCAGAGGCAGATCTCCTCCAGTCAAGTTCCACTTTGTCAAAACTGTGAACTAATTTCAAAACTAGGATTTATTTAGAGCTCGCATTGATTGTGAAGTACTCCTGTTTACAGATCAGCAAAACTGCCTTTGTCACTCACTGTATATTTATTGCATAAACTCTAAAACACTGAAGTTCAATGATATTCAGATACTTTCAACACTCATCAACAGAGTGCAATCCAATTTTTTTTTTAAAAAAATCCTTGATACACTGTGCTAGTATGCCTGCTCTTTAAACTAAAATAAATTATTTAAAAATTGAAAAGAAGGCATATGTTGTCTAGTGAAACCTTGGTTTAATGCAGCTTGTCTTTGTAAAACAGAATAATCATTTGTATCTTTACATTTGTCTCTTTTCTGCCACCTGTCATTTCCATTTCTCAGACGTCCCTGATTTTGTTGTTTTGTTTAGGCAGAGATGGTTCACGAGGACATAGAAAGTGCACTTGCCGACCATAAATTTGGGAAGAAAATACGACCACAGACACTCAAGTAAGTGAAGCTGGAGTCTGGAGACAGGCAGGTTCCAACATGTGGCCTGGGAAGAGGAATTGGCCATTGCAATTAATATAGAAGTCTTCTAGGCTTGTGAGCCACCCAGAGTTTAATTTTCTGATCCATTTGTACTTTTTTGAAAGTTTAGATGAGTATCTTACAGATGCAATTGTTAGAATTAATGGTGAGCAAAATTATGCACAAACTTGTGTGATCTGGAACAACTTGAATGAGGGTAGCTAAACAAGTTGAGGTGTGGTGTCAGTTTCCTGTGGCTGCAAAAACTCTTTGTCCCAAGGATTATTCTTGATATACTAATCTGAGGGGTCCCAACAACAGAGAAAACTTTATGAGAGATATTAGCAGGAGCTCTCGTACAGCCCTGTCATGTACTGGAGACAGTTGTCTGATGTCATTGAATGTCCAATTGCTGTCAGGAAATAGGAGTTGCTAGAACTTTAATGAATAAACTTTACAGGGAATTTCGCTTGTCCAACTTTAGTAACTTAGGGGCAAAACTTAGGGATCAGGGCCGCCATGGCAGCAGTTTTTCCACGTTTCTGCGGCGCAGCATGTGTAAACACATTGCAGAAACTCCGTGATGCTGCCCACTGTGTGGTTAGCAGGGTGGCGTGACAGCAGCTTGGGGGCGATGTTGGGGCGTGTGGATGCCATGCCCCCATGCTACCCCAAAGCCAGCGTTTTTTGCCGGTCTGTTTTGCCCCTTAGTTATGGTTTTGATACAGTTGTGTCTCACTCTGCTCTGGTAATGTTTAAGAGATCATGTAGACAGCACAGATACCATGATGAATCCTCACACCAGCACTACCAAACCTGGGAGTAACTTGGTATCCACAGGGCTTCAAGGTAACAAGTTACAAGTTTCCTGTACCTGTTGCTTTTTTGGATA
>CM034701.1:118807790-118822468 GCA_020142125.1 Phrynosoma platyrhinos | reverse complement strand
GGTCTCTGGGAGACTAGGGTTCAAATCCATGCTTGGTCATGGAAACCCACTCATTTTCAGAGAAAAGCAGTGGCAAACCCTCTCTGAGTAAATCTGGCCAAGGAATCCTAAAATAGGGTTGCCATAAATCAAAGTTTACTTGGAAATGCATAAAACAAAAACAACAGTGCTTTTACTTATCAGCATGTGAAAAGGAGGGTGGGCTTCCCATAGACAATTGGTTGGCCACTGTATAAACAGAATGCTGGACTAAATAGGCCTTTAATCTCATCCAGCATGGCTCTTTTTATTCACAATAAACACAACTAACATCACACTTGATTTAGCCCTTGATAAGGAAGAACAAGATGTATTTCGAGATTAACTTGCATGACTTCCACTAACTCTGTATTCATTTTTCTCTATTTCTCTCTTTGCAGCAAACTCTGAATTGCACACTAGATGATATTGAGGTGTTTGTTGCCAAGCTTCAGAAAGCAGCAGAGGCATTCAAACAGCTGAACCAAAGGAAGAAAGGAAAGAAGAACAAGAAGAAAGGGCCAGCAGGTAGGAAGGGCTGGACCTCTGGCTTTGAGGGAGAATCTATATGTGTGTTGAAAGGAGATCCCCTCCCAGCCAGTGGCGCTTACTCTCTTGAAAGTGCAGATGGGATTCTACCCTTTAGTCATGTTCAAAATAGGTCAACAGAATTTTAAGTCTCTTCTAAATTCTGGAGAATCTTGGAAAAGATAAAGTGGCAGTCATTTGACAACCAATAGGCCAGAATTTGGCCCCCAAAGCAAGTTCACTGTGTCCCTCATCCCCTCCCCATTTTAATCCACATGAGATTTTTAAATGTTGCTCTCAATTCAATTGAAAGAGAGGGGAATCAAAGCTATTTTCTATTTCAGATGTATATTGTTATAATGAGGAGTCAGCATGTTGTATTGGTTTGAGTGTTGGGCTAGGAGACCAGGATTCAAGTCCCCAGTCAACTCTCAACACTCCAACAACACGTAACACTCAAAACCACTACACCACACCAGCTTTCACATCCTATTGATTCCTGAGATTTCCCTAAACTTCAAATCCCAGAATTACATAGGACATGGACATAGACATGGACATGAAAGTTAAAGTGGAATGTTGTTGGTTGTTTGTTGTTATGTACCTTCATGTAGTTTCAGACTTAGGACAACCCTGTCATGGGGTTTTCTTGACAAGTTTCTTCAGAGGGGGTTTGCCATTGGCATCCCCTGAGGCTGCGAGTGTGTAATTTGCCCAAGGTCACCCAGTGGATTTACATGGCTGAGCTGGGATTCGAACCCTGGTCTCCAGAGTCATAGTCCAATGTTCAAACCACTACACCATGCAGGAATATTCTGCAGTGTGAAGGGGCCTTAAGAGAGAAAAGCAACATCTGCCCCTCTCAGCTTTCTTCCAAGCTTTTGGAAAACTGTTTCCAATGTCTCATGGAATCCAGCAAGAACCAGCTCAGGGCCCCTATAGAGGTTGCTGGAAGAATGGGCTGGAATGGTAGGAACTGGACTTTCTATAGTAAATATTGACCATCTCAGGAAAAAGTCTGTGGGTTCTGACCTCCAGTACTGGTATCTGAGGAACGGGGTTGGCAACTAAAAATATAGAGCATTCCTGATGTAAGCATTCCTCACACTCACACACACAATAAAACAGTTCAGTTTTGTCATTAACTGCAGAATGCAAGAAACTCTTATTTTAGCTGCTTTTACTACCTTTCATAAAATCTGTGTTCCATTTTTAAGTGTTTCCTCAAGAAGACAATTGTTTTTCAATCATTTCTTTCTTCCTGTTGTTTTTTTTATTATTTAAAGAGGGAGTTCTAACTTTAAGAGCAAAACCCCCAAATGAGGCAGAGTTCATTGACTGCTTCCAGAAAACCAAGCTGGCGTTAAATCTGTTGGTAAGAAGCAATGTGTTGTGTAATTTTCATTTACTTTAATTAAACGGACAATACTATATTTCTATGTTTCATGCCACCATTCTGTAGTACTAATTAAGTATTATGACTAGGATTCGACAGTGTACTCCGACTAATGGACTTGCTTCTGTACATAGATTTGGAAGGGGGCAATCTTACCTCCCTACTGCAATCCCACCCCAACCACAACCCAAAAACTATGCCAGCAAGCATATTATTTAGTCCTATGACATTCAAAGGCCACTTTATATCCTGGGGCCCTTTGATACTACATTTATAGCACTTTGATTTTATTTTAATTGTTGTGGTTCAGGATTTTCTGAAACTAAAAAGAAGCAGCTTTTTGACTACTTTCTGTTCGGGTTAACCACACTTTAACAGCGACATTGTCTGAAAATCTACCTGCTCTTGCTGGTTTTTTTCTATTTAAACCCCCGTGTCTGCACAGGATTTCCCCAGTGTGATTAAGTCCTATGAGTCATGGGATTTGCAGGTTAAAAATGAATACTTAGAATTCTCTGCCAGAGAAGTCTAATACCTTACCAGACTACAGATCCCAGGATTCCATACCATGCAGCCATGGTAGTTAAAATTATGTTATAGTGCTCTAATTTTATATAGTGGATCCTTGGTATCAGCTGAAGTTTGGTTCCAGGACCCTCCGTGGATACCAAAATTCATGGATGCTTAAGTCCCATTATATACAGCTGCATAGTAAAATTGTGTCCCTTATGTAAAATGGCAAAATCATGGTTTGCTTTTATGAATTTATATATTTTTGGAATATTTTTCAAGCTGGATGTGGAGGGGTGACTATATTGTGAAAGGGCCCTCAAAATCAAGAGAAATCAAACAACAGTTATTTTTAAAAATCATTTTCATTAAATCTCAGCACAACTACACAAATTTTTATACATATATCTGAAACAAGTATAAACAAACAACAATAATGAAACAAACGTAACTAAACTAATAAACAAAACCAGACATACACTACTGACTCCCCCTCCCAACTGATGGATATATATCACTATTACTATACTACCTTATATATGAAACTATATTTATGCATCTACAACATTAAAAACTCTGCTTATTTTACAAAACCCAAAGCTGATTCATATCCCCAATGAGACTGATAGTATATGATAAACAACTCCCATTCTTTCTTAAAATTATTCAAAGAAACAACTAAATAATTATGATTCCATGTGTGATTTGTCTTGATACATTCTCAACATACTGCTGTTGTTCCTCTGGAAAGCTCTTTACTGCCACTGTTGTAGCATGTGTATTTTAATCTTCTTTGAGAGAATAATAGTTTTTTAAAAATTAAAATGACATAAAGGGGGGAAACTGAATTAGCTTTTCCAAAAAATTCTGTGGTGGTGTACACAGTAGAGGCTGAGAAAAAGAAAAGAAGGAAAGCAGAAAGGAGCATGGCTTTCCTCCTAAATGAACCCTGTTCACATACCTGCCCATCTGACTGAGTTAATCAATCAACATTTTAATGTTTAATGTTTAGCTAAAGGCTATGCAACTCTAAATAGCATGTGGACTGCGTATGGACTGTAGTGCTATTGCCTTCTGCAAATACAGTATTGGACAGTTGGAGAGAATAACGCTGTGAAGACACAAATTGCTTACTTGTTTGGAGCAAGCTGTTAGCCAGCGTTGGTTAGTGTGTTCTAAGTAACATTTGATATTTCCCATTTGGTGGTGTTTCAGGTCCCACAGAGGGAGACAGGGTCAGAGCCAGGATCAATAAGTAATCTGACTCCTGTCCATATTGTAGCAACCAGCAGACCCTCAATTGTGCCACCATGTCACTTAGGACTTTATCACACAGGGACCATATGTATCTCCATCCCAATAATGATTAAAGCGGCCACAACTCGCAAAAGTGTGCAATGCGTGAATGATTTTCGCACACAGAACACAATGACGCATTGGAAGCTCATTACTAAAGCGAGGAAGAGGATAGAATGCACATTTGGTTTTTACACAGATGTGTGTAAATCCCGATAATGGTTTGGGAATCACTGTTTTTGTGCGTGCACACAGACAAAGTAACTGCATCACCAGAAGTCACTCAGAGAAATAAACAATTTTTACACAATTTTATTTATAAAAATATACTATACTGTCCCTTACATTTCAAGAAATGGTATCCAACCTAAGTAAAATGAACAAAACATTACCCAAAGAAGTAGGAAAGGTAGAAAAACAGCATAAAAGACTGTGTCCCTCTCAGCAACTAGTCTCCCTGCCTTCCCTGAGAGAGTGTTCTTTTAAGAGCCCCAGCTAATGGAGAAGGGTGAGGGGAGAAGCAAGCTTTTTCTCTGTGTCCCTGCCTTTGCCTCAGCAACTGTTCCTTTAGGAGCCCTGGCTACTCACCCCAGAGAATCATGGAAAATCTAGCAACAGGTACAGAATCAGGGAGAATCCCGCAAATAGCTTTCTGAGCAATTGCACACAAAAAATCAAATTCATTAATGAAATGGAAATGAGTTTATGGTATTTTCCTGAAAATACCTATTTGCTGGTTCATGACACTTTCCTGTTGGATTCCAAGCGGCTTGCGCACAACGTCGTATGAAAACCTTTTGCACAATTGAGCCTAATACGCTGATAACCGCAGGTTCTGACCCATTTAAGCTTCCAGTTTTCCCCATGTGATAAACTCCTTGCAGGATAAATAGTTAACTAGCTTGGGGTAGGGTAGGCAGAATCCAGTCCTGCATTGAGCTGCCACCATTTCCATTTTGACAAAGAGATGTTTTGTTTGCCACTACAACAAATGCTCAGCAATAAATAGGAGGCATATTCATCTCAATGGATGTCAGCTGCTAACGCAGTACATTTGACTTCCTTGTAAATCCCTCTCATTGTTCTTCCATTGCAGTACAGCCATTTCCAAATACAAATATTCAAGGCTTTGGAAGCACAAGTGATCTGCAGTGGTTGTCATTACATTAAGACAAATGCTATTTCACACATAAAGCAAGCTCTGTACAAATCAGTCTTGGAACCCAAATGAATATTTAGACTGGAAACCATTTGATGCAATGAACTGTGCTTTTCTTGTCATCACCATTTTAAAATTACTAATGTTCCATAGTTTCTTTTTCATTTGGGTTCCTTAGATTCAGTATCTCTCCATTTAGGCAGACTTTCTCCTTTGCAGAGCTTCAGAAAATTATTTGAGAACTACAGCTCCCAGATCCCCATACTCAGCATGGCCACTGGCCATATTTGGGGGTGGAGGTGGGGGCTGTAGTCCATAAAAGTAATTGTTTCAAGCTCTGCTCCTTTCTGATGGTGATTGTTGTGTAAATGGCATCAGAAATACGTTAGATTCCAGTGTCTCATTTCATGTGTTCAAATATGCTGAATCACAAACTGGGCATTTGTTGGGATTGCTCATATAGGGTGTGTCTGCACTACACAGTTGTAGCCATCTAATACCATTTTAATGGTTATGATGCCGTTCTGTGGACTCCTGGAATTAGTTGTTTGGCAAAGTACAGTCAGCCCTTCATATCCACTGACTTTTTTATCTACAGATTCAAGCATCCAAGATATGAAAATATTTTATATGTATATAAATTCCGAAAAGCAAAGTTTGATTTTGCCATTTTTATAAGGGATACCATTTTAATATGCCATTGTATTTAATGGGACTTGAGCATCCATGGATTTTGTTATCCACAGGGGGTCCTGGAACCAAAACCCAGTGGATAACAAGGGTCCACTGTACTTAGAATTCTAAACTGAAGAACTCTAGGGCCCTCCCCTAAACTACAGCAGAGTATTCTAACTAGCTCACCAGACTACAGATCCCAGGAGTCTGGAGTCTGCCAATAAATGACCATGGATTATAGCTGCGGATAGGTCAATCTTCTATTTAATTCCTAACTGGTTGTTAAGATCATCCTACGCAGCTGTTCTCTGCATGCTATTGCCCACATTAATGTGACCAGCAGCTGTCAGAAATGTCTTCATATTTGCATCCCACCTGTGGAATTTCCCCCCACTTGAAGTCTTCATATTAATTTCCACATTTGGCAGGCATTTTTAATTTGTTGTTTTTATTATCAGCTTTACTGCAGGGTTTCTACCACCAATCTTTTAGCATTTAAGTATTGCTTGTTTCATTGACTTCCCTGTTTTTCTGTTAAATAAAACAAAACCCAAAATAAAAACTGTCTTGGTCCCCATATGGCCCAAGAGGGGAGTAGCCTCTGCCTGCCTTGAGATCCCTCTAAATCAACTGAACTACAACAGAGACAATATCTGTTACAAAACATAGACCTATGACTCCAACACTGTCACTTTTTTTCCCTCCTGTATGATATTTTTAAACATCCTTTGCCTGATGAAGAGGTCTGTGGAGCTTGCATGATGTGCTTTGTGCATTTTGGTTGGCCAATAAGGGTATCACTCTTTTGTGGGATTTGAATTTTGTTTTAATTTGATATATGGTCAGCAGAGCTACCCTTGAATTTGCTTTTGTGTTGTTATTTTATTTATTTTTGAGATTTTAGTGATTATAAACCATAGGTGTGTAAATCTAATGAACAAACAGATAAGGGCTAAGCTAATAGCAATCGTGGAGTCCGGAAGTTTGTGGCCACGACAGTTTCCACACTTAGTACAGTGGTTTGAAAACAATCATAAGTGGCCTTAATAAATGGCCTTTAGTTTTACAGGGACAGCTATATAATTTCTCCATAAAGGACCAAGGTGTTGTTTAATTTGTCACCCATATCAAAAGATCTCAGCATGTGATACAAAGAGCAAGAAAACATTGAACAATTTATAATCAATTTTTTAAAATTAAAACAGTCAACATAATATCTACACTACACTAACTTAATTGGATTCCCATGTCAGCCTAATATGCCACTGATATTTTTGTTGACCTTTTTCAAGTTTGGAAAAAAATTCAGTTCTGATTATGACAATTTAAGAAAGTAGGGTTTTCTCTGATTTAGAGTAAAATTTGATTTCATTTTAATTTTCAGGCAAAACTGAGAAAACATATCCAGAATCCAAGTGCTTCGGAATTAGTGCATTTCCTGTTTGGACCGCTGGAATTGGTACAGTTTTCTTAATTAAGATCTCAGATTAGGATTCTTAATTAAGATTCTCCCTTCTATACCTGAGCCATAATTGCCAACAACCATACAGATTCAAATCACTTGATTATGAATACCCTTTATATTCATGTTCCATTTATAAATCTCTTATTAATCAACAAATTTTTAAACATGCATTAAATATTCAGAGACATGCTTTAAATATGTGTAACATATGTACACCTGTTTTCAAAGAAATAGCCATGTTATTTTGTTGTAACACAAAAAGAGAAAAGGGGGAATATATCAGAATGCTGATTTATATTTCAGCATGAACTCTTTCAGAGAGCCAGTGTGGTATAGTGGTTTGAGTGTTGGACTAACACTCCAGAAGACCACGAGTCCAATGCCCATTCAGTTATGGAAAGTCACTGGGTGACCTTGGGCAAATTACACTCTCTCAGCTTCAGAGGAGGGGAAAGGTAAACCTGCTGTGGAGTAATCTTGCCACACAAACCCTGTGAAAGGTTTGCCTTAAAGGTGCCATAAGTCAGAAATGACTTGAAGGCACACGACAACAACCTCATGCTAAAATATAAATGAGTAAGCCCTTTCTTTTTTGTTTTTGTATATAAGTACAGATCTTTTCATTTTTTCCTTTTGTTCAGCTCTCCTTTGATTAGTCCCAAAGGAATGCCCTGCCTAATTGTAGCTTGTTGTTCTTTCTCAATGTGGGCACTATGTTACTTATATCTTGAAATATACTTTGAAAGTACTTTTATGTGATTTCTCCTGTGTTAATCCAGATTGTTAATAGCTGTGGAGGTCCTGAACTTGCGAGGTCTGTTGTCAGCCCACTTCTTTCTAAAGATACTGCAGATTTCCTGAAAGGACACCTAACCCCAAAGGAGATGACGCTGTGGGAGTCCTTAGGAGAGGCATGGACAAGGTCAAGGTAAACTGAAGGCAGAATCTGAAAGCAAACCAGAAAATAATTTTGAAGTTGGTAGAGGGAAGACCTGTTCCCTTGACAGACCATTTGAAGTGAAACTCATCATCACCATCATCAAACTATTAATTGTATTAAAACATATTCTCAAAAATGTTTATACAGTTTATACAATTTAAAAATAATCTAGCACTTACAGCCTTTTTGTTAAAAGCCATCAATTTTAAAAGGCCGAGTCTTTGCCTGTTGATACGAAGCAAGAAGAGAGTAATTCTAACCTCTGTAGAGAGGGAGTTCTAAAGTCTATGGACAGCCACTGAGAAGGCCCTCCATCATATATGGCAATAAATATGTCCAGTTTATTTAGAAAATGGAGCAGAGTATTGTAATGTTGGCCTAAATTGTCATGACATTGTTCTGAAAGCAGATCACCCACCCACCTTCACACAGTCTCTCACCCACATAGCCATTTATAAATCTGAGCATTGGACTACAACTCTGGAGACCAGGGTTCAATTCTCAACCATGAAATCTACCAGGTGATTTTGGGCAAATCACATGCCCTCAGCAGGGGAAGGCAATGGCAAACCTCCTAGGGGAAGGCAATGGCAAACCTCCTTTGAACAAATCATGACAAGAATACCTCATGATTGGTTCACCTTAGGGTCGCAATAAATCCGAAATATGTTGGAAACACCTTGAAGGCATACAACACACACACAGGAGATTTCCAAACACTGAAGAGAACACTGAAGGGGACAACAGTGTGTTTGTGTATTGCTTTGTATTTTAGACTGGAGATGTACTATAATCTTTAAGAGAATGAAGGAGAATGAAGGTATTTTGAAAGCAGAGTTGCCAAGTTTTTAAAGCACCAATATGGGACACTCAGTTACCACCTCAAGGCTGAGGATACATGTAACAGGCCTATGTAAGGCTGCTTCATCAGAAGAGAGCCTTTTGTGAGATCTCTAGTTCCTTGTAATATCACAAACGTTATGAGAGCCCCAAAAACCTGATGATTCTTGCAATGGCTGCTGGCCAAGGCAAGATCGAGAGTTCATCTCAATGGCAACTGGAGAGGAGGAAGAGTGGGCACCAGCCATGCTCTTCAACAGACAACCCCCCATAGCATTTGTATTACATTTGAGGTCATTTTGTTTCATACTAGGATTGCCAAGTATTCCTTTTTATAAAGAGTGTCCCTTATTTGAGGGCCAGAAAGCTTGTACTGTATGGGTCTGGCACCTGTCCCTTAAAGTGTCTATGGCTTCAGTCAATAATTCTTCTGGTTCCTGATCAATTAGGCTTAATAGTGCTAATCTATTTTTTCCATTATCACTAAATTCTACAGGAATGTTCTTCAGGTAGGGATTTTTTTTCCCCACAATAGTTGGTTTAGCATTCTTATTTAGTTTTACTCTAATTTTTTTTATCTTAGCAGTTCATGATCTGTGCCACAATCTGCTCCTGGTCTTGTTTTTGCAGAGATAATGGAGCTTCTCCATCTTCTGTTTCCAGTTATGTAGTGTATTTTATTTCTATATGGGCCATCAAGTGTTGTCCATATATACAGATGCTTCTTGGGTAGCTTGAAAAATGTGTTTGCGATTAATAAACTGTTGGCCTCACAAAATTCTCTCATTCACTCTGTTTCCTACTTTTGCATTCCAATCATCTATGATTAACAAAGAAGTCTTGTTTTGGCATGTGATCAATTTCTGGACTCCAGCACAGAATCTTTAAATTTCCTCTTCTTCTGCCTCTGTAATTGAAGCATAAAATTGGATTATGGTTATATAGATGCAGTTTCTCAGAGGTCTTTTTGATATGATTTGGTCAGACTTTGCATTATATCCTATGACTGCTTTTGCTACATCTCTCCTCGCTATTAATACCAACCCATTTCTTTAAATACCACCTATTAAATTTTCATTTCCTGAGTAAAACACTGTGAAATCATCTGATTCAAGATTTCCCACTTCTGTCCAGTTTTGCTTACTCAATCCTAGTATTACAATTTTTATACATTCCATTTTTTAAATATGTGTAGTTTCTCTTAATTCATGTTTCTTACATTCCATGTTCCTATAATATGTGTTGTGCAACTTTGGACTTTCCTTTCACATCTAAGCACATCAACAGCAGATGGTCCTTTTGGCTTGAGTCCAGTTCTGTCATTAGAAACACAGCACTACTTGTAGTTGTCCTCTCTTCTTCTCTGATTGCTTGTTGAGTACCTTATTACCTGGGAGTCTCATCTGGCACTATCTCTTGTTTCATTTTGGATTGTCTCATTATTGAGTTTTCATGGTGAAAGACATTCAACGTGCCTCCTTCTGCATAGTAATAACAAATATTAGCTGTAGTGCAACTGCTGTTGTCTCTGAGAGATCCTTTACAGACGTCACTCCTCTAGTTGTTTGGCACATTTAATGTAGTTCCTCAACACTGTTACATGGTGATTTATGCTAGTGAATTGTGATTTTTATGTACAGAATGCTGCCTTTTTTGTGCTGAACTTTCAAAATAACAACTATAGACTATATTAGAAAAAAATATGCTGTATAAGCTTTGCTGCATAGAAAATAGCTTCTTTCTCATTTACATCCAAAGAGCTGAGTGGCCAAGAGATGCCAACATCCCAAGCTATATTCCAAAGTTCCGTAATGGTTGGGAGCCGCCTCTGGAAATCTTCCGTGGAGCCCCTTGGGAAATAGATATTGGCCACCTGCAGGAAGAGGTGAGTTTTCCATCTTAACCCTCTCCCTGTTTTCCTTTAAAGTTATCCAAATTGTGAACCAAATACTCTGCAAACATCCAAGTATTATGGTTGGGGGAAGTATGACCTGTTAGCTGTATGCAACCTGCCAGGGCCTCCCATTCGCACCCTTTGTCTCCCTAATACTCTCATTCTAGGAGAAAAGTGGACATAAAATAGGCAATTGTCCTCTGGGGAGCAAAATTTAGTATTTAAAGGTTGTTTATCCACCTTTCTTCCTCCATGCTGTTACAGACTTGAAACAGGTTTTTTTTTTAAGGAGGGCTCTTGACCTTTAGTTATAAAAAAGAAATTGCAGATGTAGTTTACCAAGGTCTAGGTAAAAGGTAAAGGTATTCCCCATTGACAAGGTTGTCAAGTCGTGTCCGACCATAGGAGGTGGTGCTCATCTCCGTTACTGAGCCGAAGAGCCAGTGTTGTCAGAGATTACTCTCTGATCATGTGGCCAGCATGACTGCACAGGAAGCTGTTTACTGTCCCACCAAAGTGGTACCCATCTATCTACTTACATTTGCATGCTTTCGAACTTCTAGGTTGGCAGAAGCTGGGACTAGTGACAGGAGCTCACCCCATCATGCAGCACCTGGGCCTAGAAGACCAAAGTCTGGGGGAGGGCAAAAACAAATCACAGACGCTCTGAGGTTTACTGCTTCTGAAACAAATTTAAACAAAAATATCACCAAGAAAGGATAGTCAGTTCCTAGATAATGTCCTATTCGTGTTGGTATTCCTGCTGCTTTTCAGATGAACTGCTGATCAAATCATATTGAGAGTTATCATTAAAAGTAACTCACTGCAATCTGGGTATTTTCACTCCACCACATGCATCACTGCAATGTACCTCAGACTGTACATGTGCAGAAACGTGTGCTATGTTCAGTGGTGAAAGACCTCATCCAGTCCAGTGAAATGATCTGGGAGGGGTAAATGGATTCAGGTCCCCCACTCCCAATACCTGTGCTCCAAAGAGGGGAATTATTACTGATAATCTGATTGGCATAGCATTGCCATAGGTCTAATTGCTAGATGTCACTTTGTAGCAGCTCACTACTGGGCAGGCATATAGTTCAACCAAGGCCATTGTTTCAAATTTATTGACTCCTCACTGGGTAGCCCTCCTGTGTGGAGAGCTGCATGGTTCCCACTCTTATGCTAGATAAATTCATTTGCCTGGAATGGAGGAATCCCAAACATTGCTGTATTCATACTTATTTCAAGTCACCAGTCCATGGGGTTCTACATGTCTGGGACAAAAATGGCGACAATCTTGATATTGTATCTAGGGAATCACTATGGCTTGGTGGTATTTTCCATACAGAAGATCCTAGATCAAATCACTAATAGCTCCCTTTACCAAAAACCAAACAAAGAATAGACAATAGATGTTCTGAAAGCCCTCTATCAATGGTTGTGAAGCACCACTTCCAGTCACAGTAGACACTACTGGGACATACCCTTGGACTTGGTATCAGGTGGTTTAAATCAGTGCTGCTTTAAAACCTTCAGTTTGTGTGTTCATCTCCTTCAAGGAAACAACACCTGACATTACTTCAAAAACTGTGTGATTCATCTGAGAAGCAACCACTGTTTCTTGATGTTCACAATTGCAGAGGTTGCTTGCAAGAGTCCAGAACACAATGCTGAGAAATTAGTAGGTGGAACAGTAAACTTGGTTTGGTCTTCACAATATTTATTTATTTATTTACTTATGTTTTATTTATTCATATCCCACTTTTCCCCTGATATAGGGACTCAAGGCACACACACCCCAACCGATCTAAAACAGTACAAATTAAAAACAATACAAAAGAATTACAAAGTATAAATATGAAATTTAAAAACAATTAAACAATTTTAAAAATTAAAAACATTACACATTAAAGTATTAAAATGTGTTAAACACTATATACAAACTTTGACATCTGAATTGCACAGCATTTAAAAGCCCAAATCTTGACTCCATTGCTTGCACCGGAGTTGAAACACCTTGATTCCCAGGCCTTTTATCCCACTTGCAACCATTATTCCCCACTGCCACTCCTTCCCTCCCCTTTGATCTGCTTGGTCCCGATTCAGAAACCCAAGTGAGCACTGCCTGTTAGGTTTTT
Organism: Phrynosoma platyrhinos; assembly: GCA_020142125.1. Lineage (NCBI taxonomy): Eukaryota > Metazoa > Chordata > Lepidosauria > Squamata > Phrynosomatidae > Phrynosoma > Phrynosoma platyrhinos. The sequence goes on along the minus strand of CM034701.1, from coordinate 118,809,609 downwards.
AGGCTCACATCACCTTATTTCTGCTGTGAGGCTCAGATGTTTGCTTTCTTCAGATAAATTCTCCCTTGTTCTAGCACTTTACTTCAAGAAAGAGGCATAGGTTTTCTTTCCACAATTCATATCCATGATTTTGAGTGATACTTAGGTATAACTTCTACATACTGAATCCTTCCTGAAACATTGCTTTTCCTCTGTTTTATCTTTGAAGCTGTCATCATCACCTAATGGGTATTCCAGTCGTAGCCTAAAACCTGTCCAGACATCTGATCAAATGCAAGCTGTGGATGCCTTTACTCAGCTTGTCTCTCAACATGTAAACAGGTAATTTCTACTGCAATGAACTGAATAGTCAGCATTCAGAATCCAGCATCATGATCTGCCATGGTCAAGCAAATGTCAAGGTCTACAGGCCTAGGGCCAGGAGATAGGGTTAAAAACAAAACCTTTTTAAAAAAAGAATTGTCTGGCATTGTATCATCATCATCTTCCTCCTCAGTGCCACTGTGCACTACTCCTGACAAATACACTGGAATGAACACAGATTGAAGAGAAAAATGATGAAGGTGGTGTGTACACAGCGAGTTTAGACGAGTAACTGAAATTAGGTGTTTCAATCTGCATATGGTGTCAGTGGCCAGAATGGCACAGGGGGCACTATTTCTCCTGTATTTCTGGCCACTGCCATTTCTGCTGTCCTTGTCTGCACAGAATAGCAAACTTGATGGCTTAGAGAAGCCAGCACCTACACCTTTCTAGGGGTGGGAGAGGCAGCAAAGAAGCATCAGTGACCAGCATCTGGCCACAGAAGAGAAGCACTGTTGGCTGTAGTTTCCTCGAACCCCTAATGGTCCATCCATGATTCTTTCTGCTTCCTCACTACCAGAAAAGATGGCAAAAAGAAGGCAAAGGTACTGTACTGGACCCCAGAGTAGCACTAGGTGCTTATTTTGCTGCATTTCCCCTCCCACCGATATCCATGATCTCTCAGAGATGAGGATGAGCATAGGGAAGACAGTCTGGAGGAGAGCCAAGCAAGGGAGCTGTAGAAGGCACCTTGCCCAGGGCTCCCTCAGACTTGGAGCCAATCTTCTTCAAGCTGTTGGGCTCAAGAAAAGGAGGAGGAAGAAAAGTCCAACATGATCTGGAAGCCTATAGATTCCTCAGTGCTGCTATAAAATATATTACGAGCCTTTCTGTGGGACAGTAGAAAATGGAAATTCTCCTCAATATTTCCCTTCTCCTGGCCTCATATGCTCTTTCCAGTGATTCATTCTGTAACTGGCATGTTTCAAACAATTTATACATAGCTCACCTTCTCCACTGGTTCTTAGTCTTGTTTTTGAGAACAAATGCTGGAAAAGATTACCTCCTCCCTTCCTGTCTGGTTTGTTAGAGTTTGTCCTTCACATCTTAATTCCAAATCCAAGTCCATAACAAATTGTTGTTATCGTGTGCCCTCAAATCTATCTTCTGAGGAAGATTACATACATCTTAATAATTAAAAAAAACCTGAAATCCCTTTCTTTTATTATAGTTTGATTATGGTTGCAAAGAAGTACTTTTCTAACAGTGCTTTGCACAATTGGGGACACTTTAAATTGATATCTACACTGAACTTAACTAGAAAATGCATGTGATTTAGAAATGCTCCTATAGATTAAACTGTTTCTTTTTGATGTGCATAATAGGTTAGCTCTAATCCCTTCATGTTTTTCTTTCAGGAATTTGGAGGCACAGGGTATGGCTCCATCAAAGAGATATGCCAAAATTCAGTATGATTTCACGGCTCGAAATGCCACTGAACTTTCTGTGCTGAAGG
>CM034701.1:118777091-118787245 GCA_020142125.1 Phrynosoma platyrhinos | reverse complement strand
GGCAAGGGCAAGGGCAAGGGCGCGCGCCACCCACACACCCGCACTTTCCCCTCACGCGCCCAGTCTCGCGCCCCGCTTTCTCGCCTCGCGCGCCATGTCAGTCTCCCCCGTCAAGAGGCCGAAGATGGAGTCGGTGCTGGAGCAGCTCAAGCAGCACACCACGGTGGTGGCCGACACAGGGGACTTCAACGGTGAGCGAGAGGAGGAAGGAGGCAGGAGGCTCCCTGGTCCGAGCTCTGGGAGGGTTTGCCGTGCACAGTCCTAGGCTGCATCCACGCTGCAGAAGTAATCCGGTTTGGCGCCGCCTTAACTGCCCTGGCTCCATGCTGTGGAATTCTGGGAATTGTAGTTTTTGTGAGACTTTTTTAGCCGCCTTCTCTGTCAGAGAGCTCTGGTGCTACAGTTCCCAGGATTTCATAGCACTGAGCCAGGGCAGTTGAAGCGGTCTCAAACTGGGTTATTTCTGCAGTGCAGTGTGGATGCCAGTCTCCAAGGCGCTGCATGGTCCCTTGGCAGACTGATTTTCCAGACTTAACACGGCTGTGTCTTTCAATTCTAGCAAAATCGAGGTTTGCTTTGTGTAATTTATATCTACTTGGCTTGCAAATATTCCAGAATATTTTGGAATATTTGCAAGCCAGTTTTGGAATATTTGCAATCCATATTCTCAGATTCTTTATCCATGGATTTAACCATCTTGATATGTTGTTGTCGTTTCTGACATACAGCGACCCCAAGGTGAACCTAATCACATGGGTTTCTTCTGGACAAATTTCTCCAGAGAGGGTTTGCCTTTGCCATCCTCTGAGGTTGAGAGAGTGTGACTTGGCCAGGGTTACTTGTCCTGTGCGTTCTATGGCCAGGCTGTGATTCGAACCCATCTCCAGAGTTCAATGCTATCAATGTAGTTGAATCCATAGACAAAATGTATGGATTGCAAATCATATATGGCTGGGTGCTGCGATGGGTCTGACTCAGTAAGAGGTGGTTTCCCTTGCATCCCCCAGTGGAAAATCCTCCATTGCCTCACATCCAGTTTCCTCAGATGTAAGTCCCTATAGTTGTGTTGTTGTGTGCCTTCAAATCATTTTTTATTTACAACGCCCCTATGGCGACCTATCACAGGGTTTTCTTGGCATGTTTCTCCAGGAGGGAGGGGGGGTTGCATTTACTGTCTCTGAGGCTGAGAGAGTGTGACTTGCTCAAGGTCATCCAGTGGGTTTCCATGATCTCCAGAGTCATAATCTAATGCTCAAACTGCACTACTGCACTGGCTCTCCCTACAGTGCCCAGTGGCTTTTACTCCCAAGTAAACCCAAAGGCACCAGAAGAAGAAGAACAACAACAACAAGGCGCCAGATCCTGCCTGGTCTTGGAAGCTAAGTAGGGTCAGCCCCAGTTACAACTTGGATGTGACACTGGCAAGGAATCCCAGGCATTTGCAGGCTATATTTCAGAGGAAGGAACTGGCAAAACCACCTCTGAGAGTTCCTTGCTTAAGAAAGCCCTATCTATGAAATTAATGGGGTTGCCATAAGTTGACAGGTGACTTGAAGGCACATAAGACACACAAGAATGCATAGGCATATATGCACAAATAAGCATCAGAAGGAAGGAACATAAGGAATCGGAGGACTGGATGATGACATGTGGCGGATGAAGGGTTGGCTGAGCTTCAGCAATAGAGATTAAGGAGGTTTTAGGAATGGAGACCTGCTGAGCCAATCGCCTTAGGCCTGCGGAGATGGAAAGGCAGCACTGGTGCCAGTAGCAACCTGCCTCTGCCCACTCCTTGCTTGCTAAAAAATTGGTGAACAAGGTCAAGGTTCATGCTTGTTCATTTGGGCGGCTGAATTTCTGCCACTTAGGGCCTTTGCAGACTGCCAGAAATAGTGCAAATTGAGTCCACTTTAACTGCCCTGACTCAATGCTAGGGAATCATGGGAACTGTAATATATTTTGGCACCAGAGCTCTCTGACAGAGAAGGCTCAATGTCTCAGAAAAAAATACAATTCCCATAATTCCCTAGCACTAACCCTAACCCTTAAAGTGGACTCAATTTGCACTATTTCTAGCAGTCTGCAAAGGCCCTTAGTTTTGTACTTGATGCCTGGGTGATTCCTCCTTCCCTCTGTGCCAGCCTTGCTTTTCTTTTCTTTTTTTAATAATTTTATTATTAAAATTCACAAATACAACATTCAGCATGTAATACCCATATCATGATTCAAGATATAATTATATCCATTTATCTGTTAGATTTATCTTAAATCATTTTTTCCTTAGTCCACCAAATTCTCTCCATAACAAAATCCCAAAGTTTGTATTTTCTCGCTGACAGACAATTCCTTTACTAAAATATTCATATTGGTATAGTTCCTTCAGAGTCCTTCTAATCCAGGAGTAGGCAACCTTTCCCCTTTAAGGGCCGAGGGACTTCAGCTCCCAGAAGCCTCAGCCATGTTGGCCAATAGTCCCATGTTGGCCAATAGCTCCTGGGATTCTGGGAGCTGAAGTCCCTCGGCCCTTAAAGGGGAAAGGTTGCCTACTCCTATCCCATTCATCTTCCATCTCCTTCCACACACTTCCTTACCAACCATCCTGTTTCAGGTATCCTAATTATTACTTATATCTCAATATCTTCTTCCCCCTTACAGCTGCTTTCCCATTACCACCTACTCTCACCACCCTCGACTTACTTTCTCTTCTATCTTCCCTACCTCAACTTTCACCCCTTTTCTTTACATTCATTCCTTTACTTCCTTCTTGTCTTAACTGGATTGTCTGATAATATCAGGTGACCTTCTTAACTCCAAGGTGTGCCAGCCTTGTTTATTGAGAAGTATGCTACTTCAGTACTTATTGACATACTACCTGAAATGCCACTATTGAAATGGTCTAAAATGGGGAATGAGTCAGTTCATATGATTAATGCAAACTAGTTGTGGAGCTCAAGTCAGACCACGCCTTAGTTTTCTTCTTGTCTTTTATTAGTTGCTGCCATAAAAGACGAAAGGTGTGTGCTCTGGCATGAGGGAAGCAAACAGGTGTCACCTAGGTCCAAAACACACTGCAGAAATAACCCAGTTTGAGGCCGCTTTAACTTACCTGGCTCATTGCCAGGGAATCCTGGGAATTGTAGTTTATTGTGGCACCAAGCTCTCTGACAGAGAAGGCTAAATGTCTCACAAAACTACAGTTTCCATAATTTCCTAGCACTGAGCCAGGGCAGTTAAAGCGGTTTCAAACTGGATTATTTCTGCAGCATGTTTTGGACCATAGTGGGACTGAGCTCTGATATGTCCACTTAGGGCCTTTGCAGACTGCCAGAAATAGTGCAAATTGAGTCCGCTTTAACCTCCCTGACTCAGTGCTAGGGAATCATGGGAACTGTAGTTTATTGTAGCACCAGAGCTCTCTGACAGAGAAGGCTCAATGTCTCAGAAAAAAATACAGTTGTACAGTGTATAGTCCCATGTTGGCCAATAGCTCCTGGGATTCTGGGAGCTGAAGTCCCTCGGCCCTTAAAGGGGAAAGGTTGCCTACCCTTATCCCATCTGAAATCAAAAGAATAAATGTGTGAAAGAAAGTGAGAAGGGCAATTCTGCTCCCTTTATGATATATGTTCAATATCACTCAGATAAATATCAGTCAGGATGCTACTATTTAAGTCCAGTGTTTACCTTAATGTCTACTGAATGGGAAGTTGCTTAAAAGGCAGTAAAATGTTTGGATTATTTTCAGCATTTAGAAAACTTCATGAGGTTTTTCCTCAATGTACTGTACAGCTCCTTCAGAGAGTAGAAAAGAGTTAAGTTTTAATTTGACATGCTACCTGATTTGCTCCAGAGTAGTCAAAAGTCGGGATTTTGGATTGAGTCCAGGATGTCAGCCAGGACAGCAAATGTAGATAGGACAGCCTTGCCATTTGTTTTTCACAGCTCCTCTCCTCACAAGGGCTTTGTATACTGGTATGATAAACTCTGAGCAATGCATTACTTCTTGGTTTCTAGCCTATAGTATCCTGTGCTGAGAAGGTGGTGTACTGACTAATTTCAATCACAAGGCTACTCTAGTATATATGAACTAGTAACCTGCAATATTCCTTACTTTTCTGCAACATCGAAGTGATAAGCCTTGTAAACCTGGCCACTTCTGCTGCACAGTGTCATAGGACCTTAAGCAAATTGCTTAAATCCCATGCAGAAACGGGGTTTTAAAATCTGGGGGGGGGGGAACCCGCAAAAACGGGTTGTTTTTCAGATGTATTTGTGTAAATGAGAAATAATGCGACATTAACCTGAACGGAAAGTCTCCAAAAGATCCTGAAAGTAAAAAGAAGCGGGTTTTGTCAGCTTTCCGTTCAGTTTATTTCCGCGTTATTTCTCTTTCACGCAAACGTCGTCTGAAAAACAACCCGCAATTGTGGGTTTTGTCTACTTTCTGTTCGGGTTAACCCCAAACGTCATGTGAAAAACAACCCGCTAAAGCTTTGTTTTAACTTTAAATCTAGTTTCTGCATGGGATTCATCCCTGTGATAAACTCCATAGGTACCCAGAGACCGTATTTATACTACCGTTGGCTAGAATTATGGCTCTTGATTCAGGCAGAATAATAAAATTACTTTTAAAATTACCACAGCTGTGTTGCATATTGTGTTGCTAATAAGTTGCTGTGAGACCTGTTTTTCTGTGCCTTTGCCTAGCACTCCTATTTTTATTTTTGCAGATCCCAGCTTATTTTTTGGTTCTTTTAAATAGGGTGTCTTACCTACAAAAATAGTGATATTTTCTATTGCTTCATCAATAAATTATTTTTAAAATTAATATAATCTCAATATATTCATGCCTGTAATTGAAGACAGGGTTGTAGGTATTGCACTGCTGTTCTATATACAGCAGTTGTCAAAATTGGTACATGTTGAAAAATGACATGCTGCTTCTTTTGTATAAGGCAAATAGGTAAGACATATAGGCAAAGCCCAAAGTGAAATCTACTCAAATGAAAATAACTTGGTAGGAAAGAGGAAGTCTGTTAAACAAGTAAGGATGTTTTGTAAATAGTCTTATGAAAGGCTTTGAAATAGACTTGTTGCTTAACAATTGCATCCTGCTGACAGGTAATGAGTTAGCAGATTGAGACAGGACAAAGTGCTGTGCAAGTCATGATTTAAGATTAGCTGGACACACAGTTTACAATATATGTGTTGTTTAATTTGGCATAGGTAAAACATCTTTCATAAAATTATATTTGAAGTTTTGTGGAAAAGAAAAGATTAACCTTTCTGAGAAGAAATTATACCAGCACTTTGACCTTACTAATAATTTATAGTTTTGAGTATATTATAGTTGGTTAAATAAGTAATTTTTAGGGTGGACAAAACAATGTGTGGCTCCAAACTGGTGTGGGAAGAAGCTTCTTTGCCAATAATATGAAGCCAGTGTTATGCTTGAGGATTGCTATTATCTTAGACTAACCCAACATTGTATAATAGCAGTAAGAATTTCACATAGGTGGCTGGACATACTGCATTTCTATGGTGCCGCTTTTGCAACTTTGAAGATAAATTTGGCCTATCCTAAATTTAGTTGACAATGTAAACATAAAATAAAAAATAGATTTGCACTATTACGCCTAATTGGCCGAGAACCAGAAGAAGGCAGAGACATTGTTAGAGAGGAATGCAAAAAGACACTGTCTGTAGCCAAAAAGAAAGAGAAGCTTAAATGGATGACAAATGACACTCTTCAAGAAGTTAAGGAAGCAAAAGTAAAAGGTAATAGAAACAAAGTAAGAATCTAGACTGCAACTGTTCAACAACTTGTGCACAGGGACAAGGAAAACTACTATAATAATCAATACAGAGAAATAGAAAGTGGCAACAGAAATAAGAACAGGAGACCCTTTTGACAAGAAATGAAAGGCATTTTAAACCAAAAGTGGGGATGCTCTACAACCAGCCGGGGAACAAATTGCATGAGTAAGTAGAAATAAAAATTCAATAGAAACAATATATGGAAAAAAACTATATAAAAGAGATGAAAGGGTGACAGATTCATTCAAGGAGGAATCATTTGAAGATGAACCCACAATTTTAAAAGGTGAAGTGGAATCTATACTCAGAGGACTTGGCAGAAATAAATCACCTGGAAGAGATGGCATAGCTATAGAGCTGCTTCAAGCTACAGAGACAAAATCTACTCTAGTTCTAGCTAAAATATGTCAACAAATATGGAAAACCAAACCAAACAATCGCCCACAGATTAGAAACACTTAAACTACATTCCAGTCCCCAAGAAGGGGGCCACCAGGGATTGCAGTAACCACACAACCATTGAATTAATTTCTGATGCAAGCAAAGAGATACTGAAAATGCTACAAAGAAGGTTATTATTACATATGGAATGAGAAATGCCATATGTCCAAGCTGAGTTCAGGAAAGGAAGAGGGACTGGGGGATCATATTGCAAAATTATGATGTATAATGGTGTGCACCAAAGAATTTCAAAAGAAAAACAGCATGCGCTTTATAGAGTATAGCAAAGGCTTTGTGTAGATCACTCTTAAAGAAATGGGTGTGCCACCATATATAATTGCCCTGATACATAACCTGTATTTAGGACAAGGGGTTATTGTAAGGACAGAAACAGGATGATTTCCAATTAGCGAGAGGATCAAGCAAGGCAGCCTTTTCTCTTGTTTGACATGTATGCTGAATACATAATTGAACTAAGTATGAAAACTGGAGGAAGGAACATCAAGATATGCAGATGACACCACACTACTAGCAGAAAATAGCAAAGATTTAGAATGATTCCTGAAGCATCAAGGAAGAAAGTGCAAGGGCAGGTTTACAGCTGAACATTAAGAAAATAAGAATAATGATCACAGATTATTTACATAACTTTAAAGTAGACAACAAGGAGATTCAAATAGTTCAAGATTTTCCATACTTGAATCAATCATTAATCAGAATGGAAACAGCAGTCAAGAAATCAGAAGACTAGGACTTGGAAGGGCAGCTAGGAAGGAACTGAAGTATCCTGAAATGTAATGATATATCATTGAATACTATGCCATCACATTTCCATTTTCTATGTATGGTTGTGAAAGCTGGACAGCAAAGAAAGCTGATTGGAAGAAAATCAATTCATTTGAAATATGGTGCTGCAGAAGAAGTCTACGGATACCTAGAACAAATCAAGCCTGAATCCTATCTAAAAGCCCAGAGGACTAAACTGAGACTGTTGTATTTTTATGATATCATGAGAAGACATGACTCACTAGAAAAGACAATAATGCTTGGAAACGTAGAAGGCAGTGGAAGAAGAGGAAAATGGCATTACACACATGGATAGACTCAATCAAGGAAGCCAGGGTCTGCAAGATCTGGGTAGGGCTGTTGATGACTGGGTGACTTGGATAGGTGACTTGGAGATCTCTCAGTCTAAGTCGATTTGATAGCAGCTAACAACAACAACAGACAATGTGAAGTCAAAGGCTTTCATGGCTGGCATCCATTGTTTTGTGTGGGTTTTTTGGGCTATGTGGCCGTGTTCTAGAATAGCTTATTCCTAACATTGTTCACTTTCAAAAAGTTTAGCTACCAGTCCTGAAAAACACCAAAACCAAGACCAGCAAAATGCAAATGAAAAGCTCCCAGGATCAGGGTTTTTCCCAGCAGATAATGGATCACTAATTAAATCAAAGTGAACAAAGTTTGGCTACCAGTCCTGAAAAACACCAAAATTAAGACCCAGCATGTGCAAATGAAAACCACCTAGTGTCAGGGGTTTTCCCAGCAGACAATGAATTAAATAGACACAATGCCTCCTTGTATATCCTCCCACCCTGAGGCCTTGCCATTCGACAACAGAACAACACACAGATTAACATGTAAATCCCCTTCTCTCAACCAAGGTTCACATAGTATATACCAGGGGTAGGCAACCTTTCCCCTTTAAGGGCAGAGGGACTTCAGCTCCCAGAAGCCTCAGCCATGTTGGCCAATAGTCCCATGTTGGCCAATAGCTCCTGGGATTCTGGGAACTGAAGTCCCTCGGCCCTTAAAGGGGAAAGGTTGCCTACCCCTGGTATATACCGTATATATACCCCACTCACTTCCATGCCAGCATTCTCTGAAGATCCCAGCCACAGATGCAGGTGAAACATCAGGAATAAACTCTTCTAGAGCGTGGTCACAGAGCCCAAAAAACCCACAAAAAATTTAGTTGAGGACTATTAGGTTGATAATCAAGCATGTAACACTATGAAGTGGGCAACAAGAATCTGGTTTTGTTTGTTTGTTTGGCTATTGTATTTTGTAATAGCTTGTTTTAACAATCTTAATAAAAGCAGCGTTGATGATGAATAGTGATAGTGCTTCATGAACCTCAGGACTCATCATGTAATGCACCATTAAAAGAGAAACCTGTCAAAATCAGTAACATAATCAATGGCTATGTTTTCAGTTCCCATATAGTCAATTCAGGACAATTTTGGTAAAGCCAGTTTTGTCATCTAAACAATACTTGGTTTTACCACAGCCTAGTTGTGCATACTGTTTGCATGTGAACTTCCTTGTTTGCAAAGAATGAGGAAGCACTATTTAATCCAACTTCCTTTCCCAATCTCAGTTCTTCATGCACTTACCTCTTTGTATTACTAATGTAATCACTCACAGAAGTCTAAACCTTTGATACCGTTGTGCTGGAGACAGCAACAGACTGAACAAAATACTTTATGGAATGGTTGAACAGAATCATGTACGCTTGTGTATTTGACAAAGGCTTTCTGTGGTGAGAAGATAATGAATAAGCTGCTGGAATGATGTCTTAAATCAGGGGTAGGCAACCTTTCCCCTTTAAGGGCCGAGGGACTTCAGCTCCCAGAATCCCAGGAGCTATTGGCCAACATGGGACTATTGGCCAACATGGCTGAGGCTTCTGGGAGCTGAAGTCCCTCGGCCCTTAAAGGGGAAAGGTTGCCTACCCCTGTCTTAAATAATTGTGACGTTGTACTGGGAATCTGGAAAGTCAATGTCATGTAGTGGTTTGAGTGTAGAACAGGGCTCGATTTCTCATTTGAACATAAAAACCATTGGGTGACCTTGGGCAAGCCACATGCTCTCAGCCTCAGGAGAAGGCAATGGCAAACCTCATCTTTTCAAGAAAACCCCAAAATAGGTTTGACTTAGGGTCGCCATAAGCCAGAAATAACTTAAAGACACACATCAACAACAAACTGGGAATCTGAGTGTTCAGAGGTGTGTGTGTGTGTCTATACAACATTTAATAATGTTCTACGTTGGTTTAAAATCTTTTCTGTCAGGAGAAATTAACACTAGCCAAAATGGATTATAGCAAATTATTTGAAAATAGTAGACTCTTTTAAACTATGTTGTAGTTTGAGCAGGACTGGAAACTAGTCAAGATACAAGGCATTATAGGATATGACTATAACATTACAGGGTTTTTAAAATCCATGTTGCACATTAATTACAATTTCCTAACTTTCAGTTTGGGAATATAAAATTCATCTAGTTTTTATTATTGTGATACAACCAAATAGCATAAATAAACTTTCCACCCGTAATATTTCTATTTTCTGTATTGCTGAGTCTGCTTTCCTCTTTATATAATGCCTTTTTAACTCTCCTTGCATTTTTAATGCCAAGCATTTTGTTTATCCCTGGTCTCTACAATTCAGAATCCTGATGTAGATGACTTCTTAAAATGCACCCTCATAAAAATTAGTCAGAAAATGAGGTGGGTTGGTACTTCCTGTATGTGCTAACTTTCTGCATTGCTGAGAGGTGTTTTTAAGTGGTACTAGCACTTACAGGCTGAAGTGTTACAGGCTGTTCTCTCATTTATTGTCATATCTTATGGAGCCTTGTATTTTGACTAGTTTCCAGTCCTGCTGAAGCTGCAATATAATCTTGTAAATCCACCACTTTATTCATTTGGCTTTGAAGACCAGGAGTCCATCTTCTCTACTTAACTGGCTTTCTGTTCTTACTGTCTTTAGAATAAGAGTGCTTTGATTGTGTATTTTATTATTTTGTATATTATTATTTTATTATTATATTGTTAATTGTAATTACTGTAGTTTTTATTCTATGTCTTTTTAACTAGATGTTTTAATAGTTCCTTG
>CM034701.1:118703513-118718723 GCA_020142125.1 Phrynosoma platyrhinos | reverse complement strand
ATTCTCACAGTGGAGGGATTTCAAGTGTGGTGTCCCCTCTGTATTGGAAACAATGCTTTTTAACTTGTTTGTACATCAGGGGTGGGAATGAGTGGTCTACTGGATGTTGTTGGGGCACAGCTTTGAGCAGCACTGGCACTGCCATACATGATCTGGCATTAAGGATTTAGTTTGCCAATGAAACCAAATTACTTAGTATGATCAAAAGTTAAAAAGAGTTGCAAAGGACTCCAAAAGGATCTCTCCAAACTGAGGAATCAGCCAATAAAACAGCAGGTTTGGTTCAATGTATTTTGAGATGATGCTGCTGATTTGCTATGGGAGGAGGGGAGGGATCCCAAGGTTACATTTACACTGATGGAATATGAGCTGGTCAAAATGGTCCAGGAAACAGATCCTAGGGTCATGGTGGAGAGCTCATTGTCCCCAAGTACAAAAGCTGTGAGAAAAAGCTAATTCCACTTTAGGGGACATTAGAAAAGGAAATGAGAACAAAAAACCAGTATTTTAATGCATGTATACAAATCAATGGTGCAGGTATATTTCAAAGGCTACATACAGTTCTTGTTTCCCAATCTCAGGCTACATAGATGCAGGAGGATTAATGCAGTTTGACACCGCTTTAACTGCCATGGCTCAATGCTATGGAATTCTGGGATTTTTAATTTTGTGAGATATTTACCCTTCGCTGTCAGAGAGCTCTGGTGCCACAACACACTACAATTCCCAGGATTACACAGGACGAAGCCATGACAGTTAAAGTGGTGTCAAATAGCATTAATTTTGCAGTATGGCAGCAGCCTCAAAAAGGAAAAGGGACACAAAAAGACAACCAAACTGATTAAAAGGCTGTAACACCACAGCCTACAAGGAAAGGATACAATGTCTGAGGCTTTTTTGGTACAAGGAAAAATTGGAAGTTAAGTGTAACAATATGTGAGAAATTTATACCACTAGGGTCCAAAACACACTGCAGAAACAATCCAGTTTGAGACCACTCTAACTGCCCTGGCTCAGTGCTAGGAAAACATGGAAATTGTAGTTTATTGTGGCACCAGAGCTGTCTGACAGAGAAATGTCTCACAAAACTAAAGTTCATAAAATTCCCTAGCACTGAGCCAAGGCAGTTAAAGTGGTCTCAAACTGGATTATTTCTACAATGCATTTTGGACCTATGTTTCGTTTAGGGACAATGGGTAGAGAGAGCTAAATGGTAGCTGATTTGAGATAGGCAAAAGAAACTTCTGCACAGAGCATATAGTTCAGCTATGAAATTTACTCCTGGATGTTGGCGATGGCCACCAGCTTTGATGGTTTTGAAGGGGAATTTAGAAAGATTCATGGAGGAGAATGGTCTCAAGGGCAGGTTGCCATGAAAGTTTATAGTAACTCCGGGATCATAAACAGCATCCTTCTGAATGCCAGCACCCAGGAACTAGTAGTGGGCGATACCTGTTGCTGTGTCCTGCTTGAAGGACTTTCTTTCCATGGACAAAATGTTTAACCATTTTGGAAAAAAGTATTCCAGACCAGAAAGGGCTTGGGTATGATCTAACATGGCTCTGCTTATGTTTGCCACTAGTCCTCATGGGTTAACAAGACTGGCACATGTGGCAGAACTACTGTCTCACCTGAACAATTGTAGATCTACACCAGGGGTAGGCAACCTTTTTGAGCTGGGGGCCGAGTTGCTGTCCTTCAGACCATTGGGGGGCCAAAGCACCATAAATAAATAAATAAATAAATATTTTTTAAAAAATAATAAAATTTTTAAAAATATGCATGCACACACTCTCAGCCCCAGAAAAGCCATGCCAAGAAAACCCCAAGAACAAATAATAACAACAATAATCAATATCATCATGGCGGGCAGCAGTGGGTGGTGGCGGTGGCAGGACCGGCCTGGGGCCGGTCCAAAGGCCTCAGGGGGCCGCATCTGGCCCCCGGGCCTTAGGTTGCCTACCCCTGATCTACACCATTGCAATATACAAAATCTCTTTAAAGAGCACCTCCTGACTGGGAAGCTGGTAGCTTTTTTCCATCTAATGTTAATGTTTATACTGATGCCTCTCATGCCTCTCATGTTGCTGAAGTGGTGAATCTGCTCTGGGTTTTATCAGAGCTACCCAAAATGCTGAACCATAGCCTCCAAAATAAGTCCAGCATCTTGAATACCATCTTTAAATTTCAGACTGAAATCTGGAGCAGATTTACTATCCCACTGACTGTTGTTCAATATAGCAACAAGTACAGGCATCTCTAATACCCTAAAATTATTCAGCAGTGAAATCAAACAAGAATTGTACCTGTGCATGAATGGAGGAGAATAGAGGACACTTCTATCTACAGGTCCTGCTCAAGACATTTTGCTGCCTGAGCCCAAGGAAAGTTGCAGAACTGGTGATGAGATCATGTCTTCCACTATATCTGAGGCAGTAGGGTAGTTTAGAGGGTCCAGGATAGGATATGTGATACTGATGAACTTCCAGAAACTCAGAAAGCAGAGCATAAAGGCTGCTGTGGATTCTGCTGTCTTCCTGTATCTACTGCCTGTAGTGGTTGCTATAAACAAGTAATACCATGCTCTGATCTTCATCCCTTGTCAGATCTTCCTGATATTATCTTGATTTAGTAATGGCCTTAGAGATGACTCACAGTCTTCTGGGAGAGGAGTCCTGCCCCTCTTTCTGTAGCCAGAAGAAATAATCTGGGATAAGCTGCCACTCTTCATGTCCAAGCCTGGACAATGGATGATGCACATCAAGCGACAGCCCTCTACCAGGGACCTTCATGAGGGAAAACACCTGTATGCATTTTGTTCTCCAATTAAACCATCAGCTTAATTGCACTCCAAGTGCAATTGCACACATGATCTTTGCATGTGTAAGTTTATTCACTACAAAAAACTACATCTTATAGGAATTTTGAAATGGATGAAGCAGCCATCATGGCCACATGAAAGCTACACAGGCACACATGGCAGTAGGACTCAGAGACATAGTTGTGTTGGTCTGGAATATCAGTTTGCAAAGGTGCGACAAGATCCCTTCTGTATACAGGACTATATCTTATTGTAAATTCATCCTGTTCTAGCTAGCAAGCACTCATGAGGCACAGCCAGCAGTGCTGACCCACATTTTTCTGATAAGATATTTATGTCTCTCTCTCTCTCTCTTAATCCATTAGTCTTTATCCCTTTCTCAAACTAGATCAGGGATGGGCTGTGTGTGGCCTACAAGATACTCCTGGATTACAGCACCCACCACCCTCCAGCATTGGGTAGGAATGTCAGAGTTGATGGGAATTCTAGTCCAACTTTTGCGTAGCTACACATTCTCAGTCCTTGGACTACAGCTTCCACAGATGATCCACTGTCCTTTGGGATTGCGAGACAAGCGTGAGACAAGAGGGACAAATGTGAGACTTTAAAAAATAATAAACTACTTAAATTCAGAAATGGAGAGGCTGCTGTTGTTGCCTACTGGAAAAGCCCCAAAGATAGTCAGTTTAGAATTGTCCTGGGCCTTAGGGATTTCTAGAGATCTAGGGATGGACCCTAATGATGTCATTATGCATTAAGTGCCAACTACAGTTGCTCACAGCTTGTTGTTCAAACACACTTACAGATAACATGTTTTTAGGACAGAAATCTTAGCTGAAGGGACTGTTCTCAGATCAAGGTGAAATGAAAGGATTATTCCATCTCAATTTCTTGGGGTGATGGGATGAGGAACATTTATCCTAACCTACATCTTTCTAGCAAGTAGATGCACAGCAGCATGAACGGTGAGCCCTGGAGCCACAATAGATGGGAGGGAAGTAGAATACTAAGTAAATACATAGACCCCAAGGAGAGTCTTTGCAAGTGGCAGCATCAAAATCAAACTAAGCCTTGCAAATCTGTAGCAAGTGGCTGCTCTTCTGGGTGAACTGGAGATTTGCATGCAGCCCTTTCCTCTTGCCCAGAGCTGAGCCCAGCAAAATTGGAGAATTTGCACCTTTGTCAGGAGATGTCCTTGAAAGCTGGGGAGTCAGGGCCCGGCCTGGAGAACTGGCACCCTTAGCACAGATTTTTAAATGGCACTTGATAGAGGGCATTTTGCTGGGCCCCTTCAGACCTGTATCTAATTATGCTGAAAGGGAACTTCTAAATCATTTCTTCATGATCAGAAAGAGAGTGCCAGAGATTCACTATGGCCAAGCAGAATAACATGTATGTGTGCGCAAACACACTTTTGCAGGCCCCAGCAAGTGGGGTAGGTTAAGAAGGAATAGGAAGTTCCTGTCCTTTCTCGGACTGCATTGTCCTGCTTCTTTTCTCCCTCCCCCTACCCCTGCCATTGTTGTTGTTATGAACCTTCAAGTTATTTCCAATGTATGGGGACTTCTTAGCAAAATTTGCTCAGAGGGAAGTTTGCCTTTACCTCCCTCTGAGGGTGAGAAAGTGTGACTTGCCTAAAGTAATCCGGTGGGTTTCCAGGGCTAAGCAGAGCTTCAAACCCTGGTCTCCAGTTGTAGTCCAATGCTCAAACCACTATGCCATGCTGGCTCTCCCCACTCCCAATCTCCACATTTTTCAGGGCCTCACCTCAGTCAAAGGAGAGGACAGACAAGACTGTATTTGCAAACATGGCTTTTCCCATGATCTCCAAGCTTAAAATGGCCTCCAAAGAGAAGGCAAAGAATGCTTCCCTTCTTCAACACCAACGTTCTTGTCATACTACTGTTATCATGTAGATTTTGTTCCCATTGCAAAGTTAATTTACATCCAGCCCTCACTAAATAAGGCAGCCCATAATATCTAAGAATACATCATGGGGGTGGGGTACACTGTATTTGGGGAGATGGGCACATCACTGAGATGGGGACTAACTTTACTCTCTAAGGCAAGCCTAGTGACCCAAGCCATCACAAACTGAACCTGGGGCCTGTTTGCCTAGAATTGTTCCAGCTACTTTTTCCTTTGCTGTGTTATGGCTGGAAACTAGCTGTACACACACAAATACATGACATGTACATAGACAAGGGGGTCAAAATGATCAAGTGGGAACAATGGGACAGACTCAGCTCTACTGTGACCAGGGACTGAAAGTCAGCCCCGTTGCTCCTACTCAGGCTCAGTGCCCTGGCTCAGAGCTAGGGAATCATGGGAACTGTAATTTATTGTGGCACCAGAGCTCTCTCACAGAGAAGGCTCAATGTCTCAGAAAAAAATACAATTCCCATGATTCCCTAGCACTGAACCAGGGCAGTGCCTCAATTTAATGTGCACTATTTCTGGCAGTCTGCAAAGGCCTTTAGGTAAGTATTTTCACCATCACATCCACACTGTTCCTAGCAAGGCCCAAACTTGGCCATCCAGAACCGAGAACCCAGTTACACTTAACTAGCACAGAGATTTTTTTAAAAAAAATTTATTTTTTTCATGACAAGTTCACCATTATGGAGGTGGGGAATGAATTTAAGCTGGCAAGTTTAGAAAGAGGAAGCACATCCGAATAAATGAACACAAGGACAACTATACTCATGAAAGGAAACTAGTTGTACTAGGATGCCAGTGTCCTCTTAGAAGTTTCTTCTCCACAATCACAAGTAAAAGTGGGGGTGAAAGATGTACCAACCACACTGGATTCAGATTTAGCTTAGACAAGCTTTTTTTAAAGCTTGCAGGGATGGAAACATTTGTTCACTGTTAGTCTAAGTGTTCTATGAGTCATAACACAGTCACCCTACCACCTATTTTGTGTGTTTTATATACATGCACACACACATACGCACACCATAGCCTGTGTGTAGGCATTCCCATTTATATTTTTGTCAGATTCTCAAAAAATCTTCAGTGCCATGAAATGACACTGGACAATGGCACTGATAGGAGTAATTGTTCTGTTTAGTTTTTTAGTCCTCCTGATGACTAGCAACCTCTCTTTCCTCTCAAACTGAATCCAGAAGTATGCAATGCCTTGCATGTGTTAACACTAGTTTCCTTAGTTGCTGTGCTGTAGTAGAGCAGACACTGGACAGGATCAGGCAAGATCTCCTGAATTGCACAGGCACCGGCCCAAAGCTGCTGTGTCGCACTTGAAATTTAAGAAGCCACTGCAGACAGAGAGAGATCCCGACTCAGCTTGAGGCAATGACCTTTAGCAAACAATGGCACATTCTCCCTTGGGGACCTCAGGCCTACCCAGAATCTGCAGAAGCCATGGTCTCCTCCTGCCCAGTTTCCCAAATAATACTGAAAAGAGGTTGAGTAGGAAAAGTACAAGCAATGCCAACTTGTCACTCACACACAGACACACCATGGTGGATCATTGAGGGAAAACAAATAAAAAGAAAGCACCCAAAGAAAAACAAAAAAGCCAGCAAAAATTATTTTCTTCATGCTGCAGTGAGTTCTCACTCAAAGGCCTGACCAAAGGAAAAAGATATTAGCATGACTGGGCTCTTAAAACTTGCCAAGTGGTGGCAATGGCAGCATGCCAGTGGAGTGGGTGATGGTAAAGAGATTGCCAAGCAAGGAGTGGTTTCTATAGGAATCTTGAATTTTCTATGCCACACATTTTCAAGACAGGGAATGACATAAGCTGCAGTCAAAAGCATCATTCAGATCTCACTGCCATGGAAATGAAGACCAGGAAACTGGGATGTTCTGTATGGATAATAATATTAAACTTTCTCAAAAGACAGATTTCAGTCAATCCTATCTATCCTTAATCAGAGCAGAAGAGTGTGAAAGATCTTTTGGAGGAATTGTGAAGAGAATGATCACATAACCCAGGGGTAGGCAACCTTTTTGAACAGGGGGCCGGGTTGCTGTCCCTCAGACAATTGGGGGGCCGAAGCACCATAAACAAACAAACAAATAAATAAATAAATAAATAAATAAAATTTTAAAAAAATTAAAAAAAAATAAAAAAATAAAAAATACACATGCACACTTTCAGAAAAGCCATGGCAAAACCCCTGTGGAGATTTTGCCAAGAAAACCCCAAGAACAAGTAATAACAATAATCAATATCATCATGGTGGGCAGCAGCAGGGGGCGGCAGCGGTGGCAGGACTGGCCTGGGGCCGGTCCAAAGGCCTCAGCGGGCGGCATCTGGCCCCCGGGCCTTAGGTTGCCTACCCCTGACATAACCTAAATGGAAGTCGTGGAAAAGTATCCACTTATTACAATATACCTAATAAATACATTCGTCCCTTCCGGACCCCCTGCAAATCAGAAATATAAGTAATATTCAAGTCCCCATTGTTTTTAATGAGTGTGCCATGGGCATGTGCGCCATTTTATCCCTCCTCGCTTGCCGGTCTGCAAAGGACCAAGATTGCAGACTTCAAGTCCACAAATGAAGAGGCAAGACTGTACTGTACTAGGTCCAGCCAGTTCCTTCTAATATAAGACTGACCAGTTGAAACTGTAGATCCAAAGGCACTGATACAAGTTACACACCAGCAAGTCCCATTAAAAATAAACAGATTTTGATTTACATATTTGATTGGGTGGACTGAATTCAGAAAGGCTTGATTGTTTCTAACTTTCTCTGGAGTGGGACCTAAGTTGTACTCTGGATGCTGAAGCTTCAAAGTGCAATCAAGTGAAAGATGTTCTGGAAACAAGATGTATTCATTGTGTTCTGTTAGATCTGTAATTACAGTTCTAGTATAAGTAACAACCCTTATTCCATAATATAAAGGGCCTCTAGCAGTTTTACTCTGAGGATAGAGGTTTTTAGAAGTCTTTAGCTTTTAACAACTCAGGGGAGTATCCACATTACAAATTTATTGTACTTTGATACCACTGTAACTCCCATGACTCCATACTATGGTATCCTCAAATCTGTACTTTGTGAGGTACTTAGAATTTGATGATGGAGAGCTCTCATAATGAAGATCAGGGAGATGGAGTAGAGAAGTCTAAGGATCTCACCAAACTACAAATCCCGGGATTCCACAGAACAGAACTATAGCAGATAATATGGTATCAAACTGTTACACCTGTACAGTGTTGATATAAATATCCAAACCATTTCAATGATATGGTCTTAAAATGAAATAACTGCAGTGGTGGGGTGCTCAGTGTTTTGGAGCAAAATAAGTTGATAAAAGCAGCCCTTGTTTGGTGGAATAGGATACCAGCTTTTCCAGGGTGTGAGGGAGGGGTTATAAAATCTTGCTCAAAGTTTGCACATTGAATGCTTGTACTCACTGAATGTCACTCTTCCTCCTCCCTGGCTGCCCCGGAAGAAAAAGGCTGCTGCATCAGAGTATATAGGCAGTAGGAAAGAGTAACCAGGAGATATCTGCAAAATATGAGAGCTTCCAGCTTCACACAGGTGCCCTCCAGTTCAACATGCATTCAACACACAGTTAGTAGGGTTTCCCACTATGTACAATGTGTGCCTCAGGACTCATTTGCAGCCCTCCCACTTCCCATCTGCTTTTTATAATTTCCACTGTAAATCTGAAAAAGCAAAGATACAGTGAGCATCATTAATCTTCCTCTTTTGTTTTAACAGAACAGTGCTGGTGCACATACACACACATATTTCTCTAGCACTAAGTAAAGGGGGGGGGGAATACAACCCAAGGATTACCCTTTCAAAGGATGAAGAGATGTTTGAGAGGATGCAAGAAATGGTGCTCAGCCTGGCTATTCTGTCTCCAGGATTCATGACTAATTAAATGGAGGGGGGATAGGGAGATCTGATCCAAAATACAACATACGACTAACAGGAGTATATATTCAGGCTTGAAAAGTATGCCCTTAGATGGAAATAAAGCCTCATTGCAAAAGGCGCTTATTATTTTTTCTCTCTTGGGTGCATTTTAATTCCTAAAGAGGCTTTAAATAAACATGTACCTCATTTCCAAGCATCATCAGCCATGCTTTAAAACCTTAAGCTAAAAACAGCTGTGCTCCTAGACTGCAATAGCATGAGCTACTCATTCGCTCTCACTCCTGGGTATATGTGTGTGTGTTAAAGGAAGGATGATAAATCTCCCCAAGAGAACATGTTGTCTGAAATTCGCCTACATTTTGCATTATGCAAAAGACAGCGTGAGCATCACAAGGACCACTTGCAAAAGGCAGGTGACATTCTGCAATACAAAATAAGCCATAGGTTGGGATGGTGGGAGGCTGGTTGTCTCCCACTTGTGCAAATGCTCACGCCCACCACTGACCTTCAAGGGAGAAGGTGTCCTGGGTGTAGGACTCTGTGATTTCCCAGAGCGGCACCCACCCACCCACCCTGCTTTTTGCTCAGAGGGGCATCACTTCTCAGGGCCAGGCCAAAAGCACAGCATGATGATGGAAATGTTGCTATTTGTCATTGCGATCCAGTGAGCAGTCTCACATACATACCCACAGGACACCAGAGATGCTCCCCCCATCCCTTTCCACATCCCCTTCCCCTGCTCTGCTTCCGCAAACAGGAGGCCCAGGCGTCCTCCTTTTCCCGGACAGGCCCTCCCTTTCACCCTTCTGCCCAGGAGGAATCCCCAAATGCCCCCCATCTAGAGCCTGGCTCAGGAGGATGCCTTTACATTTCTTGTCCTCCCTTATTTCCTGGCATGTCCTCCATTCTGCAGTGCCTGCTCCTCCTTTGCAGTGAGGACATCTGATCTCTCCCTTCCCCTGCCTACAAAGAGCATCCTCGATGCCGCCCCCCCCCAAAAAAAATGCCAGGGTCTCAGGTTGGGGGACATCCAGGGTGTCCAAGAGAAGGAGGAGTGAGGGGAAAGGACAACAACCTCCCTCCCTCCATGTCTAGCCAAGAGCATACAGACCTGGGTCTCCTGGCTGCTGATGTCACACCTTGGGAGCTGCCTGTTCTGCAGAGAGGAAGGCAAGAAGAAGAGAGGGGAGGGGAGGGGAGGACCAGCCTGGGAGTTGCCCACAATGCATCGCGGCAGACCTGCAGGATGGAGCTGAGGAGGAGGAGGAGGAGGGACCCAAAGGCAGGCAGGCAGGCAGGCAGGCAGGAGAGCCACAGGTGTGTCTCCTTCTGCCCCAGTGGCAGGAAAAACTGGAAGCCCTACCTCCACACTACAAATCCCAGGATTCCTCAGGATGGAGCCCTGGCACTGAAAGTGGTGTCAAAGCTGGTCCAGATGGGCAGGGCAGACTCGGCTGTAGAGGCGGGTCAGGGAGTGCATTACCACGCACCTCTCTCTGCCAGAAATAGTGCAAATTGAGTCCACTTTTAGGGTTAGGGTTAGTGCTAGGGAATCATGGGAATTGGTTTTTTCCTGAGACATTGAGCCTTCTCTGTCAGAGAGCTCTGGTGCCACAATAAAATACAATTCCCATGATTCCCTAGCACTAACCCTAACCCTAAAAGTGGACTCAATTTTCACTATTTCTGGCAGTCTGCAACCCCCCCCCCCTCTGTATTGTTATTATAAATATAATAGAAAGATGCAATTTTGCATCATCATCATCATCATCTTGTGTCCCTTGCAAGTCACTTCCGACCTAGGCAAACCTATCCTGGGGTTTTCTTGGCAAGATTTGTTCAGAAGGGGTGGTGGTGGTGGTGGTCTGCTATTGCCATTCCCTGAGGCTGAGAGAGTGTGACTTGCCCAAGGTCACCCAAATCGAAGTCGTTTCCCACTTACGGAGACGCTTAGGCAAACCTATCCTGGGGTTTTCTTCTTGCAAGGTTTGCTCAGAGGAGACCTGGGATTGCTTTCCCCTGAGGCTGAGAGAGTGTGACTTGCCCAGGTCACCCAGAACATACATTTTGCTTGAGTGCAGCCATTCTTTGGATGTTTCTGATTGTCCATTTCAATTCCCTCTGGCCCTATGGGTTATAAATTCCCTGCCTAGCCTGGGTATAATAATTTGCCAACTGAGAGAACATTTCAGGCATCTGAGGAAGTGGGCTGGCATCTGCCAAAGGGAAGGGGGAAATAGTGCTGAATAACATTTGTTGGGCTGTAAATGCCATGATGGTTGGTCTCTGTTGTTTTTTGCTGCAACAGAGTCACATGTTTATTCCCTTACGCCTTGTGTGAATTGTATAGTTCGGCCATTAGATGGCACTGGATTTGTATGTATTTGTATGTGTGATTTGTGTGTGTGAATTTTCAAGTCGCCTGTTGAATTTCATAGGGTTTTCTTTAGACATGGAGTAGTCAGATGTGTCCTCTGTTCCTTTTGCCAGTTCCTTCCTCTGAAATATAACCTAAGCACTTGGTATTCGTTGGAAGTCTCCCATCCAAGTACTAACCAGGGCTGAACCTGCTTAGGAGAGGAGTTCTGGTCCCTTTAAGGGTATTTAATTGTAGCTGGCTGGAAACAGGACTCGTGGGTTGTTGTTGTGTGCCTTATGGCTACCCTAAGGCAAACCTATCATAGGCCAGCATGAATTTGTTCAGAGGAGGTTTGCTCTTGCCTTCAGCTGAGGCTGAGAGAGTGTGACTTGCCCAAGGTCACCCAGTTGGTATGCATGGCAGAGCAAAGATTCAAACCCTGTTCTCACTGAGTCCTAGTCCAACACTCAAACCGCTACACAACACTGGCTCCTTATTGTTCTCTATGAAGTAGTATAACAACATTATTTTCCAGCTCCCAGGCTGCTGAATCCTCTCAAGTCTTGCTAGCAAGACATACCTTGCTGCCCTTGGCATTTGGTCTTTCTGTCTGCTTAATATGCAGGTGGGAAGGGAGTTGTTGCCAACATACCCAGTGATGAGGAGTGCTGGGAGCTGCAGTCAAATAACGTCCGGAAGGCCACACAATTTTTACTCCTGACATTTTAACAGTGCAGTGTAACTTACCTCCAGTTGAGATAAACAGGGATTTAAACAACCTGGCTACCACTGGATCACACACTTTCATGCTGCAGCTCCATCTTCGCTAGTTTGCTGGAATTGGGCAAAGTATGGACCTCCAGATGTTGCTGGACTGCAATTCCCAGTAACCCCAGCCAGTACAGCATATACCAGAGATATTCTGGAAGTTGCAGCCCAATAACATTTGAGTGTATGTGTGTCACATTTTGCTCAACCTTGCTTTTGAGTCTTCATACAATCCCGATTAATCCTCTGACATCCCCCTTTTCAACTGCTTTTAAAATGTCACAGGTCCTCTCTCCTCTGTCCACTTTCCCCTTTTGTCCTCAGCTTGATTAAATGGCTGCAAACTGGGGTGAGTGGTATACAATGGGGTTTATGGATTGATACATATATCGTCACATTTTATTAAGATCTTGTTTAGCTAATTAGATAACTTTATTTCTTTATAGAGGGATGATGTGATGAGATATTCAAGAATATAGCAGTAAGATATTTGATAGTGTATTTTGTTGTTGTTGTTTGGCTCTAAAAAACTCTTAGAAAACACACCCCAAATTAATAGGAATATTAGGATTTTTTGATTACTTAAATGTTTAAGCAATCATCTGTATTAAAACTAAAATTAAGAGGAGGAATATAACAGAAGAGTTGCATATAGGCAGAGATTCATGAATATAAGCAGCCTTGAAAGCCACTAATGATTTAATTAGCACAAACTACTTGAAGGTTGGAAGTTTTATTGATATAACACTACATTGGAAATAAAATAATCTGTATAGTGATTTTGACAATAATGGAAATAATAAAGATATGTTTTAAAAATTAAATTGCTGCAAACTTAATTCAAAGTGCAAAAGTTCAAAAATCAATAAATAATAAAAAGTACTTGCATTCAAATGAACTCAGCAGGGAGACAGGAGAGGAGGAGGGCAGAATCTTGCCATTCCCAGTAGGCTCAGGCAAAAGCAAACTGCTGCAGCCTTTCCTAGCTTGTATGTTCTTCTTCATTAATCACTTTTGCCATCTTCCGTTGCATTCCACTGGTTTTGTGCCTGTCTATGACTTAAGTTCAACCATCAAGAGTCTCTTCATCAGAGAATAATTGAAACATGGAGCATTTAGCCACTGGTTTCCATGTAACTGACTTTTCAAAAATCTCCTCCAAGAGACGTAAAAGGAAGTCTCTTGGCATTTTGGCACTTTGTTTAAGACAGGTACTTGAGCATTAACTTGTCTATGTGAAATCAATCAGAATTACATTACTGCTGTATGTGGATGTTCAGGACTATTTATTTCTTTGAGTTAAACGTACCTACTTCAAAAGAACTCTCCTTCTGTATTCCACCTAGAGCATCATGGCTCAGTCCCTAAAAATGGTTCAAATACCAATAGCTGTCAAATAATTCGTGTCCTGCTGTTCTATCTTTAATGGTAGACAGGTTTCACCCTTATCAGTAACTGGAACAAAATGCAGAGAGAAGCTCTGAATAAGCCAACATGTCTTCCAATTGCCAAAGAATTGTCAACACCCATTTTATTGGGCTGTTTCCTTTCGTAGTTAGCACTGCAGAGCTACCATTCATTTATACCCTGCTTTTTTTCTTTGCAGAAAATCAGTTGTGTCAAGTTTGATACTCAAGTGTGTATTTGGTTTAAAGCTCAGAGAATTATCCATACTCTCATAATCCCCAGACTGGGTTACTGCAAATGCAAATGCAACAACAACAACAACAACAATAATATATGTGGACCTGCCTTGAAGTCTACTCAGGAAATGTAGGTAGTGCAAGACAAGGTAAATACAGTAGGCTGCTAAGTGTGATCCTGTATGTATGCAGGTGCCTTCAAGTTGCCTGTCAACTCATGGCATCTCCATGAGGTTCATAGGGTTTCTAACGCAAGGCATACTGAAGAGATTATTTTGCCAGTTTCTTCCTCTGAAATACAGCATATAGGACCTGGCATTCATTGGTGGTCTCCCATCCAAATACTAAAAAAGGCTGATCCTGCTTAGCTTCCAAGATCAGATAGGATATGGTGCATATTTTAAGCCAGGGGTAGGCAACCTTTTGGAGACCTGGGCCGGTCCCCCGATGTCCAGGTCTCCACTGGGCCGAGGGGGGAGGGAAATGGCGGCATGCGTGCTCACGCATATGCGCACACCCTCCGCCGCCGCATGCGACCCCCTGCACCCGCCGCTGCCACACCCGCCACATTTTGATTTTGGAAATCAAAATGGCGACCGCGACGTGCGATTCTCTCAGCTTCAGAGGATGGCAATAGTAAACCCCATCTGAACAAATCTTGCCAAGAAAACCCATAATGGCCTTAGGGTCACTATAAGTCGGAAGCAACTTGAAGGCACAAGAGATGCAAAATTGCATCTCAGCTTTATTAGGTTGACACAGCCTCTCTCACAGTTAAATTCTAACCCACAGTCACTGTCAGAAAGGATCATCTCCATCATCATCATCACCATCATCATCATCATCATCATCATCCTGATAAAAAGAAATGGATGGGGAGAGGCAATTTTACAAATGGACAGCAGATGGCAGTAGTCTGCTCTGAGAAGAATTAAAATGGAGAAAGCAGGGAGGAGGAAAGTGAATGTTGTGAGCCTGTTGCTTTTGCAGAAAGACAATCCAGAGTTTCTTAAGAAAGAAGCCAAGTCCCCATTCCCCTGTGCTGTTACTCAGCTACAATTCACATAAAACCTGAAAGATTAGTTCCATCTCAGTTTAGATATTCCAACATGAAGAATTGAGTTGCTGTTGTTGTTAGCTGCCCTTGAGTCGATCTTGACTCCTGGTGACCCATTTCCCATCTTTCCTAAGAAGGTTAGGATTCAAGAAGGTTAACAAATGGGAAAGAAATAGACAGGTCAGAAACCAATTTTTTTCCCCCTGGAAAGCTGCTTCCATCAGCAGATTAAGGAGATGGCAATTTCTTCAACCTCCATGTGCCCTCAAAATCTGCTGTGAGAGGTTGGGGTACTCCCTAGAGCAGATTTTGAGGTTTGTGTGTACCACAGAACAATGGAAAGAAGCAGAAATTCTGCTAATGCAATGGAAGACTAGGCACAAGACAAAAACAAAACAAAACAAAAAATCCTTCAGTACCTCACAAAGTACTCCCCATTACTAGAGTTAATCTAATGCTGGCCTCAGTTTAGTGAAACTACTGCTATAACCCCTGTAATAAAAAGCTTGGGAATTTTGTTTGTTGTTGTTAACTGCCCTTGAGTAGATCTTGACTCCTGGTGGCCCTATGGATGAGAGATCTCCAAGACCCTTTGTCCTCCACTGCTCTGATTAATTCCTGCAAACCCTTAATATTCACAATCTCCTTAATAGAGTCCATCTATCTCAGGGGTAGGCAACCTTTCCCCTTTAAGGGCCAAGG
>CM034701.1:118682046-118699576 GCA_020142125.1 Phrynosoma platyrhinos | reverse complement strand
CTTTCACAGAGGACTCTAAGTATGCCCATGTGAATGCCCAGGAGTGTTTTCTGGATCATAGCCCAGTAATTAATTAAAAAATATTTTGCTAACTTTCAGGTGTCCTGGAATCACATGCCTCCAGTTGTGTTGGATAAACATAGGCTCAAAGTCAGTTCTTCACTTTCCAAACATTTTGTCTTGCATAGTCCTGGGGAAACTCTGAGTCCCTTCACACTACACAATTATAGTGCTATGGTTTTATTTTAAGTGCCAATCCCAATATCCTATGGACTTCTGGCATTTGCAGTTTAGAGAGAGAGAGAGAAATATAGATTTCTCAGGCAGAGATCGCATCTGGTGCCTCACCAAATTACAAACCCAAGGATTCTATAGGATGTGGCCATGGCAGTTAAATTGGAATCATAGCACTATTATTATGTAGTGTGACATGGCTGGAGTTCTGCCAGGTTACAACAGCAAGCAGCCCTGCAGAGGACTGATGTCCTGGTGCTCCTGAGATTTCAACCACAGCTCCTTCCCATCTGATAACAGTGTTGCATATCTTTAAAATGGAACTGTCTTTCTGACAAGAGGAGGAACAGGGGGCAGTAGATGGAGCAATTATTTAAAATGAATAAATAATCATCCCCTAAGTATTCCTTGCCTATGAAATTAATGGGGTTGCTATGTTAACAGGCGACTTAAAGGCACATATGCACAAAGATGTTCTAGGTACCTAACATACCTGAGGACTGGAAAGAGAAACAGAACAGATAACTGAAATAGCTGACAAGTACATCTGTCAAACGCTTTAAGAAGATGAGAAGAAAAGTTGCCTCAACCTGAGGGAGAAAAAGCTACAGCGATCCCTGATGACTGGGTACATCTGTATATACTCTTTCAATAACAAAAGCCAACAATCTTGGCCAGAGTACTTTTTTTTTTGAGGACTATCTCAAACAGTCTTATGAGATGGCGCAATGGCCCAGTCGTTTCAGATGACATTTGATTTCACTGCTAGGTAGAGAAGCAGCTCAGACATTCTGAAGAAGAAACAAGACCTTTGGAGACATTAAAAATGCACATGTTTTAAATGTCTCAGTGAAGCTCTAACTCAGCAACACATTCAGATTCAAGACTTCCAGCCCTCCTTTCAGGCAGGCAATTCTGCGCAGAATTCAATATTGTCTTGCCCCACGCCACCCCCATTCAAGGTGGATTCTCACTTCTGTATTGACTGTATGATCTATGCAACCCATGTTCAAGAGGGCAGAAATATTAGGGAGAAACCATATTAAGGTGCTGCCTGTGAATTTAAGAGAACTACAATTAAACTATCCATTGGGCAAGAAATAAATAAACATTGCATTTGATTAGGATCCTAACATTGCATGAATAGCACTGAAGGAGGACCAAGATTTCTTACATTTGTTTCAGCCCACTCCTATGAAGAAGGCATTTTTATTTATTTACAACAAATATGTGGGCAAAGTGCAATTCTGTAAATGTCACAAGTGTCAGTCTTTCTCATCATTGGTTATGCTGGGTAGGGCTGATGGGAGTTGTAGTCCAACAACACCTAGAGGGCTACACTTTGCCCAGTCTTACACCATCTGTATTCCACCCCATAATATAAACCACTCTGGGCAGCTTACAGTCTAACACTTCCTTTTCTTTTTGAAAGTCTCAGGAAATGGAGATTGTACAGATTCTTGAAATGACAGGAGAAAAGTGACTATTCCTAGAGAAATTGGAGGGAGAAATAAATCCTCTAAGGTAAATACTATTTTGTTACAATCTTTTTTCCAGTCTGGATACTAGGTGCCAACATTGCAGATGCATTCTTTCCATCCTACAAGCTTCTTCAAAGGCAAGATGCCTTTTAGGTGCCATGCTGGCACCCAAAGGCAAGGTGCCATGTTTGGAGTGGAACAGATTGTTCTTACTCCTGCCCAGGTAAGAAGACTCACCACTGCCCAGCCATGCCATTAATAATTAATAGTTGATCTATAGAAAGAAAAGGCCATGCAACAACTGAAATAAGGATTATAGCACACAACCACTAAAGATAGACCAATTGTCAGTGGCCAAGTCAAAACAAGTGATACCTACCACATGCATTACAACCATTGTAATCTATGTGGCAGTCTGGGGGAATATAAGAAAGGTGTCACAATACACCAGGAGGGTGATCTTATGCAAACAGTTGTCCAGGTTCAGCACAGGGCAATTGCCCACCTCTCTCTTTTTACTTTAGGACATAAGCACTGGACACTCTCAAAACCTGTCTGCAACCTTCAGGCAATGACGTGGTTAACCATTGAATCTGAGTCATCTGGGAGCATCAAAGAAATAAAGCCAAAGAATTTTAATTGTATTGAAGCCTACAAATCTGTAGACACACATGTATACACACAAGGCTTGAAACTCCCTGAACAATTGCACCTTTCCTAATGCAAGGAAACATTTGTTTTCTGCAAGGAGCTTCCTGTTCAGGGTGTTAAGAATTGCTTTTCTTGCTTTGTCTTACATCTTGGACCATTGTGTATGCAGATGCACTAAATATTAAAAATGTTATACTAAATATTATTGTATATGCAAAAACACAGAGAAAAAGCCTTTCCTCATCACTAGAGCCTACTATATTTAAAATCAAGGCAAACTGTAAAACAGTGCCTCTTAGAGGTATCTGATTTAGCAGACCAATAGGTTTTGTTCTGAGTTTGCCCAGGACCAACATTTTGCCCATGTGCTAGAACTGTTCCTTTATTTTCTGAAAACTTGCCACTGGAGAGCAGTCAGTGGCTCACATTCTGGCACCAATCTGTGGAACACCACAAGTATCACTAAAGTACAGATGCATGAGACCTGGCATAACCCTTTTCATTGCCCATGGATGGATGGGGAATTATGGGGATTGTAATTTTAAATATTTGGAGGGCACATTTGGGGAAGTAAACAATAAAAACTGAGGAGGAGATGACAATTTCTTCCATTCCCTGGAACATTCTCCCTTTCCTTCATCTTCTCTCACCCTTCACTTCAGGCTTCTTCTGCACATTTCTTCCAGCTGTATCCACCTTTGTCTGAATTAATCTCATGTCTCCCCCACAGATCCTCTGATTCTTGTACTTGTTTTTGTGTGCCTTCAAGTCATTTCCAACTTACGGCAACCCTATGGAGAATCTATAATGGGTTTTCTTGGTAAGATTTGTTCAGACTGGGGTTGCCTTTGCTTTGCAGCTGACAGAGTGTGACTTGCTCAAGATCACCCACTGGGTTTCCATGGCTGAGCAGAGATTTTAAACCCTGGTCTTCAATGTTGTAGTCCAATGCTAAAACCATTACACCACTCTGTTTTTCTCTCTGGATCCTTGTACTAAAACCATTTAAGATCTGCACATAGCCTTCCCCCCCCCCCCCCCCCATAATTATCGTATGTGCACCTTGTATGCCCATGGCACAGCACAGGCTTGGTTTGTTTTTGAGTTGCCATCATATTTTATTTAAAAATAAAATCAGGCTTTGGTAGCTACACATCAACAACCTACGTGCTCACTGTGTCACATGTGTGCTTCACAAAAGCAATTCACTTTGTCTATAGAAAGCTAGGTTTAGGAATGCATCAGCACTATTTCACAGTCCAGTCAACACTTTGTTGTGTTCTCTTTGCTCACTCCACGTGGGGGCAAATTCAACCTGCTGATTTCCCCCTCATCACCCATAACCTCTGCAGTCACTGAAAGAAGGAAGTTGAGTACAACTAGGTTGACCAAAAGCCTACGCTATATGACAAGAGCTCATTTGTACAAGGATGAGCAAGTTACATTTGTGTGCCTTATCCATGACTGTCACTAGAATGTGGATCCAACATTCATACTAATTCCCTCTTTCATTCCTCAACCCCTTTATTCCCTAAGAAGTTTCTAGACATTCTAGTGACAGTCATGGACCTCCTAGATTGGCTTTTCAATGAGCATATAAAGGCTGCAGATGAGCAGGTTTGACATGGATACCAAGACACACAAGCAGAAGTGCCTACCAATTCCACACATACCATGGGATATTGGGATCTAAGCCATTCTAGCAGCTGAGTTCCAATGAAAGGAGAAAGCAGGGAGAAGGAACATAATATCTCAAACCATGATGTTTGCAGTAGTGACACTGAAAAGTAGCAATGAACAGAGGGGAAAACGTCCCAACATTCATGGTTAAACTAAAAGTAGTAAGCTGCTTTAATTCTTGTCTGATGTCTGTACAAACTAAACAGTTTCTGTCAGACTCCCTCAACGAACTCTAGCTATCCATCACTTTGGATTGACAGGTTCAAGGAAACCATGCCCCTGAGTTTGCAACAGCTGCCCTGAGCTGTTTGATGACAGGGGGACTTGGTGGTCTCTCATTCATAGGGTCACCATAAGTCAAAGTCAATTTGAGGGCAGTTAACAACATAAAGTAAGAATCAGAATCATAAAGTTGGAACGAGCCTCATAAACCATTGAATCCAGCCCCCTACCACTCAGTGTAGGAACTCCAGGTAAAGCAACTCCAGCAAGTAGATACCCAGCCTCCTTTTGAAGATATCCAGAGACAGAGATTCCACCAAGTTTAAAGTTATACTAGACCTGAGTCTTGCATTACACTTGACATGGGCAAATTCATTGAGAAAAAGTATTTGTGGCCTGAAAGCTAACACAGATCTCTCTCTCTCTTTGTATGTGTGTGTGACTACACCAAACTTTCTTTTTACCCTGTATCTTTCCAATACCTTTAAGATAAGATGGGGGCAATATAAACCTCTTATGAGATAACCTCATTTAATTTCTCCAATTTTAAAGAAGGAATAATCAATGGATGGGGTATGTTTAAGCCAACAGTTGTTGGACTGAAGCTGCTACCATCCCTCATTGTTGGCTAGTCTGACTAGGGCTGCTGTGAACAGAATATGGACAATCATTTTCTGCCCTGGTGTAATCTCTGCCACTTCACTTATTTTAAAACAGGGTGGCACATAGGTGTCCAAACAGGTCTCAAGTGAAAGTAATTCTCTGGTGATGGGATGCATCTCATGGTATGCAGAAAAACCAGATTTCTTAGGAGAAAATTCACTTAAAAATAATAATCCAAAAATAGGGTGGGGAAAAAAACATTAACCGTAAACGTACTACTGGAAAATTCCAAAGATGAGCTGTGGTAGTTGACTGATCAGCTCAGGCACTAGAAAGGGAAATACAGCTAGAGTGACAAGACTAAAAGTGCTGGCTTTGTTTTGTATTATACTCAGCCTTCAGATTCAGCGTGTGGGTAATACAGAATAGAATGCCCCTCTCCAAAAGAGCAAGCATGCTACTAAGCACTTGTGCACATTATCATAGCAAGGAAGAAGGTGGAATTGAAAAATTTAGCTTTAAAAATCAAACGTGTTGTATTTTGATAATCAGAAGCAGGGAGAAGAAAATTCTTTCTGGTATTTTAATGGACTCCTTCTCCCCATTACATGGCAAGTTTCTTTCTCCTTTCCTTTCAGTTAATTTTAACTCATGAAATAGAATTGGATTTTACACTGAGTCTATGTCTACCAGGAGAGGAGGCATGCGACAACTGAAGGGAATATTGCGGTGGAAAATGAGCCCTATTGAGTTTGGATGCTTTCTTCTAAAAGTAGAATTGAATGATAGGAAGCTTCAAAGCATCCATTCATACAGCCATTTGTCAATTTTCAGTGGAGAAATGTCTGTTCTTCACTTGATACATTGCCTTTTCAAAGTGCCCCCTTCTATGTGAGAACATCACCATTTAGCCATGTAGATGCTCAATGAAAATCCCTACATGTAATGGCTTTTTCCATCTCAAAAGCAGTCCTTCAAATATCCAAAATTAACTAGTCTTCTGTAGTACAACACTATGTTGTCAGTGCTTGGCATTCCTTTCAATTTTATAAATCAAAGTGATCAAGTTGTAGCATACATGCTTAATCTGAAAGCCAGTTTCATGATGGTCAAAGGCTTCCTGTGAACAATCCAAAGTTTTATCCAGATCAAGACTGAGGAACTCTTGGAAAGGTGGCACAGGGGCTGACAAGGTCCTTGATCAACCTGCGAAACTGCACCCTACTTCACCATAATTTTTTCTACTGCACTGCTAAAGCTCTAAATCTAATAAATAACATTTTAAAATATCCCTTTAAAAGAAGGCATCTTCAGCAATTGATCCAGCATGAAAACAGGGTGTATCATTTGTGTGCCCTTTATAGCAAAGAGAGAGCAAAGGGCTATTTTGACTGTCTTTCTCTCTCCCACCCTTTTTTCTTCTTTTTTGGCTGCCCCTACAGTAAAACTAGATGGAGAGGGGTCATGACAGGGGTGAGAATGCTGTTCACAGTCTAGTTGTTTCCTACCCTGATGTAGATAAAAACAGAAACTACAAATTAGCAAATTTATTGTGGTATTCACTTTTGTAGACTTAATTAGACCCAGTAAATTGGCTGTCTTCCCTCAGTCTGTGAATGGATCTTTTGAAGGTGGAGCCAGGAAGCAAATATTAACTTCCAAATTCATAAGGACCTCAGATCTGTTGTGCTGGGGAAATGATGCTCAGATTAAAAATTTCTATCATCAACACTTCCAGTGATATTTAAATGTGTCTCCTAAGTATAATGCTAAAAAAAAAAGAGGAAAATGGAAGGCATAAAGCAACACATAATCTATTGAGTCTATTAATGCAAGATGATATTAATCAACACCTAGAATAAACACAATGTGCATCCAGTCTATTAATGCAAGATGATATTAATCACACCTAGAATAACCATAATCACTTCTGCAGTGGCTGAAAGCTTTATACATCTGTTGAGTTGAAAAACAGAGATCCATGTTCATCCATCTGCATACCAGCCTCTCAAATACTTGGTGGTTGCAACCTATCCAATGGAGTCCTGTTGCTCTGTAGCAGTAATCACTTTTACTGTAGCACCATGAGCTCTTGCAAAAGAAAATCTAGCAGTAGCGAATGAAGACTGCTTCTCAGTATTGGAAAAAGTTATTTCTCAGAATACATCATCTAATCTTAAAAGGAAATGTTCAAGACAGGCAACCTGACCAACACTGACTAAGATTCTGATAACAAGAATATGAATGTGTTATTCCTGTAGCAGCAGTAAAAGCCAGATTTAATTTATTGCTTTCTTAAATCCAAGAGTCATATCAAAGTGGGGCTCGGGTTGTTAAACAGTGCGGTAAATATGGTGTTCTTTTTGACACAGGTAGCACATATTTTAAAATGGAGAGAGTCATTCTAGTTGAACAGGGGAATGACTGCAGCTTGCAATGCCATATACTTTATCTTGAAGTAAGTCCCAATGAACTCAATAGGACTTACCATTGAGCAGATATCACAGACATAGTTTTTTGTGGGTTTTTTGGGCTGTGTGGCCATGTTCTAGAAGAAATATGAAAGCCTACAACTTCACATCATAGACATACATTCAATAACCACAGTTCAAAGAAGTTATACTGAACTGGATTATAGATCTGCATCACAGATATAATGTAGTGTAGATACCTTTTGAAATGGGAGCTATAAATGAGGGTTAAAAATAGGAATAGGCTGTAAAAAAAACTCAAAAAAAACCCCAGAACCCATTTGAAAAAGAGGTGCTTGGGAATATTCTAAAATATGCAAACTGTTGTTGATAGAAAGGTATTTCTTTTAAATCATTACCCTGTTAAGAGGTTAATGATTAATAAAAAGCACCAAGATGCCAATTTATTGCATTCCCAGGACCTGTCCACCAGTTAGGAAAGTCTCAGTAATTATAATCAATAGTGTAAATAAAAGCCAATACGTTTTTACAGTATCTGCTTGCTACATTTTCAGAGGACAAAGTACATATAAGAGGCAAGCCAGACACAAATGAGTTTTCAATGTATTTTATTAGGTTATTTTATTTATCACTGTATTTAAAATTTGATTTTAATGATAAATTAATATAAAGAAAATAAAAAAAATTATTACACACTCACATACACACACACACACACACACGAGGTAGAACTCTGGCTTTTAAAAAAATCTTGCGTGTATACACAGCTCTCCTGCCTGAGGCCAACATTTTTTGAAGAATAATTGTATATTAAATTGAATTCATACAATCCTTTGACAGAAGAATGGCACCAGAGCAACATTCCTACTCTCCTGCTTGTAAGGCCAGATTTCTGTTTAATCATATCATGAAGAATGGTCCAAAATGAATGTTACTTTATGCCATGTCTGAACATCTGAGAGGCAACATTCATGAACCAGTGTTTTATCACATTAAAATAATAAGAAAGTCACCATTTATGACTTGTCCCTGTAAACATCAGACACATTTCAGCCCCCGGTGGCATGGCTCAAGTGAGAAAACTGGTTGACATGTCAATAATGGGCTGTGAACTTCAGGCTCCCCAACTCTATTTAGAAGAAAGATTCCAAAAGGAAAAACATTTCTTTATGGAGGGGGTTGCATTTTATTAAGCTTGTGTCATTTGGTCAGTACAGCTTCTTGAATTTTCTTGAACTTTTTAATTCCTGCATTGATTGGCTATGTGAATCCCTATTTAAGTGAATGAGTTACAAGACTTGTTTCTCAGTTCACATAGAATGGATTATGACTCCTTCATTCATGCTGACCATGAGAGCAAAAATCTGGTTAGTGCATTTCATTATTTTCAGTGCCTGATTGAAGTTAGAACAGGGATTGTAGTTCATGTTAATGACTGAAAATACACAGTTTGCCATCTGAAGTTATTCCAGACTAGGTCAGGATAGTGGCCTGAATTAGACCAGAAGGTGGCCTGGACTGTTGTGCCAAATAGTAGCTTCAAGGCTCTGCCCCCATCATTTCTGCTTGCAAAGAAACATTTGGGGATGGCAGCTATCTGCCAATGATTCCTGTGTTGCTCTTTGAACTACAAGTACCAAAAAAGCAGCACTGGATTGTATGAAGAGAAAGAAACATCTGGAAACACACACACACACACACACACAATCCTAGCTGTAGATTCAAGCTAATTCCACACATCACTCTACTTCAGAGTAGGTTACTTGGTGCCCTCCAGATGTTTTGGATCAGATCTCCCAATAAACCAGTCAGTATAATTCATGGGGCAGGGGATTTTGGAGGTTGTCATCCAAAACATCTGGAGGACACCAGCTTGCCCTTTGTTGCACTACTTTAAAAGGGCAAATTTAAGAATAACAGTTGAAGGCCAAAGCCATGACAAGCCAGAATGGCCACTGTCAGTTTAGTCTATTTGCTCTATGAAGGACATTCTCGAAATGGCTGTGTTATGGGAAATGTGATTAAAGGTGGTATAGGCTATACTGGAGACTTCAGAGCCTGTTAAGGACCCTGGATCTTGCATCTGAGAGACTTCATTTATACAAACAATAGCTAGGATCACTC
Organism: Phrynosoma platyrhinos; assembly: GCA_020142125.1. NCBI lineage: Eukaryota > Metazoa > Chordata > Lepidosauria > Squamata > Phrynosomatidae > Phrynosoma > Phrynosoma platyrhinos. The sequence goes on along the minus strand of CM034701.1, from coordinate 118,690,149 downwards.
AGCAGAACTTCACTACTTCACAGATACATCTGAAATGGTTTCATCAGCATTAAAAACGACAACAACAAATGGACAGATTGGACAATAATACATTGGAATCCAGCAAGTTTTTGAAGCTCCAACTTTCAACTGCAAATTTTAATGATTCACAATCTCCTCACTGGGACCCAGTAAATTTTGGACCTGTAGAGGCAAAAGGTCTGCCAGTCAAGCAATTATCCGCTCATGTTTTCAACATTAAACCCATCTGAGTAGTTTGTGTCTGGAGCTTAGGCACAGTCTAAAGCTGAAACTATACGAATGTCAGTATTAAAGATTTCAACAGCTAGGTTGTAAGGAGGCCTGGAAAATAATCTGTGTTTTACTAAAAATGGGGCTTCAAAAGATTTTCCTTTATGCCAAAAAGCAATGTTCTTCTCACATCTGCTGACCCACATTTCAGCAGGATACTTGCTGGACAAAGCAAGCAACATCTAACTCTGGGAACATTGCTAACTGGGATATTTTAGGCATAGATGTTATTTCTTTAGAACAGTGCTTCTCTAGAAATCCTTTTCTTTTTAAAACCTGGCCAAAGATTCACCTGTAATTCAAATAAAGCTTCAAACCATCAATCTCACACACTCCATAACAGTTTACATTTTGTATCTCATTTGATTTCAACAAACCTATTTTTTCAAAAGGATATCTTGCAAAAGGTGGCTTATAATGAAGTCTCAGCTGCTCATGTTTGCTTTTAAAGTGCATCAACTAACCCTGAAGATTGTGCTTCTTAAAACACCAAAGAGTTGTTTGTTTTCAGTTTCATATATACCAAAAGACAATACTGTTGATGCTTCTGGTTTTGACAGCCAAACAGTGATTCTATAGTGAGTGCAAATGCACTGTTATTTTTGGTGGCAGTGTGAGTCCTTAAGGCCATCTCCCTTCAAAGTGGCATTTGATCATCCAGGTGAGAGACAGACATTGCAGAACACATATTAAACACTGATGAGTTGCTAAGGTGAGCAAGGATTTACAGTGATGAAAAAGCAGCATGAAGTAAAGGAAATTAAATTATGAGATATAGGTCCTGCTATAAACCAGTCCTAGCAATTTCTCTCTTGTTTTGTAAGTCATCATCTGCAGTTTCTACAATCAGCCTTCCATCAGGTGACATCTGATTTTCAAGCCATGTAAGAAAAGAACCCTGTAAACCTAACAGGCCTTATTTACAAACTTGGACCTAAATCCAGTTGTTAGTCCCAGCTAGATTAGAGCCACTGAATCAACTGGATCATTAGTCAATATTTATGTAAATTCTACTTAAATGCCACATTTTAAAAAAACACTCTGATCTGACAGTGACATGAACTTTTCAAAAACATTTAAGATATTACCAAGGGCAGTTATGAACACATATGTCATCTGTATATAGAATTCTTTTCTATGGAATGAATACAGGAAGTGTCATTTTAAGCAGAAGCAGAGAAACATGAAAAACGAGATGTTATAAGCAAAACCAAAACAAAAGCAGTGTGGGAAATATTAAGAGCAAGTTTTTAAAAAATGCCCCGCGATGTTGGAAATTTAAGCAGCACTATATCAGCCCTGAGAAGCAGGAAACTGATGTTAATTACAGAAATAACAGTATTTTTTTTTTTAAAAAAAGGTAGAAACCAGTGAAACAAAAGGCCTGTATCAGAACTGCCTTTGATATTTTTCCAGCAAAGCAAGCTATCTCTAAGCAACTGTTGAAAAGAATAAAGGAAAACCAGGTTCTACCTTTGAAGGTATATATATATATATATATATATATATATATATATATATATATATATATATATATATATATATATATATATATATATTGGAAGTCTCTGTTAAAGAGCAGAATTTTGAAGTTATCTCTTTGGATTACTGTTTCCAAAAATACCCAGCCAGTATATCCATTGGCCATGTTACCTGGGGGATTCTGGGTGCTGTATTTCAAAAAGTAATTTTTTCCAAGCTCTGAAACAGACACACAAACCCACTCTCAGCTGCCAGTTTTAGCTGGACAAGAAAAATAGCTAGCATCCCCCCAAGTTCACTGGAGTCCCATCAAAAGAAAAAAGCCAACTGTCATAAAGCAGATCCTTTTCTTTGACTCCAGCATCCCTGAACCTCAAGAAATGTGCAAGATGATTTCCACTGATTTCAGCTGGGTGATGTTTCTCTGTACCATGTACCGTACTGCACCCACAACAGATATCAGCTGTTCCTAAATTAGCCTTTGGCATTATCTGGGCTCCCAAGAGGGAAATATAGGAGGAATACACTTATTCTCGGCACCAATCAAAAGACACAGACAGTCAAAACACCAGGGCAGGACAGCAGCATTACCAGCATCACTCAGGCTTATTGAAAGGAATGTATTACTAGGTTGGGTTTCCCCCCCAGCATAAAATAAAAAAATTGTTCCCAAAATTATTCAGTTCTTCCCACGCTACAATGTCACAGCTAGTTCATGACACTGGACAGCACCATGTTACCACAGACATGCTCCCTGGAGACTGAGTACACAAGCGCAGGGAATACATTCTGCCCAAGCATACCCCCTTAGGAAGGTTGTCCCTTTCATAAAATCAAAATAGAAGATTCACTGTTCCCTTCCCCCCTCCCCCTTTGATGTCCAAAGAGTTCATTTAAGTCCAGTGAAACTGAAGGAAAGATGTTTAGGAGGCCCATCTAAAAACAAACATTTTGATTTCGGTAATTACCTGCTTTTTCAATTAACAAAATGGCCTCCCTTTTAATGGGTACCTGCCCCTTCTCTTCTCCAGAGGCCTGATTCAAGAATGAGGATGGGAAAGTAAGTTCTCTTGCTTCATCTTGACTGAGTGGTAATTCAGAGGACATGGGTGGTTCACTTTTCTCTTACCAAGAGAAACACCAGACCTGGGCTAGCCAGTGTCTTTGAAAGTGATAATTTACACAGAGATATGCGCAATCAGGTATCTTCCCTGGGTAATGGAGGGGACCATGTTGAGAAGAGGAAAAATAACTTGGTTTGGAGACAACATTCTTTCCCACTGTTCCCACTTTAACCCTTTGTGCTGTTGCTGACACCACGATGACAAAAAAGAAAAAAAAATACTACGATGAATTCCAACAGGATGGGAAGAGGTGTAAGGGGAGGTTAATCTCGGCGCCTTGGAAGCATGTCTAGGATGTATTCAGCAATGCCGATGAAATAAACCACTTGTGCAATACCAAAGAGTGGAGCAATGACCAGAGCTCTGCAGTATGCTCCCTTCAAAAAAGCTGTGGGACCTTCTTTCCGCCAGATTTTCCTTTAAAAGTACACAGAGAAACAGATTATTACTATGCATCTTAGTCACAATTCCGCTTTATCCCTGCTTCGCCATCAACATACTTTATAGTATAGTCTCTATCAAAAGACCTACCCATGAATAGTTTATTTTGCACAATGCCCTAAAGATACACCCATGCACAGAGCGGAAAAGACTTACCTTATTTTCCTGCGTATAAGACTACTTTTTAACCTGCAAAATCTGCAGTTAAAGTGGGGGGGTCGTCTTATACGCCGGGTATAAGGATGAGGAGGGTAGAGGTGCTAAAACTCTTTATTTTGATTGGAAAAAATGGGGGGTCGTCTTATACGCCGGAAAATACGGGTATTAACTGTACAACTGAAGCCCTATGCAAGTGTCTCCCTGCATAAGAGTAGGGCTAAACTGTGTAAGTGACATGGACTTGCATGAAAGCCACATCCTGCTCTCTCATGCACAGCCAGCTGCCTTTTAGAGATGGCAGTACTTACAAAGAATCCTAGAACATAAAATCAGAGAGTTGGAAGAGACCACCAGGGCTATTCAGTCCAACTCTCTGCCATGTAGGAACACACAACGAAGCAACCCAGACAGATGGCCATCCAGCTTCTATTTAAAAACCTTTTAACATCTTAACATCTGGCTTGCAGGAATGCAGATGATACACTATTGAAGGTGCTCTGTGTCCCTCAGGCAAGCTGAAGAATGATTTTAAAAAAGGCTCTGGACAATCATCCCAGGATTTCTTTTAAAAAAAATGCCTGGGAAGGACTCAACAGTGGGCAATGGATAAACTTCCAGGCTCACTAGCAAATGGGTGCTAGGAACAAGGCAAAATAAGGGGAACTAGGGGATGAAGAAGAGGTTCACTCCAAGGCTTATGTTTATCAGTAGGCCTAGTTAGCAGCTTCATTATATTTTAATAATAGCACCACAACTTGACTAAAGTAGCTTTAAATATACTCATAAGAAAATCAAGTAATTGTTTCATATGCAAACAGAAGACAGTGTTTATGTTTGCAATTATTCAGAACACCATCCTTTAGCTGTAAATATTCACTAATGACATTCTTGGGACAGAGGCCCAAGCTTCGCCTACCAGTGATCACCAAAGAGATTGTTTACCTGGCACAGTCTATTATCCCTGAATATGTATCCTCATTGACTCCCCTCTGCAAGGACTGCAGTCGCGTCTTGATTACTGGGGAAAGAAGAAACAAAATTGACTACCCTCTGCGCTGTTCTCTCTCTGTAAAAGGGGTGGCATCCAAGGGTCCTCTTACCATTGTTTGACTGATCAAACCCAAAGGGTGCTCAGCAATGGCTCCTCTTTATCCAGGAGACAAGTGATTAGTGGGGTGCCACAGAGTTCTGTCCTGGATCCAGTGCTATTCAACATCTTTATCAATGACTTGGATGATGGAATAAAGGGCATATTTATCAAATTTGCAGATGACACCAAATTAGGAGGAGTAGCTAATACCCAGAGGACAGGATCAGAATTCAAAATGACTTTAACACATTAGAGAATGAAAACTAAAAAAATGAATTTTAACAGGGAGAAATGTAAGGTACTACACTCAGGAGAAAAAAAATGAAAAGCACAGATATAGGATGGGTGACACTTGGCAGTTTGGGGGTACTTCTGGACTCAGCTCTGAACCTGGAGGCCCAGGTCTCTGCAGTGACCAGGAGTGCTTTTGCACATTTAAAGTTTCCGTGCCAACTCTGCCTGTTCCTTGAGATGTCAGGTATGCCTCAGTTACATCCCATTTGAACTACTGTAATGCGCTCTACTTGAAGAGTGTTTGGAAACTACAACCTGTACGAAAAGCAGCAACCAGACTATTAACTGGGGCAGGTTACAGAGACCACACAATGCTCCTATTTAAACAGCTCCACTGGCTGCCAGTTTGTTTCCAGGCACAATTCAATGTGCTGGTTATTGCCTATAAAGCCCTATATGGCTCAGGTCTAGACTATTTGGCAGACCATATCTCCCTGTATGAGCCATCCCGGGTTCTGCAATCCTCAGAAGAGGCCCTTCTCTCAATCCCACCATCACAAGCATGGTTGGCGGGGACACAAGAGGGCTTTCTCAGTGTTTGCCTCTAGACTCTGGAACTTCCTTCCTAGGGAGACCAGAATGGCCCCCTCCTTGTTGGCTTTCTGCTGACAATAATTTAATTCCATTTTAATGTAGCACTTTTCTATGTTTTTAACTGTACTGTTCTTTTAATGTTAGGAGCCACTCTGAGTCCCAATTCTGGGAAAGAAGCAAGATACAAATAAAGATGATGATGATGATGATGATGATGATGGCTTGACAACAGCACAGGGAAAAGGGATCTAGGAATCTTAGTAGACCACAAGCTGAACATGAGTTAGTAGTGTGATGTGGCAGCAAAAAAAGCCAGTATGATGCTAGGTTGCATCAACAGGAATATAGGTTGAGGGACGTAATAGTGTTACTCTATCCTGCTTTGGTCAGACTTCACTTGGAATATTGTCCAGTTCTGGAGAGATATTAACAAGCTGGAGGAGGGGGATGACCAAAATGGTGAAAAGTCTTGAAACCATGGCCTGTGAGTAGCTTAGGGAGCTGGATATGTTTAGCCTGGGAATGGAAAGGTTAAGAGGTGACATCATAGCCTGAAAAAAATCTTGCCAAGAGAGCCATGACAGTTTCACCTTAGCATCACCGTAAGTTTGAAACAATTTGAAAACACCCAACATGAAGTTAAACAAGTAATTTTCTGATTTCATCAAAGCATACCATATATACTTGACTATAAGTCGATCTCATGTATAAGTCGAGGGCAGGTTTTGGGGTCAAAATTAAGGATTTTTATATACCCTGTGTATAAGTCGAGAGGAAAACTTAGGGGCAAAGGATGAAGGAAAGGAAAATGGTACCAAAGTACACTGCTATTTTCCTACCCAGACATTCAAAAAAGCGAAAGTGACACTGCAGTGGATTAAAACAGAGAGGGATGGCACCTTAGTTTCCTCCAGGTGGTACTTTTTTAGTACTTTAGTTTCCTCCACGATGGACTAAGCTCTTGCTTTTTTCCACACTACTCAGAGAAGGGGATGGTTTCTTTTTTGATAAGAGTTAACGTACAGATGATGGATGCAAAACATAGAAGAATTATATAAAAGAGATGACAACATGAAGGACACATGGAATGAAGAGCTATATGAAGGTGAATCCCAAATTCTAAAAATTGAGATGGAAGCTGCAATAAAGGCAATGGCAAAAACTAAGATTCCAGGAACAGATGATATTCCAATAGAACTGTTACAATCCACATTAAAAGAGTCAACTCTAGTGCTAACCAACATGTCAACAGATATAGAAAACAAAATGCTAGCCAGCAGATTGGAAGCAATCTATATATATCCCCATCCAAAAGAAAGGAGACACAAGAGTGTAGTAACTAAAGAACCATAGCACTAATCTCCCATGCAAGCAAAATCATGCTCAAAATTCTGCAACATAGACTCCAACCACACATGGAAAGAGAAATCCCAGAAGTCCAAGCAGGGTTCAGGAAAGGAAGAGGCACCGTGGATCACATTGCAAATATACGATGGCTAATGGAGAGTAGCAGGGATTTCCAAAAGAAAATCAGCATGTGCTTTATAGACTACAGCAAAGCCTTTGACTGCAAAGATCATGAAAGGCTATGGAATGCCCTTAAAGACATGGGAATGCCAACACATATGATAGTGCTAATGAGGAATCTGTACTCAGGACAAGAATCATAGAATCATAGAGTTGGAAGAGACCACAAGGGCCATCCAGTCCAACCCCCTGCCATGCAGGAACAAGGCTACTGTCAGAACAGAACACGGAGAAACAGAATGGTTCCCAATTAGCAAAAGAGTCAGACAAGGCTGCATCCTATTACCCTACCTATTCAACTTATATGCAGAACATATTGTAAGGAAAACAGGCTTGGACATGGAAGAGGGAAGAGTGAAAATAGGAGGAAGAAATGTCAACAATTTGAAATATGCTGATGACATCATAATACTAGCACCATGATACTTGGACAACTAATGAGGAAGATCAAAGAGGAAAGTGCAAAGGCAGGCTTACTGTTGAACATAAAGAAAACAAAAATAATGAACACAGAGAACTTACAAACATTCAAACTAGACAACGAGAAAATCGAAATAGCAAGAGTTCTCATATCTGGGATCAAACATTGATTGGAATGGGAACTGCACCTAGGAAATCAGAAGAAGTTTAAGAATGGGGAGGGCAGCTATGAAAGAACTAGAAAAGATCCTAAAATGCAAAGACACAGAACTTAGCACAAAAGTCAGAATCATACAAGCCACTGTATTCCCTATTACCATGTATGGATGGGTTCTGGAATGAATGAAGCCTGAATTTTCACTGTCATCTGAGGCTTTCATGTGGGAAGGCATGGATCATTTAAAAAGTCAATAATGTTAGGAAAGGTGGAGGGAAGTAGAAAGAGAGGAAGGCCACATGCTAGATGGATGGACTTTATTAAAGAGACCACAAATCTGAGTTTGCAGAAGCTGTGCAGAGCAGTAGAGGACAGGGGGGCCTGGAGATCGATGTGAAGGCAGTTAACAACAACAACAGTACTTACAATGATGCATGGATAAGTCAACCCAAGTTTTTGGAGTCAGTATTTTGACTAAAATTCTTAGACTTATACATGAGTATATACAGTAATTTGCTGTTATGTCCAAATTGATTAGCTATAGGGCCTTTGCAGACTGCCAGAAATAGTGCACATTAAATTGA
>CM034701.1:118631305-118658509 GCA_020142125.1 Phrynosoma platyrhinos | reverse complement strand
GCATTTGAATTAAAATTACCATACTGAAATCAAATCTGATGTTTTTTACATTTTTATTTGGTGTGCGTTGGAAGAGGAGTCTTCTTATATGGCGAGTATATCCCAAACTTTATATTTTAACTGGAAAAGTTGGGGGTCATCTTATATGCCGGAAAATACGGTAAGTAGCAGTAAAAGCAGTAGTAGTAAGAGTGAGAGCCAGCTCAGTGTAATGGTTTGAGTGCTGGACTAGGACTCTGAGAGGCCAGGGTTCAAATCCCCACTGAGCCATGGAAACTCACAAGGTGACCTTAGGCAAGTCACTCTCTCTCAGCCTTAGAGGAAAGCAATAGCAAACCTTGTTTGAAGAAATCCTGCCAGGAAGACCCTACAACAAGGTCACTATCAGTTGGAGACAACTTGAAGGCACATAATAACAAGTACAGTTGTTGAGCCCTGGTGGAGCAGCAGTTAAATGCCTGTATTGCAGCCATTCACTCACAAACCACAAGGTTGAGAGTTCAATACCAGCCAGGGGCTCAGGCTCAACTCAAGCTTGTATCTTTCCAAGGTCACTAAAATGAGTACCCACCTGTTGGGGGACAATGAGCTTACTGTTGTAAACCGCTTAGACAAGGGGTCGGCAACCCATGGTCCGCGGGCTGCACCTGGCCCACCGACGCCATTTTGGCAAACAAAATGGCGGCCACGATGCACGTGGCGGCGTGGCGGTGGCAGCTGGCGGCGGTGGCAGCGTGGGGGGCTGCGTGCGCGCGCCGCCATTTGCCCCCCACCCGGCCCGGCAGAAGACCTAGGGACCAGCGACCGGCCCCAGGTATGTGAACGTTGCCGATCCCTGGCTTAGACACTGCATAGCATGGTATGAAGTGGTATATAAATGAAGCTGCTATTGCTATTGCTACAGTTGGCTCTTCGTATATGCAGGGGTCCCACCTGGACCGCCCAGGAGTTGCAAAATCTGTGGGACATCAAGTCCTGTTGTTTTGCATGCACATGCCACCATTGGAGAGAATGGGGTGGGGTCAACTCCTGACGTTCCAATCCACAGATGGCAAGCCCACAGAAGACGAGAGACAAATGTAGTAGTAGTGGTATCTGAGCTCACTGCTTGTGTTACAGTGGATTTGCCTGAACTAAGAAATGAACAAGGCCAGATCCTGAGAAAACAATGAGAACAGCTGTACTAAATAAGACCTATCTAGTCCAGCATTGGTTCCCACAATCTCAACCAGGTGCCTTGCAAAATCACAAGAACATCATGAGTGCTTTTATCTCACTTTATCACTTTATCTCACATGCATCCTTCTAGTTATTTACTTTACTATCTGGGGCAGGGGTGGGCAAAGTTCAGCCCAAGGGCCAAGTGTAGCCTCCAGGGCTGTTTCTGTGCCCCAGGAGTCATTGCTTCAAAATGACCTCTTGGTGGTGTGGAGGGCATTTCCACCATGTTTGGAGGCCCAGCATAGGTAAAACAAACAAACAAACAAACAAACCAAAACATTTTCATTTAAAAAATGTCCCAAAATGCCCTCTGGGGGCAGTGGAGGTATTTCCGCTATGTTTTGAGGGCTTCCTGGGGTACTAATGTGCCCCCTTAGTTTTCCACAAGTCCCCAACTCTGATCTCGGGATTGCCTTCAGCCAACCAATGCAAATGCAGCATCCACTCTGTGTAGCCCTGGTTGTCATCTCCATTCACTGCTACACAGATCAGTAAACAGTAAACAGATCACCTAAATTGCCTCTCAGATCTGGAAATAACATCCTAAGAGGAATGACTTAGGAAGCCAGGTATGTTTATCTTGGAGAAGAGAAAAGGTGACATGATAGCCATCTTTAAATATCTGAAGGATGCTATATAGAAGCATAGCATCCTTCAGATGCCATGGAGTGAGCTTGTTTTCTACTGAAACAAAGTCTGGGCTGTGAACCAATAGATTCCAATTACAAAGAAAAAGGATTCCACCAAATTATTAGAAAGAGCTACTTTAATACTGTTTGAGAATGGGAGAGATTGCCTCAGAGGATGGTGGATTCTCCTCCTTTGGAGGAATTTAATAGAGGCTGGATACACATTTTTCGTGAGTGTTTTAGTTGTGTATTCCTGTATGGCAGAGGGTTGGACTATATGGTCCTCGTAGTCCCTTCCAACTCTATGATTCTAACATTCAACAGTAAAAGCTGATCAAGTATTCCCAATGCCATAAAAAATTCCTGTTTCTGGGAAATTTAGCACATTACTAGTGCGATACTGTACATTTGGGAACTGTTAGTATTCTAGTTCACTGGAGTAGAACATGACTTTGTTGAATCAAATATTTTAACAGTAAATTCTCAATAGTACACTTTATCTGCACAGGCCAGCAGATAGAACCATGGTGTGCTGCATAAACACTTCTTAGAAAGAGATAAATATTTGCACACGCTTGCAGTTCTATACTCCTATAAAATGAATGTGATTCCAATTGTAGCAACACCTTTCTAATTACATGAATAACGTCAAGGTTTACAGCTGTTTGAACTCACACTGTGTGCCTTTCATCTCTGACCACCTACAGTAAAATGCAAGCCTGCCAAGATAGACAAGACATATAAGGATAAACCAAACAGCAAATCAGCTAATTTGATACGTTTCCTCCATCCATAAGAGAGGTTTTTTCATTCTTGCTACTGCAGAATAAAACTTTCTGCTTTTAACATGTGCCTGATAAGCAGATATTTGACAAATGAAACCTCTACAACCTTGTAGACAGTTTTCTAATGAAGATGTAGGAATGAAGTGGCCCTCCAGATGTTGTATTGCAAGTCCTAGCATTCCTTACCACTGACCATACTGCATAGAGCTGCTGGCACCTGTTGTCCAGTGACATCTTGAAAACCACATGATTTCTATCCCTGCTTTAAAGGGTTTATCTAGGAAGAGAACCTAATGCAACAATAACCCCAAATCAAATGAAAACAAAAGGTAATGCTCCATTCACTCTGAACTCATATATTAAAACATACCAGAGTTCCCTGCACTGGAAACTTGCTAAGGCCTTCTGCTCAAAGAAAAGGTGTCTAGAAGTCTCTCTTAATTTTTTACAATGAGGAGGAACCAACATAGATCATTTCTTAAAATATGATTTTCAAAGAGAGGAATGATGATATCACTGATATTATCTACCAGTTTTTCCACTTTTTTTGCCTAGTTCTGTTCCAACAAATCTAGAACCACTTTTATTTCCAGCAAATAGTCCCCTACTACAGGTGCCTGATAAAGAAAAATCTAGTTCATTACATGCATTACTTGTTAACAGATTCTTCAATTCATATGCATATTAAATCCATATAAAACTGAGTAAGAACAATAGGACTGAAAGGAAAAACAACAGCTTTGAAGGGAAGAAAAATGTTTTGTAAAACAATATATTCATATGTTGCAGCCAGCACCATCACAGAAAGTTCCTACATGGAATAAAAAAATCTGAACTTTAGAGAGCACATACCACCCGCGCATATTAAGAAAGTACTAACAACATATGCAATTTTACTAAAACTGGGCTATGTTTTTAACAGATTATCCATTATCTCAAAATTCAAAAACAGTTTCTACCATGCCATTCTTCTTCTAAAGCTATACAAAAAGTACTCCTGCTCATATAAATTCCAGAGTACCCTAAAGTCTTTTCATGGTCTTTTGGAAAAAAGTAACTGAATTGCACTTTATACAGAAAAATCCATCTGTTGACCTTTAGCTCATGTTTGCAGGACCAGACTAAGATGTGAATATTTTTCTTGCCACTATTAACAGCCAATAAGCAGATATTCAGCAAGTATTATACTGTTTTCATCACTGCATTAATGTGCTGAGAAAAGCTTCACTGGTGGAATTTCTGTTCGCCACATGGCTAAGGCAAGATTGTGATATTGTCAGGAGTCTGGGGATGGAGGTAGAAGACTTTGGAAGGCTATAATTCCCCACACAAAAAAAAAATTCCAAAAAAATTGGCACCAAACATACTATAGTAGAGTGGAGAGCATTCTCACCACATTTTCAGCCCTCTTTGGGCAATTTTATGAGCATGAGAGGATTTTATTTCTAATAGGAAGTGATCTGGAAGTTGACATCATAGTCACTTCCTATTGTAAAAAAAGAACTGGGATGTCAGAAATGTAGCCAAATTTGCTCCTCATCCCCCAAGAGTATTTGGGAACATTTGGAGGGAGGGGAAGTGGGGGCCACAAAAATGGCCCTGGATTCTACACGTCATGCTCTCCCCACCATGGCCTAAAGGTACAAGCAGCTCCTGTAGAATTAAAAACATGACAAAAACTAGACAACCCTACTCTAGTTCCAACTTCTTCCTTGTCCAACATATTCTGCTATTGCAATTAATAATTCCTAACAATGCAGCTACTAACCTCTATACATGCCGAAATACCCTTCGGACCGGATTGTCTTAATGAGGCAGTCAGACCTGTTGAAAAGGTGGATGGAGAAAGAGAGGAAAGAGAGAAAGCAAGTGAGCAATCAAACCCTAAAACCATTGTTTCAGCATAGGCCAGGTGCAGCACAATTTCAGTCTCTTGATGCAAGAACTTCACTTTTCTGGAGAAAACTCACAAGGAAGCAGAGAAAGGACTGCTGTACTAAACTGTACTAAATATAAATTGCACCTGAAAGCATGATAAGGAGTGCTTTAGTTGGACCAGATGGTCTAGCCAGCAGCCATTTTTCTTGTATTAGTCATTTTGCTACAGATGGAAAAGGAAGTTCATTTCACATTTCATGTTTTCAAGCCTTCATTACAATGGTTGGCAGAATTCAGACACTTTCCTGTTCTATGCTGGTAGAAGAATCTCCTTCGCTCAAAGCCTTTCAACCTTTAAAAATAGTTCCCATTTGCAAACAGGTTTTATATAAGCCTTTTCTTTAAAAAGGGGAGGGGGAATAAAGTCCAGGTGCAGCAAAGAATAACACAAAGGAAAAATAATATATTCTTATTGTCTTTCATAATAAACATAAGCACCTGTCTAGGGAATCAGTCTTACCCAGTTTAAAACAAAAAGTCACATGCAAACTCCTTTCCTGACCTACAGATTTATTGGGCATATTCTACTTTGGATCTCAGTGCTCTTTGCCAATAAAACCTAAAAATCCTTTTAATGTGTGACCTAGTCTGTTAAGAAACCTGAAGCATGAAAGGGCTTGCTTCGTTTTTCTTTACATGCTTCAACTGTTAACATCACACTGTCAACAGTTAAAAGAAGATATTCACCTACTCCTTTCTTTCTTTTTAAAAACATTGCTTTAGTTCTATAACAAATTATGAGAAGCCACTCCCTTCAATAAGGACATTTTGTTTGTTTATTTTTGAATATGTTGTATTTATTTATTTATTATTGTATATTTTATTTCAATTTCACCTTTCTCCAAATGCAGGACCCACAAAGGATAAGGTCCTGTTGTGGTGAGACAAGATCAGTGGTAAGGCAAAGACGCTCCACACATGCTCAAAACCATTATTTTTTAATTAACATTTTTAAAAATGGGCTCAGCATAGAGCATTATCTCCTACCAGAAAAATTCCTCATGAGGTCCAGGGTGAATATACAGTGCAGAAATAAAGACGTCTGACATCGTTTTAACTGCCATGGTCCAAAGCTATGGAATTCTGGGATTTGTAGTTTTGTGAGCTATTTAGCCTTCTCTGTCAAAGAGCTCTGGTGTCACCACACACTACAAATTCCAGGATTCCATAGGATGGACCCATGGCAGCTAAGCAGTTTCAAACTGCATTATTTCTGCAGTGCAGATTCAGCCAAATCCTCAGTCCATTATGGATACATGTACTGATGTTGGACAACTCATTAAAACAGTTTTTGTAGCTGGTGAAATACATCAGTTTACCTGACAAGGCTACTGGGAGGACAGCTATTGCAAAACCATACACAGAAAAAGCCTATGTGAATGACTTAATAATTAACTTATTGCTGTTATACAGTTTTATGGCTTAATGACCATGGAGTACTTACATGCTGGTGTACATTCTCTGGCCATTCTGCTGATTCTGCAGGCGAGTTTTTGCCAGGTCAATAGGAAATACACAAGTGACCCCAATTAGCCCAGCTATCCCTCCATTGATCAGCTTGGCAGGTAAACTACAAGGAAAAGCAACACAGAGGTACATGGTCAACTAATCATCAAATGCAAACAATGAAACATATGTACGAGGAAAAACCAACACCTCCAGAAGTTGTGTGACTCCTTAAAGATTAACAAATCTATTGTGCCATAAGATTTCATGGATTACATTTCACATAATGTATCTGACAATCTGGGTTCCTGTCCATGAAAGTCACCTGTTGAATTATGGACCTTCAAGCCACCTGTTGCCTTAAGGTCACCCTATTAATTTCATAAGTTTTCCTTAGGTAAGGAATACTCGGGTGTGGTTTTGCCAGTTCCACCTGGTATTTGGTTGGTGGTCTCCCATCCAAGTACTAACCAAAACTGACCTTGCTTAGCTTCCAAGAACAGACAGGATCTAGTGCCTTTAGGGTAGTCAAGTCAGCATGCCACTAAAAGCATCATATAGATCTAATTGGTTTTGCAGCAAGAGTAAACTGACTACTCTTCTGGATTTTGTTAGCAGTTTTTCAGATTTGGCTAAATGAGAAACTCTTCTTTTTTCTGATTAGGCTACATGAAGAATTATCCTTATTCTCCTAAATCTAACCATTGCCTATTATGTATTTTTCATAATACATAATAGGTGGGCGAGGGGGGGAGAGCCTCCTTAATTCTGTCCTTGTACACCTGTAAAGGTAATGTTAAAAGTATTCCCCATTGACAAGGTTGTCAAATCATGTCTGAACATAGGAGGAGGTGCTCATCTCTGTTACTAAACCAAAGAGCCAGCGTTGTCAGAGACTACTCTGTGATCATGTGGGCAGCATGATTGCACAGAAAATGCTGTTTACCTTCCCACAGAAATGGTCCCTATTTATCTACTTGCATTTGCATGCTTTCGGACAGAAGTTGGGACTAGTGACAGAAGCTCACTCCATCCTGCAGCACCCGGGCCCTGAACTGCCAACCTGCCGATCTTGCAATCAACAGAGTCAGCTTCTTAACCACTTGAGCCACTGCATCCCTTTGCATTCATTTGGCTAAATGAAGAATTATCCTTATTCTCCTAAATCTAGCCATCGCCTATACTATATTTTTCAAAAATGGGGGGGCGGGGCGGGCGAGCCTCCTTAATTCTGTCCTTGTACACCTGTAACCAACTCTTTATTCTCACCTTCATCTTTTCATGTGCAGAGAGAGTTTCATTGGTTTATTTTATGACTACATCCACACTGCAGAAATAATCCAGTTTCACGTCACTTTATTGACAAAGCTCAGTGCTGTAGAATTCTAGGATTTGTAGTTTTGCAAGACTTTTAGCCTTCTCTGTCAGAGAGCTCTGGTTCAACAACAAAGTCCAATCCTCAGAATTCCACAGCACTGAACTATTGGCTGTTAAAGTGGTGTCAAGCTGGATTATTTCTGCAGCCTACGTTATTTAATGATTTTTTACTTCAGATTTACTACAAAAACAGCTCTCATGGCAACTAACAAACATAGCTAAAAACAAATGAAACAATCACAAAAACAACAACAGTGCCTTGAGTCCCTGTATTGAAAGAAAGGTGGGATATGATATAAAATAAAATCATCATCATCATCATCATCATCACAATAATCAATGATCAGCTGATTTTTTTTAATTTACAATATTGTAAATATTTCTAATGGTTTTGCCATTAAAAGGAATAGCTTATGAGGCTCACAACCTCATCTTATATGAATTGACTCAGAAACAAACTCTCACTGAGTTCAATAGGAGTCTAACTCAATAAAGCACAGATGTGACCATAATTCTGCAACGTATTTGAAAATCCCACGTTTTCAGTACTTAATATAACAATTATTCATGAAAAAAACAGTATCACAGAATTCTACTCAAAAGCAATGTTGGGTAAGTATTTGGCTGCCACTACTCAATAAATTGCTATGATGACTTTGTAAGAGACGTGGCCCAAACTGAGCAGCTCATCTCTGAAAGAAAAAGAGGAGGAAACCCACAGAAATGTCTTAATCTTGGGATCCAGTCTTAGATAATAGGGCCTGTGTAATGCCTAGCACTGAACCTGTAGAAGAAATATTTACTAAATATTATGTTTGAGGTGGGATGGAGGAGCGAGGAGCCTCCGTCAGTTGGCTAAAGAACTCTTGAGAATTTCAAAAACATGACAGGAATTAGACAGTTGGAAATGCAGAGGATCAGTTTACTAAGAGAAGGAAAGAGCAAAAAAAAAGTACTCTAAAGTTGATTATCCCGAGTTTATATTTTATGATTTATAAGGAGGGATGTTCAGGCATATTTCTCTTTCCTCTAATTCAGTGATTCCCAAAGTCTGGTCCTCCAGGTGTGGATTTGGACTACATCTCCCAGAAGCCCCAGACATCTTGGTCAGGGATTCTGGGAGCTGAGGTCCAAAACACCTTGAAGGACAGAGTTTGGGACTCGCTGCTCTATATAGAAAACTATACCAAATCAACCTTGGATCATGCTGGAAATTGGCAGATTGGATAAACATCCCAGAATAAAGTTTGTGATGAGAATCGTGTTCCACGGTTCAAATCTCATTAAGATGACCCAAATTATCCCTGCAAACAGAGTTAAGCCACTACTAATTCTCTCTCTCTCTTTCTTTCCCTCCCTCTCGCTCTATCTCTCTCAAACACACAAAATCACTGAGTATATGTGTTTTACAATATCGGTGTTATCAGTTGAGTGCAGCTATATGGCTGTACAAACTCAAATACACACATTTAGCTAAATACAAATGGAAACATAACAAAACAGTTCTCCTTCTAAACTTCCCAGTTCCTCAGTCAATGACTTGGACCTTTCAAGAATATGAACACAGAATAAACACACATGACATCATAACCCTACAGGTAACCATTCAAATCTTTTAATATTTCTTCATAAACTACCTTTTTTAAAAAAGCGTAGTCACAAGGAATATCAGGAAGAGGTATTCTTTTCCCTAAAAGCATTAGAATAGCAAAATTGCTAGCCTTTTGACATAAGACAATAGCCACTGTCTAACTAAAGATCTCTCTGCAAAAGCTGCTTTTGGAAGATAATTAATTTTGGGGAAGTCAAATGAGATCTAAGCAGAATGCTTTTTAACCACAGGGAAATGGTAAGTAGAAAGTAGCTCATGTCTCACATACTATTAAGTGAAATTTGCTCTTCAGAATATGATGATGATGATGATGATGATGGAAATCAAAGTGGCTTATAATTTAAAAGAACAGTACAATTAAAAACATACAAAAGTGATGCATTAAAATAGAATTAAATTATTACAATATTAAAACAAACCACTTGTTAAAAGAATAAAACACAGTTTTATTTAAATTTAATTTTATTCTATCTGAGCCACCTTGATTGTCTTGGCAGAAAGGTGGGACATAAGAATAAAGTTGTTGTTTTGTTGTTGTTGTTGCTGTTGTTATTACTACTGCTACACCCCAGCCATTCTTTAAAGACTTTCTGTTTTAAAAGCTTGTCTGAATAAAAAGGGTTTTAGCCTGCCGATGAAAGGACAGCAAAGAGGAAGCCATTCTGGCCACCCCGGGGAGGGAGTCCCAGAGTTTAGGGGCAGCCACTGAGAAGGTCCTCTCTTTAGCCCCCATCAACTGGGCTTGCAATGGGCCTCTCTTGAAGATCTGAGAGCCCAGGCTGGCTCATACAGGGAGATAGAGTCTGCCAAATAGCCTGGACCTGAGCCATATAGGGTTTTACACGTAATAACCAGCACTTGGTGTTCGGAAACAAACTGGCATAAGGATAAGTCTAGTGATGCTCTCAAAGTGCTTCATATGAGAGAGGCAACAGCAAAGCAAGAGAATCAATACCATACCATGACAACTCACCTGAGCATTATGTGCCAAGTGTTAACACCGTGTTCTGTGTCTGTTAAGCAGAATATTCCAGCGCTCATTTGAATCCATTCTAATATTTTTGGAATGGACACTGTTTAGCAATAGCAAGTACATTTCTATAACGCTTATCAGTGCACTTAAGCACTCCCTAAACGATTTACAATCTGTAAGCCAATTGCCCCCAACAAGCTGGGTACTCATTTTAGTGACCTACGAAAGGATGCCAGGCTGAGTCAACCCTGGAGCTCTGCCTGGGATCGAACTCACAAACTTGTGGGTGTGAATGCAGTATCGGCATTTAATCACTGCACCACCAGGGCTCCCTATTTTTTACATCACTGTTTTATCTCACAGAGTGCTGGGATGGTACAAAGCATACATGTTGCTGAAAATTATGCAGTAACACCACATTGTTTGTGAAGTCGTAGGCTTTCATTGCCGGCATCCATAGTTTTTTGTGGGTTTTTCGGCCTGTGTGGCCATGTTGTAGAAGAGTTTTTTCTGACGTTTCGCCACAGAAAGAAACTCTTCTAGAATATGGCCACACAGCCCGAAAAACCCACAAAAAACTACCACATTGTTTGTTATCTACTGGTCAAATGTAACACAAACAAGCACAAGTATTATTGACTTTTAGTGCAGCTGTAGTGGCATAAAGGACAGAATTTTTTATCTGTTATTTGGCATCCAGAAATACACATGCTGACTACTGTAAGATCAGATCATTTACTTTATATGTAATATAAAGATGCTTAACAAAATCTAGAGGAGCTTTAATATTAAGGTTGGCTAAAATAATCTACTCTCATTAGCGTCAGTTCCATCATCATCTCTTCCTGAAACGGAAAAGTAAATCCAAATCTACATTCCTGACCAAGACCCAAGTAACCCTCTTTTCTCTCCTACCTTCCTCCTCATTTTTCCTAACAATTTTGGTCTCTTGTGGCCATAATAGACTTTGAATACATACCGCTTCTCTCCATTTACAGGAAGGAAACAAATTAAGGGACATTCTCATTGCGATGTAAACAAAATGGTGTTGGCATTATTACACTTTCTTTGTTCAGCACCCACTGACTACAAGGATTTCCTCTTGTTTTTGCTCTGACTGCAAATACACAGTAAAGTAATGATCTAATTAGTGTTTTAAAACAAAACAACCCATCATGCTTGTCTTGATGAACCAGAGACCTGTCTTGTAGAAGGCCTCTGGTTCAATCCATTCCTGGTATCTCTGTGGGTCAAGAATTCCCATGTGAAATCTCAGAGAACAGCTGTCTTCCAGCTGTCGATCAATAATGACTCAGATGGACTTGGTCTGAGGCATCTCCTTATAATCCTAGTTGGTTTAATGGACAACTAGACCATGCACTTGCAGTACAATCCTATGCATGCCTACTCAGAAATTAAGTCATGGTTTAATGGGGTTTACTTGCAAGTATATCTTAGTCACTGAAAAGACACAGGCCCATCCTGAGATTGGACCACAGTTACAAATGCTATCATAGGCCTTCAGACATGAGACACAGTTACCATTGTAGTCAAAACCTACCATCAGAGAGAGAGATAAATAATGTTTCTTTCTGAATGGATAGATTTTTTTTAACATTCAGCATGATTTTCACTATAGGAAAAGAAGAGAAACAAAATATGAAAAAATCATTTTTTGTATGAAAGGGGCAACACTATTAGCTGCAACATTATGGAAGCAAATCTTTGGATTCGGTGGTTGATATCACAATGATGAACAGAAATTTTAAAAAGGATGAAAACCACATGTGGCAACAAAGACGGTAGCAGAACTGAAGATAACATCTGACAGAGAAGCAGAGAATAACATTTTTACCTGATCTGTTTATCAGCCATTTAATTTGGATTTGATCCTGCAGAAACCAGATTTTTTTCTTCCCAAAGTTTTCCAACTTCTTTGGCCTTTTGACACCTACTCCCAGCAAGTGGTTTTCTAGGAGACAGAAGTAGCATCAAAATCATTAGTCCTAGTCACTGTTATAACCCTTTAGTAAAAACTGAGCAAGCTTATAGCCCTCTGTCATTCATCAAAAGAATCCTATCGGATAGATTAGGCACAACTGAACCAATGATTGAGAGGTTCTGATGCAACTCAGGACATGACATCCAAGGCTGAGAAAGACAAAACATACTATCTAGTATCTAAGGGGGATTGCAGACTGCCAGAAATAGTGCAAATTGAGTTCACTTTTAGGGTTAGGGTTAGTGCTAGGTTATCATGGGAATTGTTTTTTTCCTGACACATTGAGCCTTCTCTGTCAGACAGCTCTGGTGCCACAATAAAATACAGTTCCCATGATTCCCTAGCACTAACCCTAACCCTAAAAGTGAACTCAATTTGCACTATTTCTGGCAGTCTGCAACCCCCCAAAGTCTTAAATGTGCAGAGGGCAAGCTTAAGATCTTCAGAGAAAAGTACTGAGTGAGACTCAAATTTTGCAGAAAGTCACAAATTCTAATTAAGGAAGGCATTCTGCTCTTTCATTTTCAAGTGCAGTGAGTTTTCTTGGGTTATCTTGGCAGTGAGGGGAAGGCATTCTTGCACATGCTCAGAGGTACTGTTGACCTCTGAACAATGGAGTGGTGCTGGCTGTTGCAATAATCTCTCCTATCTTATTAACAAGTCACAACTCTTATGTCCACTGAAGAAGATGAGATTTCTTACAAAAAAGAGGCATATTATTTAACATGTGTTATAAATTGGGCATGATGGCATGCTAGCTTGTGAAAGTCCTGGTAAAATCAACACACATCTACTTGCAAACCACACACTTGAATCTTATGCAACTTTGCAATCTCTTCAGAAACCTTATCTACCGTAGATAATTTAAATAGTTACAAAATAGAGCAATAGCTAAGCAGTGCAAACCTGGAGGACTGTATGTGAAGCTATGGCAAATAATTACACTAAGGCAAACTAAAATATCTGATCTGTTACACAATATGGCATGACTGAATCTTATATACTAATCAAGGTTGCATGCAGCAATATTTATTAAAAGTCCTCTTAGAAGATGGAAAAGAGATTAAACATGAATTGTGATTATAAAGAACAACGTAGAACATCTTCATGCTGACAAGAGTTTCCATACCTATCTTTTATGAAGAAAAATATTTTATACAGACTTAACCATGATTTAATTGTCTTCCTTTTTTGTTTGTTCTTGCCTTTTTATTTGCTGTTGTTTTCAGATAAATAAGCATTATTTAAAAAAAAGAAAATCAAGAAAAGACTCTCACTTCATCTACAGTTGAAACTGAAGGCATTTACTTTTAATTTTTAAGAAAAGACTATTTCAAAACTACTTGCTCCTGCTGTTCACTGAGGGAAGTCAACAAGAAAGAAAATGGCGGAGATATCATACCCACCCACCTACCACATGGCACCAAAGTGTTTGTCAAATCTGCCAAGCTCATGAGCTAGAAAAACAGAAAGCGACAAAGATATTCTACATAGTTTTACAATGAAACTGGATAACTATTCAATGGAGGAAGAAAACATAACATATTATGCAATGCTGACATTTGTTCTTCACCTGAATGACTCTATGGATCTACATCAAAGGCTGCATCTGCAGTTCAGAAATAATGTAGTTTGACATCACTTTAACTGCCATGGCTCAATGCTATGGGATCCGGGGATTTGGAGTTTGTTGTGGCACCAGAGCTTTCTTACAGAGAAGGGTAAATATCTCACAAAACTACAAATCCCAGAATTCCATCACACCAAGCCATGGTTGTCAAAGCAGTGACAAAGTGCTCTATGGAGTTTATCACACAGGGAAAAATTGGAAGTATAAATGGTGATTAACCCGTGATTAACCCACAATTGAGTGAATGGTGTTTACACAACGTCAGTGCACAAAGCGTTGTTATCCCGTGCAGAATCTGTGATTAACCTGCACTTGTGTGCAACCGCGTGAATGGTTTTCACATGACGTTGAGACAAAATGTGATTAAGTTGCCATTATCCTGTGAAGAACCAGGCAAGAAACAACAGTAACTCATTCACCAAATTTTCCCATGAATGACTTTTTGCTGTTTCTTGCCTGGCTATTCCCTGGTTCTTCACAGGATAATGGCATTTACGTTAATGTTGTTTTAAGCATGTTTTAATGTCAATTGCGCAATTTTCACGGGTTAATCATTGTTTAAACTCCCAGTTTCCCCCGTGTGATAAACTCCTATCTCTGCAGAGGAGCTGTAGCCAAAACAACAATGATAAAGATGAACGTATTCCTATTTGAAAGCATTCTGTTGAAACAGCAAAAATTAATTACAACAAACAATAACAGCACCATATTTGTCTCTATACAGATAACTTATTGAATAGAGATAAAACTTAAATTTATTCTCCAAGATTCTTTCTGACAACTTCTGGGAAGGGGCATAAAGTACTCAAAGACAGATCCTTTTAAAGAACTTGCATCTCCATCTGCATTCCCAGAGTAAGCCACAGTGTATGTGTGGGGAGGGGGGCAGTTTGCATGAACAATTCCTGTAACTAACTACAAACTTACTAAGGAGTTTGGCCAACAAGTGAGATCACGGAAAAAGAGCAGGACAATACACCCTTCTCAAAAACTGAGCCCTTCATAGCATTACTGCTTTACTGGGTTGTGCAAACAGTAATAGTATGGCAAGTTCCCTGTAAACTGCCTGGAGGCAAACCACACTGCCTTTTATGGTTCATTGGAAATTACAACTGGCATTGTAAAATGTTTCAGCCCCGTAGGAATGGGGGAAAGGGAGTGCATTAAAAACCAGGAACCACAAGCATCCTTTCTTGAGCATTTTGCTTTAATGCCCAGCATGAACACAATCAACCACCAAATTCCATCAGGTAATTCAGGAACTCTTGCTCTCGAGGGCAGGATTGGCCCAAGACATTTTGCTGTCTGAGGCAGAGCAGAACGCTATACCTCCATGCAAGGTAAAGCACGTAAGTAACCAAAGCCGCCCAAGTTCCTTCGGCACACAATGCAGAAAATCCTGCAAACACCTCTCCGCATCTCTGGAAAAGTTAGAAACAGAATATATTTCAACCAAGATTGGTTGCTCCACTCTGATCCACTGTGGGGCCAGATTTGTGCAAGAATATTGCATTAAACAGATCCTCTTCCGTATTAGGAACTTCAGAATGAGATTAACTAGGGTATTTGCATTCTGAAAAGAAATTCTGACCTATTGTTATCATCCTTTCTAGAAAAGAACTTGACTCATTTCTCTGTACTCTGTCCAGACAGTAACCTCTTGTCTTGTCTTGTCTTGAGTACACAAGAATAACTAAAAGTTGTGGCACACCCACAACAGGAATGGAGGACTGGATTTGGGCTCTGCTGGCATCTTATGGTACTGGTGCTGGCTATCTACAGGACTCTGAGGGTAGAGCAGTGACTTTATGCTGTCTGTTAAACATGATTATAGTTTTCTGTCACTTACGGCCAACCTGTATACAGTCGGCCCTCCATATCTATGGATTCTTTATCCACTGATTCAAGCATCCAAAGCTTGAAAATATTTTTACAAATATGTAAATTCCAAAAAGCAAACCTTGATTTTGCCATTTTACATTTTACACCATTTTACTATGCCATTGTATTTAATTGGACTTGAGCATCCATGGATTTTGGTATCCACAGGGGTCCTGGAACCAAACTTCAGCAGATACTTAGGGCCCACTGTATTATATAAATATTTACTAACACATTGGCTTAGACGACCTTAACTCAAGGGTGGCTGGTGTCTCTCTCATGTGGGGTAGTGAATCCACTCCAGGTTTTAAACTAAGGTTTAAATAAAGGAACTTTCCAAGGTGCTGGCCCCCTATCCTGCAAATACCTTCAGCACATCTTGGAGAATTACTTTAAAGCTTATTTGAAGCTTGGTGTGGATTCACCACTCCACTTATATTGTAGTTCCCAAACCACCAGAAGTATTCCTAAAACTTCTCACCACTGCAGCATATTACACTAGAAAATGAATGGGAAATGTCTGCTGAAATCTGAAGATCTTGTCAAATAAATTCTCCCCTAGTTCAAGTCTGGGTTTCATTGCAATGTCAAGTTTGTTGCCTTCCCTCATAACGTAGCTAAATCCATTTTAAATTGTGCAAAATAGTTTAAAATGCAGAATTATGTAAATTTGTTCAATGTACATACATTCATAGGGCTTGACAAATCTGGAGATTCTCCAAGAAGAATCTGGATAGCACAATAACATTTTTAGGGAGGAAAACTCCTTTCAATTTATGTAATATGTTCATACTCTGCTCTCCCCCACCCCAAATGTTATTTTGCACTTCAGCAGAGATTTTCAGTACATGTGGGCGTATGATGGAATGAGGATAGCATTCAACATCTTCTGCCAGAGACTCTACTGTCTACATTTCATACTAGCTGATTGCAAGATATATCCTTCTTCAGCCTCATATTCTTTCTTGATGCATGTATGTGAGCTGCAGGCTGCAGCTTTCCTTAGTCTTCAGAGATGAAATATTTGCAACTATATTATCAATAGATACTAAAAGCTTGTGGGGGAGGAGAGAAGACCAAATCCTCTCTGTGGTCCTAATGAAAAATGTGTCCTGGGAGAGAAATCCACACCAGGACGGACATGTTCCTCACAAATTTTGAAGGTAACAGATGTACCTATATGGCTGAAACTAATCTCAACAAAGCCCACAAATCTTCCAGACAGGTAGGGTTGACAGGAAGGTCGAAATCCAGAGGACAATGCACTTCATTGTGTGATGGAAGAACACATTCTTTAAGAGAACAGAATGAAATGAGCCAAAGAAGCTTCAATGGTTGCTGTATGAAGATCTGAGCCAAATATCTCTTCCAAATAAGGAAAGAAACCCATATTAAGAAGCTGCTTTTCCTCATTGTTTAGCACATAGCTAAACACACGGGGAATTTTGCCAGCTATATTACCCTCAGAATAACCCTATGACTCATGTCATTCTAATTCCATTTTACAGATAAGGCACTGAGGAGAAGTATGTGTTTGAGAGAGAAGAGGAGAAGAGACAGAGACAGATCGCTGAACAGGTCGGACACAAAAGGGGACTGGCAAACCCAATCTTTATTCATTGATTTAATCATTCCTCTTTCAGAAAAGACTGGGTGCTGTGTGTATGTTTGTGCCTTGTGACTTATGGAGACTCCATGAATATTTCATTGGGTTTTCTTAGTCAAGGAATAAGCAGAGGTGGTTTTGTCAGTTCCTTCTTCTGAAATATCAGCACCTGGTATTTGTTTGGATTATAGATGGACATCAGAATAAAGAAAGAAAAGAAGAATTTACTCCTATGGAGATTATCACACTACACTCTTAAAGCATTGCTATTGTACTTTAACTGTTCTGGCTGCCTCCTGTTACATTCTGGGATTTGCAGTTTAGGAAGGGGCATTTAGAATATTCAGCCAAAGAACTCTTAGGCATCACTGAACTACAAATCCCAAAATGCAACAGGAGGCATTCAGAGCAGTTAAAACAGAATAGCAGTGCTTTAAGAGTGTAGTGTCATAATCTCCTAAATCTGTGAATATTTGGCTTTTATGACTGTTACAGATTTCACTCCAAATATGTATTTCTTGCCACAAGATGCATCAGATTTGTGTTTTTAAATTGGACTGCTACAGGAACCATCTGTGTGTAGCCATCCACCTTAATTGGGATGGTCCTGCTTCACAGAACCATCCTCAACTACCAATTTAAATTCCACCTGCAGATTTCACTGTATTGCTCAACTTATTTCAATAGAAAGAAAGAGCATTCAAATGACTCTAGGTAACTGAGATAATATTTTTAGATGAATCAGACTACTGGAACAGGGAGGGTGAGGTTTGGTCTTCCAGATGTTGCTGATTGCAGCTGGGAGCAACTCTAGTAGGCATAGATAAGGATGAGGAATGCTGGGAATTGAATTCCAACTTCTGGAGGGCCACGCTTGGTCAGTCCCCATTCTAGAAACAGAATGCTGCGCAGCATGGACTTACAGGCTATACATTATAGCCCTCAGTACCGAATTCCTTTTTCTGGACAAAATAGAAAGATTGCAAAGAGATTGCAGCAGTTGAGATTGCCCACTGAGCCTGGGGGCTTTCATGGATCTATGTAGCAGGTGTCTTGGCTATTCATATAATATACTCACCACAGCACAGCTCTAAACACACCTGATCTCATCTAATTTGGGAAACCAAGTAGGGTTGAGACTTGGATTTCACCAGGGGACATTACAGATCTCCAGATAGGGAAAAATTCCCACCTGAAACTCTGTACAGCTCTTGCCAGCTAGATAATATTGGGCCAGACGAACAAACAGACTGGCTCCATATAAGGCAACTTCCTATGTTTACATCAAACCATTTGGGTTTTTTTCTGTAGTGAAGGTGTAACTACTCTCATCTTGTGGCATTCTGTGGTCTGAATTGCAAAGGTTAGTGGCCAGACAGCAACCAGCATTTATAAAATGATTTAGAGAGAATACTTCAAATACTTTTGAGATGTGATGCTGAAGAAGAGTACTTAGGATACTCTTTATGGGCAGCCATAAAGACAAACAAATGAGTCCTGGAACAGATCAAGTCTGAAATCTCCTTGGAAGCCAAGATGATCAAACTGAGACTGTCGTATTTTGGCCACATAATGAAGGCATGGATCACTAGAAAAGACAATAATGCTAGGAAAGGTAGAGGGGAGAGGAAGGAGAGGAAGACCACATGCTGCATGGTTGGACTCAATCAGGGTGGTGGTCATGGACATGAATATGCAGGACCTGAGCAGAGAAGTGGAGGATTGGGGATCTTGGAAATGTCTCATCCATAGGGTCGCTATGAGTTGGGATTGACTCGAGGGCAGCTAACAAGAAACTTTTCCAGCACCCTGCAAAATAGACCAGAACTGTGTGTGTGTGCCTTCAAGTCACCTGTTGACTTTTGGTGACACCATGAATTTCGTGTCCTTTCTATAATACAGCAAGGAGGCTGAACATGAGAGCTCACCTAAGGACTAGTAAGACTCCAGCACCAAAACAGCTTCAGTGCTTAGTTCCAGGATGGGCTGCATGCATAATTTTAGAATCATAAAATACAATAACAGAATCACAGAACTGCATTAACAACATTTAGTCGATTTCTCTGCCACATAGTAGGAATACACAGGGATATGCAGTTATCGGTTTAGGCCTTGCTTGTACCTTCCCCAGCAGGAGAGAGAAGGGGCTAGCAGAAAAAGTGATAGAAGGAGACAGAAAAGAAAAAAGAGGCAACTGAAAAAGAAGAAAGGGATGGGCTCATTGACTTTTGACTTTGCCCTGTCCACCTCAGGGATGCTCCTCCTTCCTCACAATTACTGCCAAGGGAATGTGATATTTGGCAGCAACAAAAAAGTTTGTCCATACCATACTTTGTCTCTTAGCCACCATCCTAGAGTATACTCTCAGTCCTGCCATTTGACTGTGCACATGGGTGCACACATGAGGAAGAAGAGACTTGAAAACTTTTTGAACTTATCAACTTGTATAAACAGTAAGATTAAACCTCCACAGATATGCAAATTGTTCCATGTACACATACTTTTCTCTCCACAGTTGAGCAGATGCCCCTCTGCTAAGTAAAGAATGTTGCGTGGCTCAAAAGTTCAAAAGTAGTTACCTGACGTCAGCAGAAATCCAGCCAAGAACAGAAATGATTAACTATTTTGTATTTTATTCCTGGGAGATCAATGTGGCAACAGCATCAGGAATGTTTCCTCTAAGATTACTGCTGTATAAATCTACTGTAGGAGGCAGGCAAATCCAGCTTCCCTCTCTTTCTCAGTCATCCATTACAAGACCATTGAGACAACATCATGAGTGTTAACTGTGGTATTTTAAGACTTCTCTTATACACTAGTCAAGTTTTCTTGGCAACCCAACAAAACAAATACTGTGCAGGCCAGAAATACCTGAATGGCCAAAATAAGGGACATTGCTTAGGTTTACCTTCTATTATTACATTGGATATTAAAAGGCAAGGCAAGGTGTCAGAAAACCACATTTGCTCTGATTACCACAGCTATGCTAAGAAATATATAAATCAAATTCCATTAGACTGATTGGCTGTATGTTATATTCAAAACAAAGGGTTCCAGGCTATAATGTTAATTGAAATCACAGACTGAATGACCTTGTGAGACTAAAAGTCTGTTTCATCTATTATGTATTACAACGTGATAGTTACTTGTCAGATTGATAATACACATATAGAAGTTAAACTCTTAAACTGGAGCTTAATACCATCTTTCACCACAGAGCATCACGAAATATTACTCCTTGCCCTATAACTGTATGATGCCCCATAGGACATTAATTCCTACAGTGTTGTTAGAGAGCCAGCATGGTGTAGTAGTTTGCACTTTGGACTATGACTCTGTAGAACAGGGTCTCAGCCATGGAAAACCACTGGGTAACATTGGGAAAGTCACACTCTCTTAGCCTCAAAGGAAGCCAAAGGCAAAGCCTCTCAGAACAAATCTTGCCAAGAAACCTCTGTGATAGGTTCCCCTTAGGGTCACCATGAATTTAGAACGATTTGAAGGCACACAACAAACAGTGTTATTAAATGCAAATGATGAATAAAGTGGGTTACCGTTCATACAACAGACTATTTTAAGCCTATTAGGATAGCTGAACTATACCCATTTCTTACTGGCTAAAATTTCAAAGCAGCAAGCATTACTAGAAGAAAAGCACAAAAGTACAGCTACGCTTCCAAAAATGCATCACAGCCAAGACAGATGACAGAATCCTTTAGTTTCATTTGTCTTTCTAAAAATATTTTTTAAAACAGAGAGTCAATCCAACACTTTGTTATATTTAGGCTTAATGGGGCTGATGTCTGAATAGGCAAGAGGTTAGCTATGTGGAGCTTACTATTAGTCTTCAACAGGGACTGTCCATATTTTAATATCATTGAGATCGTTTTAAAAACCTGGATATTCTTCCCCTGTTTGGCCTCTTTTCAGATTACAGACTGCTTAGGGTCATATCTCTTCTTTGTCATGTGACACACACAGATTAACTTTACCAATTTCCTCCACTTCCTCCTTTTGTGGAAAAAAAAATTGTGTTTTAACTGTGTCAGTCAACTCTGTTAAATCAATCACCAGAATACCAGTTGGAATCACATTTTCTTATTGTCGTTGAGATACTGGTCTTTGTGAGATACAAGAGGTTAAATATTTATGTATTTATCTGATCTTCTGCCTGGGTTCTGGGTGAAAGTAAACAGATGGCACTTATATCAGAGGACTTCCACATTTTTACAAACTTTGCTTCCTATTTCCAAACACACACACAAATACACTGTGATCACACTGTGCACTGATCAGAATAGCTGCCAAAGCAAAAAGCAGCAAAGTTTTCCAGTTCTATCCATTTCTAAATCCAATAATGCTATTAAGATTCTCCCCTTAAAAATGCACCTAGTACATAAATATTCAGCAGATGTGGCTTCTCCCAATCACTGAAACACCTTGACAAAACCTGCTGAACCCCTCTCTGCCACACAGCTAAATCCTCTTTGAGTCAGTAAACTCTCAGATTATAATTTAAACACACCCTCCTCATTTCTGAGGTGCTGTACAGTAAAGTACAGTAAAAGTATCTCCTCATTTCTGAGGTGCTGTACAATACAGTAAAGTCTTTTCCACCCATGACCACAGTTAAATTTGTCTAGAAGTACAGTATTTGTTTTACAGGCTGTAATCTCACTGATTTTTCCAATAAAGTCTTAGGGTACAAAACCCAAAGCACATCTGCACTCGCAAACTACTACCATTGTATTTTTGTGCCATGCAACATTGCAGAGAGTAATACTTTAGTGTAAATATAAAAGTTATGGTCCAAACATTATTTTCGTTATTACATTTTACAGCTGCTGAGAATAATTCCAGGTTTAACCACTTAAAAAGTGCACAAATGAAGTTTTCTCCTTCACATCCCTGGACTTGCTTCTGAGCCAGAGGGAATTACCATTTCCAGCAGTAAAGCCCTAAGATGATCCTTGTGTGCCCCCTGAGTATTTCCTAATGCTGGTAAGAAAGTCAAAATATTTCAATGACTCAAGAATCCAGTCTCACACACACTTGTGTGTTCTCACTCCCACCTCTCAGATGTGCATCTATCCGACAGAGCTCTGCTTTCTTCAAACTCTCCTGAATCTGTATGACAGGCAAGCCACAAATCCAGGAGTATGTGTGTGCGTGTGTGTGTGTAAAGATCACTGTGATCACCCTTTGCCCCCTTATTACACAAAGGAAAGTGCAGGTACTTTATCCAAGAAACACAGTCTATTTTGTCACAGAGTGTCATTTGGAAATATCATTTGCTCTAGTGAGAATTTTTTGTTTTGTTTTTTTAACTTAACAAATCAGTAAGTCCAAGGTCTCTTCTGTGCATTCTGTCAAACATGATGTTAGTGATGAGTAAATCTAATGCCTGCTATCCTTTAATATGCCGTCTCTCTGTTGTCAACTGCAATTACATTCTACTACCTTGTAATTACAAAGGAAGAGCAAGACTCATTGTCACACATCAGCACAGTGCATAATATAGAAGGAAACATTTTAATCTCCCCAGGCACTTTCAACTTTATGTACATATTGATCAGAAAAGAAAAGGAAAAAAATACAAAGACCAATGATACCAAGAGGCTGCAGAACTGGATGTGTGTTGCAGTCCTTTGCACAATTTACTTGGAAGTAAGCTCTACTATGTTCAACGGTGCTTACTTGCTGGTACATATGGGCATCAGCTTTAATCAACAAATCTAGTTGCTCTGTTTGTGTTCTAAGCAAGCAACATGATGTTTTTGCCCTTAAGATCCTGTGTATACACAGAAGCAACAGAAAGTTTCTCATTATATGTAACTGGTTATACATTTAGGTTTTAATGGTGTAGTTCTGCTGGATCCCGTTATTTCTGCCAAAATCAGCTAATCCCTCCTTCCTCCCTGCATTCTAAAACCTATTTGGAGGGCTAGGAAACCATTTGGGAGCAACAGCAGGCGAGAGAACTGTAGTAGGAGTGAAAGGTGGAGAAAACCCTGATCCAGTTGCTCAGGGATACAAAAATACACCATTGGATCTTAATTGGTACTGGGTACAAATATTTAGATCTGTTTGCAGATACTGTCTCTGTGTCCACTTTCCATATCTTTGCTGGTTGTCGTGTACCTTCCAACTTATGGCAACCCTACAACTAATCTTTCACAGGGATTTCTTGGCAAGATATGTTCAGACAGGGTTTAAATTTGCCTTCCTCTGAGACAGAGAGAGTGTGACTTGCCCAAGGTCACTAAGTGGGCTTATACAGCTGAGCAAGGATTTCAACCCTAGTCTTCATAATCACAGGCCAGCACTCAAACCATTACAGTACGCTGGGTCTCTTTAACCAAGATACAAACATTTTTTTTTCCAGAACTGAGCTGGCCACACTGGGGATTTTAGTTTTTGGGATGAAAGTGTAAAACTTTGGGTACAGTCCCTAAAGATCTGCTGCCTGAGACCCTAGCTCTGTAACCCATTTGAATTTGACCATCCTGCCTTAGACTTGTACCTGTATGCCTTCAAGTTGTTTCTGATGTATGGGTGCCCTACAGTGAATCTATCACAGATTTGTTCAGAAGGCAATTCTTCATAATAATAATAATAATAATAATAATAATAATAATAATAATAATATTGAAGGCACACAAAAATGTCTTTGCCTTTCTTTGAAACTGAGAGAGTATAACTTGCCCAAGGTCACCCAGTGGGTTTCCATGGCAGAGTGGGGATCTGAACCCTGGTTTCCCGAGTTGTAGTCCAACACTCAAATCACTCTGCCTTACAGTACAGTAAATATGTGGTCCTACAGATTTGGTTAAGTCTACACTCTGACCAGTCTCAGTTGGTCAGGGATGACAAAGGTCACAGACCAACAACATCTGGAAGGGCATGTTCTACATCCCTCCCATATCAACTAAGTGAAGGGGCACAATTTCCAAAACAAACCAATTCTGTTTAGCACTGTGGAATGACAGGGCTGGGATATGGCACTGAGAGCAAGATCTAGACTTCCATGCAGAGCAGCTTTCCCTAATCTGCTGCCCTTCAGAGGTTTTGGACTTCATCTCCCATTTTCCCACACCACTGGGCCGTGTTACCAAGGGGTGATCAATACCGTTCTCTAAAACCTCTAGACATCAGAAGGCTGATGTAAAGTATGAAAAACCTTACTTGACGACTCTTTCTAGAAACAAATACCTCCATGTTCTTGATCATTTCTCCTACACCTATGAGAAGCAGGAATGTTTCCTTTTGTGGGAGGAGGCACATGCAGGTGTGCATGCACCACAGACATTTGTGAGGTGTATAGAAATCAAAAAGCACAGGACACAGACAACTGAGGAAAAAAGCATGTGTGAAAGGTTTCATACTCACCATATGTGACATGAGCCGGTGGAGGCAGTTTAACCCATTCAGGAGTGAGTGGAGTTTTATGTAATCAAGTAATGACATGTGAAGAGAATTATTTGCACATATGAACCAAGTTCCACACTACAGTTTCTGCTGCCTGAGACTCTAGCTCTGTAACCCATTTGAATTTGACCATCAATTGCTGTTAGAAATAGAGAACACATCAATTGCTGTTAGAAATAGAAAAGAATTGTGTATAAAGTGTATAAACTTTATTTGTTCACACTCTTCTTGCCTTTATATTCCTCAGGTACATTCATTTTGCTGTTGTGTGCTTTCAAGTCGTTTCTGACATTGTGCTCCTCAGGCGACCCTATTATGGGTTTTCTAGGGCTGAGAGCATGTGACTTGCCCAAGGTCACCCACTAGGTTTCCACAGCCAAGTAGAGAGTCGAACCCTGCTCTCCAGAGTCATAGTCCAAAGCTCACATCATTAAACCATTACAAATTGCGCTGGCATTATATTCATTTGGATCTGGCGAAATATGAACAAAATGCCATTCTGTTTCATTTGCTTTTAGGAAAGACATGGTTTTTAAAAGGCAACACTTAAAAATCATATTGGACTGGGAGACATCTGCTTTCCTCATTTCATTTGCTGGGATTTATTTTTTGGAGGGATATAGATTTCACACTTCAGAAGAAGGCATTATTTTGAAATGTCAAATATTAAGATGTCTTCCTTTGTGTGCTCATTCTGGATATACTGTCTACAGATTTTTATTTTCACTGGAGCCAAGCACTAGGAAACAAAACTGTATTTTCAGATCCTAATTTTGCAGCAGCATTTCAAATCTGTTTCTCAGGCTGCCTAGCAACCGCTTTCTTCTCTGGCTGAATGCATTTCTCAAAAAGATTTATTTTGTGGTCCTGTTAGGTTCTTAACAAAATAACAGATCAATTGTCACAGTTCTACATTACTAATGAGTGTGCCTACCTATTCCTTTTGGCCACTGAAACAAACAAAATCCTTAAAAGAGTCAGCATGCTGCAATTACTGCATTGTCTTTACATTGGGAATCTGCTGGTTTACTGGGGTGGGAGGGGAGAATACACAAATATCTTACAAAATAATCTGAACATTGGCGGTTCAGGAGACACAGCACTTCAGGAAGCAAGTTGACCACTGAAAATTACTGGAGGCTGCACCACAATGGGGCAAAGCAGAAATACCTTATGAGGTGTGTGTATGTGCCTTCAAGTTGATGTATAGTGACCCTCTGAATTTCACAGGGTTTTCTTAGGGAAGGAATACTCAGAAGTGTTTTTGTCAGTTCCTTCCTATAAAATATAGCCTACAGCACCTGGTATTTCTTGGTGGTCTCCCATCCAGGTACTAACCCTGCTAACTTCCAAGATCACAGGGGACCTGGTAGTGCCTTTAGGGTATTTAGGCACTTCATTATTACATAACCTTTCCTAATCTGGCATTCTTAGTACCATCTCTCAGAATCTGGAAATCGTAAAGTTGACTATTACTGGTCTAGCAGAGGCAGAGGCAATCAAATGAAGGGCATGCAAACTATCATGCCCAGGTCTTGCATGTCCTTGGAGGCAAGTGGTGCAGAGAGATTTAAGATGATCATGAAATTGTGGAATCCAGATAGGGAACTTTCAAGATCTGAAGAACAAATACACATTGGGGCATTTCATGTCATGAAACAGCAATATTTAAACACTATACAAGTGAATTTTTAAAAAAAAAAAACACTACGTTCATTCTCTTCCCACAGGAGGGATATTGAGCATGCCTAAAAATATTTACATTGCATTTCTAAAAGTGGAACTGCTTCATGCGACACTGGTTTTCTCCCTTTATTTTTAAGCTCAGTATGTGTGTGTTTAACCATCACATTTACTCATATCATTTCATTATTAGATTTAATATTAATAGCTATCTAAATAGGGGAGGGGAACAAAATATAATTTTTGTATGGAGCAAAAAGACAGGCATGCTATTTTTTTTCTTGCAAATAAATTCCAAAGCTTTTCTGCCTCTACATTTCAAGCAACTTCACTTTGAAACCATTTGGATTTTTGAGATTTATGAACAGACTACAGCTAAGGAACAGATTTTCACATTTTGCTGTTGACCTTGAGCAAACCTTCTTGACTTGATTCACTCTCATGTAGTCTACCTGGGATGAAAGATGCAAGCTGTTTCTTTCAAAATGCAATTTGCAATTTGTTGTGCACCAAATGTGAGGATGCAAAACACATAGTAGGGATAAAGCATGGCCCTCCAGAAGTTCCTGAACTGCAACTCTGATGTGGCCAGCAGAGTCAATGGTGAAGGATGGCTAGAGCTGTACTCCAAAAGCCTCCAGAGGTCTATGGCCGGGTGCAGCTAGGAAAACAGTGATGCTCAGAAGTAGAAAGACCATCATGATCTCTCACTCAAAAAAATGGTTGGACAAAATATGGTCTTTAGCATAGTCTGAGATGCTGATCTAAAGAATCAGATTAGTCAAGTGAGAGTTTAAAAAGACGTATTTGAGACACCTTGATTACCATTTATTATTTATTTTATGGGCTTTATTTCCACACAGGGTCCTCCAGAACTGCAATTAAAGAGTTCTGGAAAAATAGATTCTAATGCAATGTATTGCATTGTTTTATATATAAGTTGCATCCACACTGCAGGAATAATCCAGGTTGACCCTGCTTTAACTGCCATGG
>CM034701.1:118620437-118631205 GCA_020142125.1 Phrynosoma platyrhinos | reverse complement strand
AATATCAATGTGCTATAAATGTGTGGCATGAAAGAGACATCTGACTTCTTACTCTTGGCCAATGTTTGCAAGAAAAATGTGGAACCATGGGGTCAGAGGATGCCAAGAGATTGCAAACATATGCCATACAGATGGCATTGCAAAAGCTTGTCACAGTCTGGGACAAAATTACAGCTTTGATCTAAAGTTAAAAGGCTTGTTGAGTTAGTTGTTGGCTGGTGACACTCATCTATGTTTACGCAAACATTTTATTCATCGACTGTCCACTAGACATGTTCCAAGTTAATTTGGGTAGTTTCAGAGACTTCCCCTCCCCAAAAAAAGGCAGAGGGAGAAGAAAAGGGAGATGAAGCCAAGTGGCCAGAGGACATGAGTTATTGGTGATAAACTGGGATTGTGCCTCTGTTCCCATGAATTTTCAAGGGAAGGTTGGAAAGAGCTGCCAAAATTCAAGTACAGAACAGGACACAGGCGATACAGTTTTACTAATTTTGATCTTTTGTTCTGTTTTGATTTGGGCCTGCTCTTCAAAACTGGCAGAAGCAAAGAAGTTCATTATAGTTTAGGTGTTCCTTACAGTTCAAGACTTTGTAACTCCATTTGTAGCAAAAATAAAATAAAAATAAAAATTAAATTTGATCTATAATTATATTCTGAATCAACTGTACTTTTAATATATCAAACATGGGAATTTTATGCTAAACAAAGCTATGCATAATTAATTTTATGTTCCTAAAATAACAAAATTACTTTCAATTTGTAAAGGGTTGGGTGGGTGGGTTAATACTGCATTTTGTCCAATTATTCTGAAAATTTAGGGGGGGGAGGCTAAAAAAAAGCAAAAAAAAAAAAAAACAGGGAGAAATATTTCTCCCATGGCTTCTAGATTTCCAAATATGTTAATCTCTATGTAGCATGTAGGTGTAAGGGATAGATTTGGGCTCTA
Source organism: Phrynosoma platyrhinos (assembly GCA_020142125.1). Taxonomy (NCBI): domain Eukaryota; kingdom Metazoa; phylum Chordata; class Lepidosauria; order Squamata; family Phrynosomatidae; genus Phrynosoma; species Phrynosoma platyrhinos. The sequence goes on along the minus strand of CM034701.1, from coordinate 118,630,259 downwards.
TTCCATGCAGAAAAAAATGTCTTGGACCAGCACTGCTTGTAAAGGTATAATAATCTATTTTTAAAAAGTAGAGCAATAGCTAGCAGTGCTGGACTGCTCAAACAGGCACTTATACATTTGATTTTAGAAACACACAAGTACTGTATATCTTTGTGGGGGGGAAATGGAGACCTTGAGAACCAAGATAGCACAGCCTGTGTTGAATATAACCAAAGATTACTGAAACAACATCGAAAGCAACCTTAAGAAGAGAACTTGAAGAAAGAAAGAGGAAGGGAGAAGAGGATCAACATGTTCTACTTCATTATTTTGTGGGAATATGTTAAAGCCATGGGAGCATTCTGCAGGAGTGAAAGGTCCCATTCATTTCTCATCAGTAACACAATTCAGATCCTGCTCAAAACTGGCTGCTCCTCTTGAAAGAGAGATTCCAGAGTCCTGCCTAGAGAAAAATCCTTAGTTCTGGCAGGGAATCTTACATTACTTCACCAGCAACAATTCCTAGCAGCCTCAAATAATTGTTTGTTGAGACTACATGTGCTTATCTGAATCACCCTGGGGGCTTTGAAGCAGAAGCGCAGGTCAGAACAAAGCAGCATGCTACCTTTGGTGATGCAAACCACCATTTCCCACTTCCCACCACTTAATGGGTCAAAGTTATCTGAGGTGAAAACCCAACTGCTAGAAGAAAGCCATCAGGAAATGCAGCCAGGCAAGAATAACCAGCTGAAAACAAAGCACCTTCCACAATGCTTCCTTCCTATGTTCATTCATATTCAACTTGGTTCTTAATCTTGCCATCTGGCAAGATCTGATTTCCCCATCTGGAATGCTAACTAGATTGTGAGTTTGCTTCTGCAGCTGAGAATACTACCTGGTTCCAGCAGTATCATCTACCTGCACACAGCTTTTCATACTCTTAGATGAGTTTGTTTCTTGTACTGTCATGTAGACAAACATTCAGACAAGGAAGTGGCGGAGACTCAGCCAACCCACCTGCAGACAGCATTTCTGATCCTGCTGCGGATCCACAGTACCAGGGCTGGTGTGATCTGAGCATCAGCGGACCATCTCCAACTCCTATGGCCTTCGGTAGGTTGGCACCATTATGCTCAACAACAACCAGGAGTTTGGGGTGAATTATGTTCCAAAAATGGTGGGACTTTTGGTGGGAGAGCTTCCAAAACTGTATTTACACACCCAAAGGGCCACCTGGAGTCCACTTTCAGAAATTAAGCTCAAGAAAATATGGGATAGATGTTCTGATGGGGCCAAGAACTATCTACTGCAACTGGTAACTAGAAGTAATGAATTTGTTATGTTGTGTTTCTTTTTAACATTGTATAAAAATAAAATAAAATAAAATAAAATATTAAAAAAAGAACTATCTACTGCAGGGGATCTTGAAGCAAAAGACATTCTTAGACCCCCCCTCAAAAAACAGCTCCCTTTTATTTATTTCTCTTTTATTTAGACAAACAATGGTTACATGATCTCCCACATAACAGAAATGAACTTAAAACTCCCAGTTTTAGGAAGGTTGGAAGGAATATCCAGTCCAAACCCCACCACCACCAGCCAAAAAGCCACAGTTCATACACTGCTGAGAGTTGGCCACCCAACATCCGCTTCATATGCTCCAATGAAAGAGATCTTAACACATTCCACTGTCAAACAGCTCTTTCTTTTCAGCAGCAAATTCATTTAGGACTTGCTGTTTTCAATGTCCATGACTGATATAATAATGCCCTTTAAGATGGCATCTGCCTGTTGCCGTTTTAAATTACAACTATGAATTTTTGTGTGTACCATTTTAAAAAAGGGCCAGCATGGCATAGTGGTTTGAGTTGATTCTGGAGACCAGGGTTTGATTCCCAGCTCAGCTATGAAACTCACTGGGTGACCTTAGGCAAGTCATATACTCTCAGCCTCAGGGAAGGCAATGACAAATCTCCTCTGAACAAATCTTGCCAAGAAAACTCTATGATAGGGTGGGTCGTAGAGTCACCGTAAGTCGGAAATGACTTGAAAGCACACAGCAGCAACTTTTTTTTTTAAAAAAATGACAATTATTCATAATTAATTTAGTCAATTTCATTCATTCATTCATTTAACTGTAAGTGTTTCCTTTCCTGGTGCTATTGTCTGCTAACCAGATTACTTTGAGGAGTGAAATACTTGAAAAAAGGGAGACCCAGCTGGTGAAGCCTAAGCAAAACTCTCTTCCACTTTCCCCTTTGCTGATGGTTGTCCCTAGGACACCCGCTTGCCTGTACACACTGAATGCAGCCATTCTCCAGAGGCAAAATGAGATCCTTCATGGCTTCTCTGCATGTGGCAGAAAATTTAAAATGCCCTTCCCAAATCTTCATAGCTATCCTGCCTCTCCTCATATAGCAGAAAGATTCCTGGGAATGAGGCTTACAATTAACTTCATAGTTGTTCACAGCACTTTGCCAGTGTCTGCCATTTTAATTTTTGACAAGACTATCAGTACTGAAGCTTGCTTTTTCTCCCAGCAAGTTTTTTCTTTGCCCCTTTCTTCTACTGACCCATGAGGGACATAGCAGAAATGAACCTTTTAAAAAGTGCCTTCCAGTCATTTCTCACTTATGGTGACCCTAAAATTAACCTGTCATGGGGTTTTCTTAGCAAGTTTGTTCAAAGGAGATTTGATTCTCTTTGCTTTCCTCTAAGGCTGAGAGAGTGTGATTTGCCCAAAGTCATCTAATGGGTTTCTGTGGGCTAGTGGGGATTCGACTCCTTATTTCCCAGAGTTGTACTCCAACACTCAAACCATTTCACAATGCTGATTCTCAGAAATATTTCTAATACAGTAAATAAAGGTGAGAGGAATAAAAAAGTCTGCTATGCTGTCTCTCAACTCTGAATTAGACCACAGGTTCACAAAATCAGTGCCCAAATCTTCAGAGCCTTATAAATCTTCATTCCTAAACTCTCCTAGGAGCAGTTGAAACAACACTGTCATACTAAATATCGTCGGCTCCTACCAAGAACATTTTGTACAACCAAGAAACCACAATAATTATCATCAGTGGTAATAAATACCCAGATAGAGGAGAGATTGTTCTCAGGACCAAAGTGCCACTGAGAATAGGTGAAACCCTGTATAATTAAAGTTTAATTACTACTACTGTAGTTGGATTATTTCATAAAACCACAGAACAGAGGCTAGCATACTGTAAATTTAGCAAGTTACCCTGGTATGACTATTTATAACAGAGATAGACTTCAGGCTCATAGGCTCTACTTTGCTTTTGTCCTGTTTCTTTGGAACTCTAGAATCCACCCACCAGACCCAAATGAAAAACTATGTCTCAGGTGTTACAAATACATTGAAAATTGAAGATCAAGGGTGCCTTTGTGCCCAGGAATTTGTCTCTGGCATCATAACTGAGCTCACAGTTCCTTTCATTTCAGTGGCCTGATTTGAGATGGAGGAACCTTCTCAGTGGTTGTCCTTAAGGCTCTGAAACCTAGGGAGGATAGAATGTCCTCTCTTTGCTATTCTTCCCTCAGCAAGAATAGGCCAAGATTGTTTATTATTTACTATTATTACTATTACTATAATTATGATTTCAAAAGGCTTTTGAGAACTGAAGGTTTTAAAAGAAAAAGCTTTTAAGAGCATGCTGCAGTGCATTAATTGCACTGCTTTTTATTTGCGTTTTAACATTTAACATGAGCGTTACATTGTTCTTAGTATTGTTCTTAGTTTAATTTTATTTTAATGTTGAACTTTTTAATTTTTTAACTATGTTATGTTTATTTTAATTTGTAAACAGTCTTTACTCCAGGTTTTGGGGAAAGGTGGGATATAAATAAAGGTAATAATAATAATAATAATAATAGATGGGCTGAATGAAACTGTCGTGTTTGTAGACACCATAAAAAACAACTCAGATTGCCGTAGGCATTCTGCTGTAAACCAGCCAGAGATCTATCAGCAGTTCCTGGTCTACCTACTGCCCACACATGAGCGTAAACAAGGGATAAGAATCATGCAGCTCTTCAGATTTTTTAAATTATTTATTTAAAGTATTTTAGTTATCACCACCCAACTCACAAGGGCTCCTGAGGAGATGAACAAATAAAAACAATACAATTAAAACAATACAAAGATAAAAACATTTTTAAAGAGACAGGGTCATCCTAACTTCCTTGGGCACAGAGTTCCACAGTCGAAGCACTGATACAGAGAAAACCCTGAGATGTCGAGACACGCAAGAGGGCCTCTGAAGATTTCAAATTTCTGGCAGGCTCATATGGGAGGAGCTGGTCTTTCAGATATCCTAGTACCAAGTTATTTAGGGTTTTTGTAGATCAACACCATCACTTTGAATTCAGCTTGGAAGCAAATTGGAAGCCAGTACAGTTCTTGCAAGACCCATGTTCCATAACTTCTAAAATGCACAAATGACACCAGGCTAGTTGCTGCATTTTTCACTAGCTGCAGCTTCCAAACACTTTTCAAGGACAGCCCCACATAGAGCCCATTGTTACTGGATTGCAACTCCCAGCAGCTTTAGCCAGCATTACCAAGGTTGTTGGGTTATGGTAACTTCAGACCAAGATGTGAGGACCACATGATTCCCACCCCTGGTTTATATATGGAGAGAGAGACCACCAGTGTATTCCTTAGCACAGATGTAATTCTGAGAATAGACAGCTTTGTTTATTAACAGACTCACATTATGGGATATATGGGAATAGCATTCTGAGTTCTGTGAAATATAAAAGTTTACATGATCTTAACACCAGCCAGCCATTATCAATATATAGCTATCATTTCTCCCATTTAGAACTTCTTATCCTCACAAACCAACCTGAAAATAGGCTTCTTAAAAATCATCTGTATGCATTCCAGGCTTGTAGTGTTTTCTGTCTATAACAAGCCTACAACAAGCCTACTTAAACCACAGGCTTATCAACAATTACATCACAAAGAAAGAACAAACAAGATTAGGCGCCCGATCACTGTCTATGCTTGTTGAAGCTTCTTTGCTGAAGTCTTGCCATTTGGGCAAAACTAAACAAATACAGGACCAGGAATTTCAGAGCAGTACTACAGTGATATTATGTCTGCTCCAGTTAAATATCCGCTCTGTGTCAAGTGAAACTTTAGACTGAAGAGTAAAAAAATTAGACTAGAATTCATTTTTTAGATCTCCATAGCTTTGAAAACAACTACACCTCTCCTTGTCATTAAGGATATACAATAAGAAAAACAAGTAAAAATAATTCAGCCAATAAAAAGCGTCCTTTTATTATCTTCAGATCATAAATTACCCAATTCCAACCCCATGCCCACCAGATACATTGGCAAAGAAAGAGAAACCACCACTCACAGATAAATATGTTAGACTGTAAGACCCCTTACTGTATTTTTTAAAACAAACATTAGCACTGATATACATAGCACTTTAAGTAAGCAAAGCCATTGCCCAAAGGGTTTACAGTCTCAGATTTCAGAAGACATCAAACACACGGGATGAAAAGGGTAAAAACAGGACATCAAATTATACAGTTTCTGCAATCTACTGCAACAAATCCTAATATTGACACTAATAGTATAATGTATATACTACAATATATATGATTGTGTATATACTCCCAATAGCAACAAATTATCCATATCATAAAGTTTCCCAATAATAAATATTTGTTTATAGGACAAGGCATCCAATGTTCACGGCACACTAAAATAAATGTTTCCTTCAGCAGCCACAATTGGATTTTCACACACAATGCTAAACTATGGTTTAGAGTTATAGAAACAAGCCCACACAAATCTCCACACTCCAACTTGTTTCTTCCTTTGTGTAGCTGTGAGACAGTGGGAAGCATTTATTTCCACTTTTAAAATAACCAGAATTCCCCATCATACCCCCAATCTAAAAACATAAAATTTGTGAATTTAAACTAGCCAGGTTCTAGTGGTGGCTTATATCCTGGCTTGTTCACCAAACCTTAGTTTAAACCAGCCTTCTTCAATGTGAAGACTTGGTCTATATTCCCTCCAAATGGCTTTGCCTACATTCCCTTGTCTTCCTAGCCAACACTGTTCATACTGGCCTAGGGACAAGGAAGGTGTCGTACATCTGGAAAGCACCAAGTTGAGGAAGCCTGGTTTAAAACAACAACATTAGGAAGAGCATCATGATGGGAAGAGCTGTTTGACAGTGGAATGTGCTGCCTTGAAGTGTAGTGGAAATCTCCTTCTTTGAAGGGTTTTAAACAGAGGCTGGATGGCCATCTGTTTGGAGGGCTTTGATTGTGTCTTCCTGCATGGCAAGGGATTGGACTGGATGGCCCTTGTGGTGTCTTCCAACTCTATGGACATTTTCACATGGGGTCTAAAGCAGTCCCATCCCCGTCCCATTGCGGATCCTTTTCCCCTGTGTTCAAACGACGTCGCAGAAAACCCCGTCCCATTGCAGCATCATCCCCGTTCTTTTCAATTCTGCTTTCATTGGGGAATTACATTTTGCCGCGACCAGAATCAATCCAGAATCATACCGGAATGATGCTGCTTTCTTGTCTGAAGCAATGGGGTCTATTCCGGTATAGTTCTGGCTTGATTCCATGCCACTTTCTTGCCGCTTTGAGACCCCGCGTGTGAAAACGTCCTATGATTCTACAATTCACCCATATTCCGACATAACTGGAAACAGAGAAGTGGAAGCAAATTATCCTGCCTCCTCCCCACAGCCCAGCCTGAGGAGGAAAGAAGATAGGAACATGGAAAATGCAAACCTACTATTTGTGCCATGTAATATAGGGTATTCAACTATGGCAGTCTAGAAAATTTTAGATTGCAGTTCCCATAACCCTTCATCACTGTCTAAGCTGGCTAGGACAGATGGGAGGTGTTAGCCAACAACATTGGAAAGAGCATCAAGATGTATCAATTAGCCTTAAAACCAAACCAGCCTAGTTAATGTTGCTTAATGGGTCAAACTGCCATATTGCAGAGTTTCCTGACAATGTTCCATCCAGATCTGCTAGACTACATCTCCCACCATCCCAGCCAAGATAACCACTGGCCATAGTAGACTGCAGGAGGAAATGCAACAGAAAGTTTGTGCATAACTCTTGGCACTCTCCTTCTATTAATATCCTATAATTGAAGGTGTTATTTATATCCTCACCATTTGCCTTAAGTGCATCAAACTAAAAAAGTCAGGATGACTTCTTCCAGTCTTAAAAATTATGAAGACCATGTTGGAAACGTAATTTGGAAATATGAATTTTAAAAATGCTCCAATTCCTTTTCCCTAGTACATTGTAGAGTATTCCCTACAGCTTCTTAAGTCTCTTTTCTGCAGATGCAGTCTTGAGTCATCACCTAAAGTAACAGAAACAGAATTGCTGCAATGCCCGGAAGAGGACACGGTCATTTGTTAATGGGCTTACTTCAAATAGTTACTAGAAGCATACACAAGGTCTTTGTGCTGAAGTGATCTAATAATGTGCGCAGTAATTACATTAATTCAAACAGGTCTCATGTGCTTCGGGGGAAGGCATGGCCAAATTCAGACAGGGAACGCTATGCATGTGACACGAGGATGGATGAAAGGAAATGAAATATGAATGATTAACATTTCTAAAGCAGTTTTAGAAGGAAGAAATATTTGTGAATATTGCAGAATACATCACCTATTGGAATACAATTCCCACCATTACATTCAACCAGGAAAAGAGTGATGAATGACAGTGTGTGCATGCCTTCAAGCTGCCTATCGATTTATGGTGACCTCATGAATTTCACAGGGTTTTCTTAGGCAAGGAATACTCAGAGGTGGTTTCGCCAGTTCCTTCCTCTGATACATAGCCTAAGGCATCTAGTATGAGTAGCCACTAGGAATATTCTAAAATTTCTATTTCAGATATATTGTAGAACTAAATTCTAAAGTACTAATAGTACACCCAAACACCAACTGGAACTAGGGGAGGGAGGTCTCTTGTGGGGTGAGTAGACTGCAGTCTGAAGAAAAACCAACTCAAACTATGTCGCCAAAAATGATGTAGGCAGTAGAGCTCTGTCTTTCATTACAAAGAGGAGGAGGAGGAGGAGGAGGAGGAGGAATAACAACAACAACAACTGCAGCAGCTTGGGAAATGTAGTCTCTTGGCCTGTAACTCCAGATTTCCCCAGCTAGCCACTGGACACACTGGCAGGATGCACTTTGAGCACTGTAGATCAATGAAACAACTTTTCCAGCTCTGCAAAATAGTATGTCCATATTATACAACAACAGATGTAATCTTATTTAAATATTACAGGCAGCCCTCTATATCCATGGATTTTTTTCATCCATGGATTCAACCATCCACAGCTGGAAAATATTTTTTAAAAATCTACAGTATATCTGAAAGGCAAACCTTGATTTTCTCATTTTATATAAGGGACAACATTTTACTACACCACTATATATAATGGAACTAGAACTTCCACAGATTTTGGTGTCCATTTGAGTCCTGGAACCAAATACAAGCAGATACCAAGAGCCCAAGTACTTCCTAGGTTTGAATTAACACATGAGCAAGAGCCATAACCCCATCCCCTGCATTGTCAATTTTCTTATGAGGAAATCATCATGTCAAAAGACAAGCTCCTATTTGCAAGGAGACTCTTTTAGTGAGCAAGAACCTTAATCTTCTAGGGGCCTTGCTCATGTGCAAAGTCTCTAAATGGACAGGAATGTCTCTTCAGGCATGTCATTTTCCTCACCTGTACATTGAAGGCAGTGAAGTGAGTAACACCTGAGCTATATGTAAAACCATTTTGTGGATGAAATTACAGCTGGGAATCACATAACTGTTATAAGCTGCCTCTTGCCTGAACTCCATCATCCTCAGGAATCCTCCCCTTGAACTCTTTGCTTGTTTCTTTGCTTTTTTTTAAATCAAGAAATCCAAGGTTATGTGAAATCAGGTTGCATGCCAGATGCATGATCCTGTCCTTTCATGGAAGTATCTACATCTCCAAATCCTGAATGAATGAGAGGAGACAAAATCAAATCACATCAAAGCCTGCTACTCAAAGTCATGGGAGTGGAAGATTATCATAATCCCTGGAGTCTTTGTACCAATATTTTTGAGTCAGGGATTTACTTCCTTATTTATAGACCTGGTTCCCGTGAGACTGGCAAAACTCAAATTTGTAAAGGTAAAATGGTGGCCATAGGAGCATATAATAAGAAATACACATGGAAAATTTGCAAACAAAACGGAGAAATATGGGGTAGGAGGTAGAAATAACTCCTCAATTTCCTTTTTAAAAAATTAGTGAAAGTGTTCCACTACATTAAAAGAAAATAGATATACAAAAAAGAAAGTAATAAAAAAAGAAAAAAAAGAAGGAAAAACAGAAAAGGACAAGTTACATTGACTTCTGACTTTCCTATGGATGGTTTCTCTTTTTTATAGAAGATAAAATACCTTCTTTTCTTCCAATCTCCCCCCAACATATCATATTACTAACAATATATCTTCTATATATCTGCATCTTCAATCTAAATATCCATCTAATTTTTGTATTAAAACCTGAATCTCATCCACATTAGACACACACACACACACACTAAAAACTTCTCTTTAGCTGTAATATAATCCACAAGCATTTCTTGTATAAATTGTTTTATAAACCAGGCACCCTGCATCAGTTAACAAATTAGGAAACATACTGTCTCTAAAGGTGGTCTAGTGGTTTGAGTGTTAAACTAAGGACCTTATCAAACGGGGTCCAATGCAGACAGAATCCAAACGAAATCCCGACCTAATACGCATTATTTTTCC
>CM034701.1:118578541-118594819 GCA_020142125.1 Phrynosoma platyrhinos | reverse complement strand
CTGGATGGCCCTTGTGGCCTCTTCCAACTCTATGATTCTATGAAATTGCATTTCTTTCACAGAGAAGCCTTGCCTCAACTTTTGGCAGAAAGTGGAAACTCCATGTGAATCACCTCTTCCAGCCCTAGTCTTTGAGAGCCATTTTAGCTCCCTTGGAAACAAATCTCTTGAATATTAGAGCCATCAGCACCCTTTTGTGTCTTCTGGCCAGATACTGCCTTAGGGCAGGGATGGGAACCTGTGCCTTGACAGATGAAGCCAGGACAGTCAGTGCTGGAGCTTCATGGAAGTCACAATGTCTGGAGGCTAGCATGTTTCCCATCCTTGCCTTAGGGCAACCTGTATGACTAACCCAACTACAAGGAAAACCCCTTTAGGAGTGTAATGTCTGAAAAGACCATTCTAAATATCTTGATACTCTTGTCTTTCAACACACATCTACACTAGAGGCATAAAAACACCAGCTTGGAACGTGCTTTTGTTTCTTTCAAAGGAAGCTGTACAAAGAGATTCCTCTCTCAAAAATAAGTGCAGCTACTGAGAATAAGACATACAACACTCACTTGAAGGGATGTGGAGTGTCACGTGCATGCGTGTGCGATTACACGCTTACCTGCTTGTGTGAAACAGTCAGAGATAATTGAGATGCTTTAAACATTAAAATATTTATTTTAAAGCAGTACTTTCACCACCATAGTGCCTCAACACAGCCAGAGAACTCTAGCTAGGTCTGGGAAAGAATCCTGTTTGAAACTGCAGAGCTATTGCTGATCAGAGCTGACAACACTGGGCTGGAGGGACCAAGGGTTTGACCCCCAATATGATGCTGATTATCATTTATTTTTATAGTGCCATCAATGTACCACAGCAAAATTGTTGTTGTAATGTAAAACAGCAACAAAAAACGAGCCTATAAAAAGCATGCAATCTGAAAATACAGACAGACACACAGGCTTGGTAGCAAACATATGCACCAAAAGGCAATAAAAGAGGATGCATAAGATCTGGTCCTCCATTTGAAAATGCAAAACAAAACAAAAAACCAAAACCAAACCTCAGTGTGAAACTTGCAAGCTCCTTTATAGGGACAGTGTAGCAGTGAATCCCTCAGATTGCTATACTGTCAGGGCTGCAGATATATTCAGGTGCTGGATTAGACAAAGGAGTTTATTACACAGGACAAATCCTGTGCACAAACTAGATTTAAAGTGAAAACAACCCACTTTTGTGGGTTGTTTTTCACACGATGTTCGAGGTTAACCCAAACAGAAAGTAGACAAAACCCGCAAGTGCGAGTTGTTTTTCAGGCGACGTTTGCATGAAAGAGAAATAACGCAACAATAACCCGAACGGAAAGCTGACAAAACCTGCTCCTTTTTACTTTTGGGAACCTCAGAAAAGGAGCAGGTTTTGGCAACTTTCTGTTCGGGTTAATGTTGCATTATTTTTCATTTGCACAAATACATCTGAAAAACAACCCGCTTTTGAGGTTTTTTTCCCAGATTTTTAAATCCTGTTTCTGAGGTTCCCAAAAGTAAAAGCAATTTGCCTCTGTGTAATAAGGTCCATAGTATGTCAATAGGAGCCAAACTAGGTAGCTAGTTTGCGCTGCAGAGGGATGGGATAGAAATAAATTTTATTATTATCATTTATTACCTTTGGTGTGGTGGTGGTGGTGGGTGTACTACAATTATCACAGTGATACTTTGTAAAGAGATATATCTAATGTGACAGAAGTTCTCATTGTGTATTTGAGATAGTCTACCAGAGTTCATGTGACAGGGAGAAACACCCAGCAGTTGTAGGGCAAACTCTTCTCCCTTCTGCACAGACTAGCATTGTGCTAAATAAGCTACAGCAGACCCATGATTTTGTCAGATGGGGTGGGGATGATGGTGGTTGTAAAGAGGCATTCATCACTTCCCTTATCCATTCAGCCCGTCTTCTTCTGGTCTATTTTGTTAGCCGGCATGGGCAAGTACACATGTGGCAGCTCCCACCTCAAAGGATCCTGACCACATCTTTAGGCTGCACAAGTTAAAAGAAGTTGGCAGCATGAGCTTTTGTAAACTAAAGTCTACTTCCTCAGATGCATATGGATATATGCATATGTTATATGAGGAAGTAGACTGAAGTCTTATGAAAACTCATGCTGCCAACTTCTTTCTTTAGTTAGTCTCAAAGGTGCTGCAAGATCTCTCTATGTACTGATTCTACAGATTAACATGGCTATATCTTTGGTTTGTTCTGAGTTTACCTTCTCCACAGCTAATATTGGTATTTTCCAAAGCAGATGAAAATACATGCAAAAAATGCCCATGCATTAACAATGTACAGCAATAGTATTTTTATTAGATACTAACAGTGGGAAAGCAATGTGCCATCCAACCATGAAAAACTGCGCTACTTGTAGTGGTTAGTATGTTTATTCATGAAGGCAGCTTCCCCACCTCTCCTTTAGGCAAAAGACAGACGTTAGCCTTGACTGTTAAATTATATTACATAATTCAGCAGCCCCAAGGCTACTTTCAAGTGATTCCTTAACATAAGTTGCAAATGTAACTGTAATTATTATTGTGTTCCGTTGTAATCATTGGGACGTACTTCTGTGTAAGCTTGATTAAAATTAGGTTTTGACACTGCCATGGCTCCACGCGATGAGATTATGGGATTTGTAGTTTTGTGATATTTAGCCTTCTCAATCAGAGAGCTCTGGTGCCACCACAAACCACAAATCCCAGGATTCCATAGTATGGAGCCATAGCAGTTAAAGCAGTGTCAGGCTTTTATTTTCGTTGTGCAGATTCAGAAAACATTATGGATGCTACTTTCACCATTTCCTAGGGACAAAATAAAATGGTATGCAAGTTCACTCAGCTGATTTGATGAGAGCCAATGAACTTTATAGCCAACAGAGCTTTACAGTATTGCCTTTCACTGGCTTGCATTTTGAATAGATCGTCCACACTGTTCTGTTCAAAGCCATTTTCAATCAAGTGCAGCAACAGTGTTTCACTTCCTTTTACCAGATTTATCTTTTGTTTTAAATAAGGAAAGAATTCATGTTCAGCCAACATTAGGCTGTTACCAAGGTTTCCTGCTCCAAGCAAAACTGAATTCTTTTTTCCCTCAGACCAGAGAAAGCAAGAGCTTAAACTGCTCCATACAGAACCAGGATGAAAACTTTATTTAAAAAAAAATTAAGGAGCAAGTTGGGAAGAGGATTTGGCAAAGTTTAGCAAGTTATATTTTTTGGAGCTGTCCAAACAGCACTTTATTTTACCATTATTTTAATTGTATTTATTAGTGTACAAAATCCTGATATTTCAGCAGACCCTTCCAAAGAAGCGTACAAAATGACCACATGAGAATACCTTAATATTTCAATGTTAAAACATATTTTTTTAAAAAAAGTATAAGAAATAACATGCACAACAAATCAAATGCAGGAAAATATTAACTGAGGACTTTGCTCCACGTGGAAAAGGCAGCCATGGTAGTTTTAAATTCTCAAACCTAAATCCAGGGGTGGGAATTGTGCATTCCTCCAGATGTTGTTGGGTTACAGTTTGCAATATCCTAGCCCAAGGTAAGGGATGCTGGGAGTTACAATCCAACAAGATCTGGGTCGACTCATCCAGGCATTCTTCTGAGATTGCTAAAATGAGTACCCAGCTTGTTGGGGGCAATTAGCTTACACTTTGTAAACCACTTCATACATTGGTAAGTGAAAGTGGTAGGCTATCTCAAATGCTACTTGCTAAGATCTGGAGGATCACACAATTCCCACCGCAGCTAAATCTGTTAACTTCAACTAGCATTGAGCCATTCAATCCATTACTGAAGTAAATCTATTCTTATGCAAATCTTATTGATTCTAGTTTAGATTAGTAATTGGATGTAGGCCCCCATTATCCTTCAAACTCATGGCACTGATCTATAAATTATTACTTGCTTTTAAAAAATTGGGTTGAGGCTCATGATTTTTTGCATGTTGCTTCCATAGTTTAATCAAATATTGTGCTAGAAATTTCTTCTTCTCAGTTAGTCTCAAAGATGCCACTGGATTCCTTTATTTTTTACATTAAAGCAGACTAACACAGCTGTCTTTCGACACAGTTAATTCATATTCCCCTTACTTCTTTAGTAGCTTTTGTTCTTGGCAGCTGCGGAAGGAGTTGTTCCATGCACAGTTCAACCTGTTACTTTAGAGAAGAAGAGGAATAACATAATCTGCTTTAGTTTTATCTCTATACTAAAACACTTAAAGTTCTATATTGGATGCTGACGGATGGCCTTGCCTTGGCCAAGAAACCAGAGGAACCATCAGATTTTCTTTCCAAATGTCTGGAAAAGTGCTCATGCCACCTACTGTACATCAAATAGTAATACAGGTCCAGGCTTTTTGCTTTTTAAAGTCTACGTGGCTTAATAACTAAACTGACACACAGTGAACATGTGGGACAACCACTTGGTCAAACATGTTTAGCAAGTCACTGTACTTTGGCCAGCTACCATCCAAGTTCAGAGGTAGGTGCAGAGGTAAAGAAGAACTAAAGCAGCTAAGAATTAGGAACTGTTACTGTAAAACCCACAATTCTCGAAGAGTGGACAGCCACGGTTTCCAGATGTGAACTATTAATGATAGGCAAAAGTTTTGAAATTAGAAAAAAAAAATGAGCAAGAACTGTATAGCTGGCTGAGTATTTTATGCATTTCTCTGTGCAGAAACTGAAAACAAAATATTGTACTTTAAATCAGTTGTGGTAAATGACACAATTAAATATGAACGGAAGCACATAAAAACAAACAATTTTAAAAATCAGTGGGATCTAGATGGGTTGAAAGTGTGGATCAGTGCCTAGTAAAAGATCAGACACCAAAGTTACTTTTCACTACATTTCTTTCCCCTTCTCTCCTTATGACTAAGCTGCATTCACACTGCAGAAACAATCCAGTTTGACACCAGATGGTTTGGAGTTCAACTTCCAGGAGTCTTAGGGCATTTGCAGACTGCTAGAAATAGTGCAAATTGAGTCCATTTTAACTGCCCTGGCTCAGTGCTAGGGAATCATGGGAATTGTATTTTTTTCTGAGACCTTGAGCCTTCTCTGTCAGAGAGCTCTGGTGCTACAATAAACTACAGTTCCCATGATTTCCTAGCACTGAGCCAGGGCAGTTAAAGTGGACTCAATTTGCACTATTTCTGGCAGTTTGCAAAAGCCCTTAGCCACCCTAGCAATTGGTCAGTTAGTAGTTTGTTGTGGCACCAGCGCTCTCTGACAGAGAAAGCTAAAAATTTAACAAAACTACAAATCCCAGAATTTCATAGCATTCAGCCATGATGTTAAAGTCATGTCAAAACAGATTATTTCTGCAGTGCAGATTCAGCCTAACAGAAATGGAAAATTTATGAGCAAATGTAGGGAGATTTATTTGTATCATTTATTGTAAAGAATGTGAACAGATACTATGCTTCTTCCCAGTTACACAAGTTATATAAGACAACGGTGCTGCCAATGCTAACCTATCAATCAGAAATTAGGGGA
This sequence comes from Phrynosoma platyrhinos, assembly GCA_020142125.1. Classification (NCBI taxonomy): domain Eukaryota; kingdom Metazoa; phylum Chordata; class Lepidosauria; order Squamata; family Phrynosomatidae; genus Phrynosoma; species Phrynosoma platyrhinos. Next base: position 118,589,270 of record CM034701.1, on the reverse strand, counting down.
TTTGTTGTTAATGAGAAAATTGAAAGAATCCAGAACAAACTCCTAAGGTTGATTCTGGGAGTGTCAAGAAGCACTCCAGCTCAGGAAGAGCCAAATTTGGTTTGGCAACTGTATCAGATGTGTGTCTCCTTAGACTATTTAATTATGGGATTAACACAAATGAGTGAAGATAGGCTCCCCAAGATCTGTTTAAATGAACAAGTGCTCAAATCCCATTCAAGATCTTGATTTCTGAACTTTTCCAAAATGCTTTCATATCAAGACTTGAATATAGAAGCTGTCGGTAAGGGCAATTCTAATATCAGAAATATGTTTAAACAAAGAGTGTCAGATACCAGAGCCCAATCAGATCTAGCTGCTGTGGCTTCACCAGGATCCTTGAATTGGTTAGCAAGTGCCAAAACACATTTTCAGGATGATGGATACCTGCGTTTCCCTATGAAAAAAGACTTACGCACAACCTTCTCTTGCCTCTGCTTTGAGCAAATGGATACAAGGACAATATCAAGGCCTGTACAAGACAGACCTTGTATATGTGGGGTCTCTAAAGTCAAAGATCTAGTCCATTATTTATTGTATTGTCAGCTTTATGCTAGTATTGGAGAACATTATTTAGCCCCATTCTTGCAAAGTTAGGGTGAGCGGGATGGTGAGAATAAACTAATTTTCTTACTGCAAGGGTTCAACCCATTTGTGACTCATAGGGTCAACATTTTTGCTGTTAAAGCTACTACCCTGAGGAAGCAGGTAGTAGAAGAAGGATGAGCCCTGTCTTTTCTTGCACAGAGGGATTGAGTGACCTTTTAAAAATCATTTAACTTGTTTTAATTGTATAGAACTTCTGGTATTTTACTATTTTTTGCTGGGGGGGTTGGAGTCTGGAGACTAATTCAATAAAGAATACTTTTTGTTTTGTTTTGTAAAGAATGCATCTTTCCTTGGTAAAGGATTTGGGAGGTTATTCTCTACTAAATGACCAATGGCTATGATGGATGCAACTTCTGGAAGTTGAACTCCAAACATCTGATGTCCTCAAGGTTGAGAACCAATGTTCAAGGTGCCAGTATTAATGGGCACAATCATTTAATTCTTGATGGCAAGATGGAGAAGCACCAGCTGGGGAGAATGGGGAACATAAAATGTTTGGTTTAGGAACACTTGACAACAAATGCTGACAACCTCCTGTTTCTGACATCAATGATTAAAAAAAATCTCTATAAAACTGCTTCCTATTTATAAATTGTAGCTAAGGGAAGATATTTTACAACCGTTGCAAAATTCTATATTTAATGTCCCCTTCAATCCCTGCCCTCCAAAACATTCATTCACAGCTGTCAACTTCAAACAGAGATAAGAGGGGCATTTCAGAAGCAGGAATGGTAGGAAGAAAGGTGCTAAAGAGAACCATGGCAAAGGAAACTATCTTAGTGATGATGACTTTGATCACAATGATAGAGTGGGGGGAAAAAGGGGAGAAAGATTTGTTCTGCACAACCCCCAGTGAAGGTGGATCCTCTGAAAATCTGCTCCTATGCCATATGTGTGTTTGGCAGCCTCATTTATTTCATAGGGTTTTCTTAGGAAAGGAATACTCAGAAGTGATTTTGCCAGTTCCTTCCTTACACACATACATAGTTTTACTGTAACTGGTCAATGGGAACTCCAGTTTTGGTTTCTGTGAGTCCCTGGTTCTTTGCTTCAAAAATTGGTGACATCTCAGAAGAAAGAGGAAGAGCATAACCACATATCCAGACCATCAATGTTCTAGTAGAACTCTTTACCCTTGCTATCTTTGAGCAACCAAAGTAGATAAAATATGCAAAACACAATCAGGCATACACAAATATGCTTAATTTTTGTAGAACCCAACTTATTTTGGCATAGGTGACACTGTGGATTCTGTAGCCAAAAATCAAATGGTGTTTCTATGAATGGAAGATATATGAACTAATCTATCCCCCCTCCCTTTACTGCCCCCCTAGCTGGCTAGACATCTCAAGGAAGTTTTCAACACCTGGGCAAGCTAGAAGGGAGAAGGGAAGGAAGTCCTCCTGACATCCATATGCTTAGCACTGGATCCAGAACCTGGAATACTTACAAATAAAAGGCTCCTGTAGTTAATTCAAATTTGCAATAATGAGAGTTATTGAAGCTAAATTATGATTAGGATACACAAAGGGATTTCACTTCTTTTATAAGTTTTTAAAATAATTTGTAAGTCCTTCAGAATCATGAACACAACAGTCCAACAACTAGTGAACAGGTTAAAGAAAACTACTACAATAACCACTGCAGAGAAAGAGAAGACAACAAAAATGGAAGAATAAGAGACTGCTTCCTCAAGATCCGGGAACTCAAGGGAAAGTTCAAACCAAGGTGGGAATGCTCTATGAGCAGAAGAGAAACATACTATATGATCAGGAAGAAATATAAAGATGATGGAAGCAATACACAAAAAAGCTGTAAAAACACGATGAAAAAATGAATATGGAATGAAGAACCATATGAAGATGACCTCAAATTCTAGAAAGCAAGGTGGAAGCTGATATAATAGAAATTTAGAAGAATAAATCAGCACAGACAGATGATATCCAAACTGAATTGCTACAATCCACACAGACAGAATCAACCCTAGTCTTAAGTAAAATATACCAACAAATATAGAAAACAAAATGGTGGCCAGCAGATCGGAAAAGATCAATATACATCCCAATCCACAAAAAAGGAGACACAAAAGACTGTAGCAACTATAGAACTATAGCATTAATATCCCATACAAGCAAAATTTCTGCAGAAAGTTCTGCAGCAAAGATGCCAGTCATATATGGAGAGAGAAATCCCAGAGGTGCAAAGAAGGTTCAGAAAAATAAGAGGCACTAGAGATCACAATGCACACACACAATGGCTAATGGAACACACCAAAGAATGCCAGAAGAAAATCAGCACGTGTTTCATAAACTATAGCAAAGCCTTTTATTACATAGATCATGAAAAGCTACGGAATGCTCTTAAAGAAACAGAAGTGCCTTTACATTTGATAGATCTGATGAGAAATCTATACTTAGGACAAGAAGCTTCTTGTCCTAAGTATAGATTTCTCATCAGGTCTATTAAATGTTAGAACAATATATGGAGAAACAGAATGGTTCCCAATTGGCAAAGGAGGAAGGAATATCAACAATATGTGGCCAACACCATAATACTACCAGAAAACATCACAGACTTGGAACAATGACTAAGGAAGGTAAAAGAAGAAAGTGCAAAGGCAGGTTTACTGCTAAACATAAAGGAAACAAAAATAATGATAATTGAGGATCTACATAAATTCAACCTAGATAATGAGGAAACTGAAATAGTGAAAGAGTCCCCGTACCTTGGATCAACCACTGATAAGAATGGGGACTACAGCCAAGAAATAAGAACAAAACTAGGAATGGGAAGGGCAGCTATGAAAGAACCAGACAAGATCCTAAAGTGTAAAGATATACAGCTGAACACTCAAGTTAGAATTGTCCAAGGCATTGTATTCCCCATCACCATGTACAAGATGTGAGAACTGGACTGATAGGAAGAAAATATTCATTTGAGATGTGATGCTGGAGCAGAGAGCTAAGGATACCATGGGTTGTCAAAAAGACAAATAAATGGCTCCTAGAACTGATCAAGCCTGAATAATCCCTAGAAGCCAAGATGACGAAAGTGAGGCTGTCATACTTGGAGCACATAATGAGAAGGCATGACTCATTGGAAAAGATAATGCTAGGGAAGGCAGAAGGCAGCAGAAATTGAGGAGGGCTGCAGGCCAGATGGATAGACTCAATTAGGGAGGTCACAGGCCTGAATTTACAGGACCTGAGCAGAGCAGTTGAGGACAGGGAGTCTTGGAGATGTCTCACTCACAGTGTCACCATGAGTCATAATTGACTTGAGGGCAGTTAGCAATAAAAAATTCCTTCACATTTTTGGCAATAACTAAGTGCTAAGTAATATTATGACTGTAATGTAATGAGAGATTTTACTCTACTGTAAGTGTTTTTATTATTTTTATACAGTGAGTATCTGCTGGGGTTTGGTTCCAGGGCCTCCTGTGGATACCAAAATCCTCTGATGCTCAAGCCCCAGTAAATACAATGGTATAGAAAATATATAAAATGGCAAAATCAAGGTATGTTTTTTGGATTTCATATATTTTTGAAATACTGTCAAGCCATGGATGGTGGAATCTGTGGACATGGAGGGCCAATTGTAGTTATAGGGTATGTGTTGTCTCACTACTTAGCCTGGTTTTGTATCACAGGTTTGTGGCTATAGCATTTTAATTAAAAAAAAAAGATTAAGCGCTTATTTTTGTTTTGGTACAAGAAAAGAGATTTGCCATTTTTAAAAACAGACAGGTGTAACAATAACTAAATGTTTCAGAGATAGATCTGTGACTAGTTCCTTTTAAAAAGTAACAATTCAAGCTAAAGATGAATCTGAGAAACCACTGCATGAAAGCAGCAAGAGTGTGTCAGAGACTCAAAATTGTGCTTTAGTATTTCTGCAATGAGAGAAATTATTAAAGATGCTTACAAGGTCATTCCCACATCAGGGTCAGGAGACATTTGACATCGGTTTCCCTACTGCTAATTAGAAATAAATGTAAGTCTCTTCTGCTAGAAAACAAACTAAGGATCACTAGGGCACAGAGACATGGAGTCAACCACCTTGTTCCCTTCATCACCTTGAATTTGACAACACATCCAAGAATGGGATAGTTTCCTAAGGCGTAGGGCTAGAAATGAAATAAATATATGAATGACACAAGAGTCTAGATAGTCTCCGCTCTACTGATGCTCATGGTCTCTGTTCAAGATCCAGCAGGATATCTCCACTTCCAGTCATAATGATCAAGGTACATGTTGGACCTTAACACAATCCAGGCATCAGTTAGCCAGGGCAAAAGGCTAGAAGCAGGGTATCCACAGCCTCTGCTTTTGGAATGGCGAAGAATATGCTGGCTCATTTGCCAGTCCTTCCTGGGGTTCCACCAAGCCCATGGCACAGCATAGGAACAAGATGATGATGCCATTTAGCTGACAGCTACGTCATGGCAATGGCTGAATCTTCAGTACTACTTTCTTGGTCCAGGCCCACCCTCCGGATGGACTCCCTGTATTTTTCCTTTCCCAGTGCAATGATGGCTATGATCTCATCAGCTATGTCTTGGCGGTCACTCTCCTTCATGGCATGGATCAGCTGGTCTACGCTGTCAGGCTTATTTTCATTTTGCTGAGCCCAAGTGAAGAGCATATCCAGAATCTGAGTACTGAGGTCTTCCCTAGAGGGAAAGATTGGAGAGAAGCCAAATGACACAGTGCACATATCACTGTTAAGTCTCAATTTATTGTAAACATGTGTACTGTACCTTTCCATATCACCAATCAACTTACAATATTTATACGCATAATAACAGCTTAAAATTATAGACTATATTTTTCATTACAGTAAAAATAGGAAAACTGATTTCTGAATATGCAACAGCCATTAACTTTTGCATCAGTCTCACCAAATGCCTTCTCTAAGAGGAAAAAGGACTTTGAGGACAAGAGTCTCAGATGATAAAACTTCAGATTCTTATGGCTGATGTGGCAACATGGGAGGAACTGTACTTGATTTTTAAAACAAGGAACTCCTCCTAATCGTGCTGAAGGGAGGGAAGCTTAGAGACACAGAGGTGTATTTTATAAGGTCTAGAAACCTGAGTTGTTCTTGTTCTGATTCTGTATTTAGAGCTCCTTCCAGTCCAGTCACTGCTTATCTCCTTTAATACATTTGCCAACTGCCCAAATATTCAAAAAGTGGTATACTTACATGTATCCTTATATTTCCCAATCCTTCACAGAGGCTGTATGTGAGTGTATGGCAGTTCTGACTTAATCTGAGCAAAAACAGAATCAAGGAAATCTATGTGCACAAGTGCTGCACTATATATTTGCACGGCCCTAAATGATACAGTGTACTGTACTGTCACTTCCTAGCAGGAGTGTTCTTGTTCGTGCTTCCAATCAGTCATGTTCCTCTTCTGGATGCAAAAGCTATATGAAGCTCCCCCACATATGACCTGTTTTCCATCTCATCCCTGACCCCAAAAGCACTGAACGCTTCCCTGTTACTGACTCTCATTGGTTTGTTTCTTACTCATTTGGTGGTGGTGGTTCATAACAAAAAAAAATGTTCTTCTGTGACCTTCAGGGTTTATCCAGAGCATACCAAACTGCCTCTTGTTTCTCAGTGGTCTCATTTTGACTCTTGCAGGTGCATTCATCAAACATAAATAATTTACTCAATGCAAAAATCTTGGGACACAAACACTGAGATTGTGCTTATAAAAACAGAGACTGACTAACACTCTCCCCCACCTCCCTAAATCTGTACAGGATGGAGTAGGGTTCCTAAATCTAAATCTGTACAGGATGGAGTAGGGTTCCTAGTTAGTATTACTATTCCCTAAATCTGTACAGGATGGAGTAGGGTTCCTAGTTAGTATTACTATTCCCTAACCCAAAGAATATTGATGATAAACTATATAACAAAGCAAACAGTGAAAGGGTAGCAACAGCTGGATCCTGAGTGCTCTAACTCAGTGCTTGCCAGGCCATCTAATGTGGGAGATGAGTGTGCGTGTTTTTTCCAGTGTGCCAGGAACCAGAACCATATTTATGCCCATTGACTACAATTGCTTTTTTCTTCCCTGGAAACTCAACAGCGACTGGCAGCCAATGGCTTGGTGATTGGCACTAGTAAAAATACCACTACTTTGAGTAGCACTGTTCTAACTCACATTTCCTATATGCATTTCTATAGCTTCTTCTCCCACCTGTTATTGTACTGAATCCGTTGAATCTGCTGATAAGAGAATCCCAGGTGTAAGCCTATAGTTTGCCAATCAGCTCCTATGCGCCCAGCAATGCCAAGTAGATTGGACTGTGTGAGGTAGCCAGTTTCAGCATTTCCCAAATTCAGAGGGGGAAGAGAGAAGCCGTTCAGGGTTGCGGGTTGCTCATTCCCCTGAGATTTCAGTTTCTGATAAAACAGAACAGAAGGAGATATATCAGTCATTAATGGTATGATTGTACTGTTCTTTTAAATTGTAAGCCACTCTGAGTCCCAGTTTTTAGGGAAAAGGCAGGATAACAAATAATGATAATAATAATAATAGAATAATAGAGTTTGAGGGGTCCTTGTACATTATCTAGTCAAGCTTTCCTGTTTAAATGGGAAATTCATAGGAAGAGCAGCTCCAAGGGATGGCTGTCCAACCTTGGCTCAGAACCCAAAGCAAGCAAGAGACTGCCTCACCACCACCCACTAGCAGCACTCATGTGCTGTTGAGTCTGTTTAGGAGCACATGTTTTCGCAGCACAGAGTACTACAGTGGGAGAACCATATAGCCATAGAGTTGGAGGAGACCACAAGGCCATCCAGTCCCAACAAGATAGCCATCAGCCTCTGTTTTAAAACCTCCAAAGAAGGAAACTCTACCAGTGTTCATGGAGTGTCTTCCACTGGTGAACAGCTTGTAGTTTGATTCCATTGCTCCATGTCATAGTCTCTGGAGTACCAGAAAACAAACTTGCTCCATTCTCAATATTTAAACATGGTTATCATGTCACCCCTTAAACTTCTCTTCTCTGGGCTAAACATACCCAGCTCCCTAAGCTGCTCCTCATAGGCATGGTTTCCAGACCCTTCCTCATTTTAGTAGCCTTCCTCTGGACACACTTCTTGAACTGTGGTGACCAAAACTAGACAACATTCCAGGTGAGGTCTGACCAAGCAGAAGAGTGATACTATTATTTCATTACTTAGCTTATCAGAGCCCATTCTTTAGAGCTTTGGATTTAACAAGAGTCTTGTGCTGTGTCTACTTAGAACTACAATGAATACAGGGTTATTCCCTTTAAGGCCAATATTAAACAGTATGGGACCAAATTAATTGCCAAATGAGTGAAGGATACTTTCAAAATAGCATTTTGGGTTGTGGGAAGCCCTGTTTTTATATCGTTAGTATTTTGGCTATCATGGAACCATGGAATTAGTATGTGAATAAGGATATGCAAAACCCCAGCTTGCTCGCCCAGAGAAATCCTAGAAGATAGGAAGATAAAAACAGGGAGAATATTAATCTTTTGCTTTCACTGGCTCAGATTTTAAGAGAATATTAGCTTCTGTGGAATTCTTGATAATAGCTATTGATGAGATGAGTGCTAATTATCTCCAAATAAGGAACAGAATAACTTGCTGAAATCCCCAAGTAACTGTCAAGCATTCAAGTGATATAAATGTGGAGAACTTAGGAAGTTTTTTAAAGTGTTTGTATTAAAGTGGAAACATATAAAGACAAAAGCAATTTCACAATGAACTGTATAATTTATACCACTTATATTCAGGTAGTCTAGACAATTTCCAGTTAAAGCCCTATTACCAAAGATTAAAAAGTTATTTGAGTAATGGTGGGCTATAAAACTAAATTGGTCACATGGTTAGAAGCTTATCTGAAGTCAAAAGTGTACTTTAAAAGGTTTGCTTATTAGTTAATGGTCAATAATTAATGGGCAATAAATTTTCTGTTAAAGAAATCATAAAGATTTTAACTAGAAGTCTGTATATTATGATAGAAACAGGTGATGAATACTCATGCTCTGGTTAAAGCATACTAGTAATTTCTGAATAAAGATTTTGCAAAAATGTATTAATTCAGAACTCTTTCTCTAAAAGAGCTGTATATGTCTCCTTATTGTCAGTAAAAATGAAAAAGCTTAAATCAGCCTCCTCCAATTTGGTGCCTTTCAGATGTTTTGGACTGCAACTCCCATCATTCCCAGACAGAACAGACAATGGTCAGGGATTATAGTAGTTGTAGTTCTTTGTGTGAAAACCAGGTTGTGGAAGGCTGGACTACATTATCTCCCTACTTGTCTTTCACATACATTAGGATTCCCAGCACTCTGCTGCAAAATATTTATTTATTTAAAGTATTTCTGTACCTCCTCCCAGCCCACAAGGATTCCAAAGGCAATGAAAAAAAAAAAACCTTAAAAGAATACAAAAATAAAACACATTAAAAACACTCTTTAAAACTCCCAAAAGCTGTCTAAAAACAATCTTACAATCAAGTTTTGAAACAGTTAAAACAGCAATTTCAAACATTGACCATTTAACACACAGAGGATAGATGGTTAGGTTCAAGAATTTAAAGAAATTACACTTTCAGTGTTGGGTTTAGATGTGCACCCCAGTGAGCATGATTATACTGAAAGAACTAACCCTACAAGCCTAAGAAAAATGAAAAGAGTTTATCTTCAAGACTAACCCTTTCTGTGTCATAATTTGGCACTTAATGACTCTGTAACAAATGCCACAAATTGTGGTAGCTGTGGTGAAACTGTTGTTACTTAACCATTTTATCTATCTGGGGATGCTAGACAGGTTCACACATAATACAACATGTATCACTCAGACTGCCTCCATACTGCAGTTTTGTGAGATATTTAGCCTTCTCTGTCAGAGAGTCCTGGGGCCACAACAAACTACAAATCCCAGAATTCCATACTATTGAGCCATGGCACTTAAAGAGGTGTCAGCCTGGATTATTTCTGCAGTGCGGATGCAGCCTTAGTACAGCTCCATAGTGTTCCCATACTTTCAAAAGAATACATTCTATTTCTGTTTTTTTTTTTTTTAATAGAAAAGGATTTTCTCAGTTTCCTTACAGGAATTTTTGGCAAGAATTCTATTTGTTCCAATCTATTACATTGTCAAAGCCATTTTATTCTATGGAATTGGTGCTCCAGAAGGATTACTGTCTTTCTTCCAAGCCTTATTTCTGTGACTTTAAGAGTAACATGATATGCAGCAGATAAGCAGATAATAAAGGATTAGATCCAGAGAAGGATTTCCAATCACACAAAAAAAAGGCTTCTTCCCACTATAGCAGCTCAATATGCACGACTGACCTCACCCTCAGAAAGCCATCCATGAGAGTCAAGGGACCATGGCAGTGTGTGTGTATGGCTGTGCTTGTGGCAACTGCCTGGTGTGATCAGAAGGATATTTACATTTCTACAAGAGACCTTTCAGTCCAAGCCATTTCCCCCTGCATTATGTGATTGGAAAAACACAGCCTGTCTAGTTTCTTTATGTCAGGCTGTACACGAACAGGGCTGGGCTGGGGTTAAAGGGAGTGGGGGGAAGGCAACCTTCTTTCCCACAACTATCTCTCCACTTGTGTTCAGCCACCCCTTTGGGGAAACAGGACAGCTTAAAACAAAAATAAAATAAAATAGGAAACTTACAGGTAACTTGATTGGCAAGGTAGCTAGCCAGTGGGAATCTGGGCCTTTCCTCCTCTTGCTAACCTCTTCTGGGATGTTCTCTGGAACAGCTCCTCGGTAAAAGGAAACCTTCAGAAAGAGAACCCACCACAAGGAAGATGTTTACAGGGGTACAGAAGGATTGTTATAAGCCACCCCGATAGTTCAAGAGAGGTGCAGGGTAGAAATAAATTTTATTATTATTATGATTATTATTATTATTATTATTATTATTACAACAGCCACACTGGCTAGCAAACTCCATTTTCTGTTATTCGGATGTGATTGTTTTCTCTCTGTCATACCAGAAGCAGTCTCCCCTCCGTAGTGATTTATCATAGGACGTTATCACACGGGGCCCAATCCAAACAAAA
>CM034701.1:118563358-118578441 GCA_020142125.1 Phrynosoma platyrhinos | reverse complement strand
GGTTTATTTTTGTAATGCCTCATTTCCACTTTTATTTTCGCTTTCTGGTCCATGTGTGATAACGTCCATAGAGTGTGCACTGTGGATGCCTTAGTCAGTAAACAAAAGCTCACCATAAGCTCTGGGACTTCATCCCATTCCAGCCAGTACATACATGTAAGGTAATGAAAGACACCAAACTACAAACCCATTCACCAGCTCCTAAGGAAGAATACTGTGGTCCTTTGGTCAGTCAACCAAGGCTGGCATGCACTGCACTAATCCTCTTCCTCTGCCCCGCCAAAGCCATACATTTGAGGCCCGACCTCTATCCCAGCCCCTTCCAACATGATGCCTTCCAAAGATTTTGGACTTCTACTCTCAGGATTCCTCACCATTGGCTGTTTTAGCTGGAGCTGAAGAGAGCTGTAGTCCAAAGCATCTACAAGGCATTCACATTTTTAAGAACCTGAGATTCTAGTATTGATGCTCAACTCTTACATTTCAAATATTCTGCACATATCAGTAATCCAAAGAAATAAGAAGAATGTAAGCAATTAACTGACTTATTTAAAACAGGATAAAGGCACACGTCTTTTGAATTGTACTAACATAATGAGAAGAAGGTAAACAGCCTTTCTTATTAGCTGGGACACACTTAGAAAAAATTACAATGGAAAAAATGGTAACTGGAAGTTGGTGTCTTTGGAATTTAATCTGTGCTACTTTCTAAACTATGCCTGGTGAAAGAAGATTCCTCCAAGATATGATACTTGATTTTATCTTTCTTTCTTAGAATAAAACTTTCTTAAACTCTCTGTTAAGCTTCAGGATGCTTTTGGCTATTTGGCAAACACAGAGGTTCCTTTTTTATCCAGGGCAAGGGAAGGGATAAGTAGTTTTACTTTGGGTTGCTCATATCAGCCTTCCTTTGGGGAATATGGAGAAAGTTGCACTGGGAGTATGTGGGTAGAAGCAGGGATCTCCTGTTGGCCAGGCTTTTCTTCTTTGCCCAAGACAAAGGGAAAGCTATAGTATGGTTTTTCCAGTTGTAAAATACAGGGACATCTTAAGAAATTAAGAAGCCTCATTCTCACTTACATTTAAAGCAGTTTGTGATTTGCCTTTGCTTCATGTCGGTGAATCGATTCCAAAAGGTCTGTTGTTCCCATTATGAAAGTGGATCTTTTCATTATTCCCTTGTAATTGCTTCTTTTTTGGCACGATTGTTGTTCCCACTAGTTCAGGAGTAGGCCCGGTCCTGCCACCGCCCCCCCCTCCATGATGATATTGATTATTGTTGTTATTACTTGTTCTTGGGGTTTTCATGGCAAAACCCACAGGGGTTTTGCCATGGCTTTTCTGGGGCTGAGAGTGTGCAATCATATTTTTTAAAATATTTTTTTTTTAAAAATATTTTATTTATTTATTTATGGTGCTTCGGCCCCCCAGTTGTCTGAGGCACAGCATCCTGGCCCCCGGCTCAAAAAGGTTGCCTACCCCTGCACTAGTTTGTGCTACTTCAAAATGCATGTCAATCATCTACGCGCAAGCAGCAACACAGTGAGGACAGGGCCAGAGCAGGGTGACTTTGGTATTGCAGCAACTTGTCTCACTGAGCTGCCATGAGCCCAATCACCCACCGTGCCACCAAGTTGCAAATACAATGGATTGTATAGTGTCAGGAAAAAGTGTTGTTTTTTTTTGCGTTTGCCTTGCTTCATCGTGATTGTAACTGAACTCAATAGGATCGGAACCAGTTTCAAGTGGGAACAATGGTCATATAACCCAATCTGCAATTCGCTTTTAAATCATAGTGGGAACGAGGCTTCAGTGGTCTCTGCCTACGAAAAGAGCAGTAAGCTTTGCACAGGAAAGGGACAACCTGGATCTCAAGGGAAGTTACTTTTCTGTTGCTAATGGAGTTGAAATTTTATTACCTGTCTTTTATTGCCCTTTGTCCCTAGTCCCCACATTGCCATGAAGGGGTGTGGCTTCTGCCTCCCCTGAGATCCCTCCAGAACAACAATTATAACAGAAAGAACATCTAATACAAAATGTAGGCCTGTGATTTTACCATCATTACTTTTCTTCTCTTGTATGATTCTAAAACATCTTTTGCCTGATGAAGAAGTGGAGTTTCAAAAGCTTGCACAATGTATTTTGTGCCAATAAAGGTATCACACATTGGACAATAAAGATATCACTCGTTGTGTGGATTTTATTGCCAATACAATATAAATGATATATCAAGGTACATGTTGTGGGATAACATATCAATGGAAAACTTTCTGAAGGTAAAAGAAAATTGTGTACCTGCCCTTTCACAGCTGTGTTTTTCCTGTCCACCTCAGAGGTGATATAAATTTCCTTTTGATTTTTTAGGTGTGAGAAAAAGTTGAATGAAATCCTTCCATCAATGCAGTCTGGACGGTCTGGGTTAAGTTTAAGAAAACAATTGCATCAGATCCTACTAAACTATTGGCTGTAAAGACTAAATGGCATTCATGTGTGTGCATATAGGTGCATGAAAGGGAACCTCTTTTATAGGTACCAACTCCCCAAACAGTTTTCAACATGATCGTAAGTAACACTTGCTACAGAAGTTAAAGGTGACGGCACCTATTTTGCCAGTAGAGTCATCAGCTAGTCAGTTCAAGTAATATCTATAACAGGGGTGTGGAAAGTGTGGTTACTGAGGCCTTCATTTTTGACCCTCAAAGCCCCTTAGGACACCTGCAAAGCTCCTACACCCCCTCCAGTTGAATAAATCAATCAAATTTTCAGCCAAAACATGCTAAGACACTCAAACCCTCAAACTGAAAAAAGGGTGATGATTTAGGTCCCCTTGCTCTTCCTCCAAAAAGCACACAATCCCCCCTCCCAATATTTTAGCTGAAACCTGGAAGAGATATGACATCAATTCCAGTCTCACCAGGAACAACAGTGTGGTCAGGGTGAGCCCTCTTTGCATTGTCCACCCCTTATTTACTGTTCCCTAAAGGCACTACTGGGATTAAAAAACAGCTATACAAGTATTGCAAATAAAATGGCTGAACAAGAATTTTCCCCTTACCATCAAACCAGAAAATTAGGAAATAGTTCCTTGAAAAGCAATTGATAAGCAATTGATGGTTCAATGCACAAAAATCTCACATCTCAAGCTGAGAAGAGAAGCAGCTCTTGCTGAGTCTGCTACAGTCCCCTTGTAGCATTCTCAGGCACTTTTTGTTTCAAATACAGCACTCTCTGAAAAGGACCAAATGATTCTCCCTTCCAAAACACTCTTGCATCAGGTGATCTGAGATCATAAGATCTGCGTCCACCTCAGGGGCATATAACTAAGCAGGCACTACTTCACTTTACCTGCATCAATGCTGATGCCACGTTCAAAGGCTGCAAAGAACTGCTCTCCTTCAAGCATCTCCACCATATCAGATGGCTCAGGGCCCCGGTATCTGTCCTGCAGCTTTTTCAAAACAGGATCAACCTATGAGATGTTCCAAAAGGATTACTCACAATGCTGATTCATCTTATTATTTCTTACCCAGCTTCAGAGACAGGCTCCAAGCTTCCATGAGAGAGAAATATTATTCCAAAGGGTCTGTTAATATTCAAAGATAGCAACCTACCTGTTCTTCTTCTGTAGCTGTAGCATAACTATAGGGGTTTTAGGTTACTAATACCATACCCACACCTAAACTGGTTTTGCTATCTCAGCTTCTTCACCACAATTCACCTCTCTCTCTCTCTTTTATTTTCTTACATGCACACAGTTACAGCAACTCATCAATTTTATCAGTTGATACTTCATACCCTTTCACCATACTCACTGCTGTCAATTATGCTGAAACCTACTATAATGTAATACACATATTATTACCAAGGCAGTGTAGGTTGTTGTGAAGCCTTGGTTCATAGATATATTCCTTCCACTTCCAAAACTAATTTCAAGTGGCAACCAGGAACAAGATGTACACAAGCTGTGCGCTCTCTCTTTCTCTCTCTCTCACACACACACTCGCAATCAAGATAGCAAATATTTCACCTTGTGCTTTGGGACACACTGCAGTAAGACTTGTTCTGGATCCTTCTTCCTCTGTAGAGCAATGAAGTTCACCTGGTACATGCGCAGCCTTTTGTAGACCTTTTTGGCAATGCCACCGATATAGGATTTGGTGGTGCACCATAACCAGTACCTAGGAGAGAATAGGGTTTTGCAAAGTAATTGTAAGTGTTCTTTGAAAACATCAGAGCCTTAAGTGTGTAACCTCTGTTCCTAAATGTCAATCATAGAGATGCCCTTTATGCCAAAAGAATAAAATTACTGAAGGAGCAGAATACAAGTCTTCCTCATCCCAAGCCGTGCAATCAGGTATACCAGAAACAGCAGAAATGAAGTATTAATAATGTAGAAAAATAAACAATAAGGAATCTAATCCATGAATAGGCATGCAAATAGCCACGATCGTTGCACAAGATGCAACTAATAAAAATTACTTAGATGCAAGTACTAAGAGCCACAATTGAAGTCATAAAATTAATATGGTGTGGGGAAACAAACACATATGTGGCAGTTCACAATGAAATGAATGTGTGCTTCACCCTGAACAACAGGTGCAACTCAATCCATATTTTTACTGTGACACTGAAAACTTTCTAAGACAGAAACTAAGCAAATAACAGGGTAAACCAGACTGGAGTGTCTAATAGTGTAGTGCACACACAGCTATTTTACCTCAAACACAAACCAACCCACAGTTGATCACTCTGTATTCTACATGTCCTACATGTGCTAGTCTGACTGAATCAGTCTTGCAGGGAACAATAGGATCTAGTATATTTAAGAAAGAGAATCAGGAATATTGGCAGGAATCAGAGAATTCACTGAATATTGTAGCCTATATATTGTGCTCCCAAAATGCATGAAAATGCAATTGGTATAAACAGAATTAGACTGTTGTCTTAGGCCTAGCTCACAAACTGGTGATCCTCATTGTGCAATGGAGGAACGGGAATAGAGGGACAGTTAAGATTAAAAAAACCCCAACAAACTACCAAACAGGCATCAGCCCCTTGTTAAGAGAGGAAGTATTGACTTCCCTGCAGAGGAAGACAGGCCAAATAAATGATTGAGAGCTGGAACAGTTCCTCTATGAAAAAAGGTAACCATGTTTTGAGCTGTGAAGTCGTAAGCTTTCATGGCCAGCATCCATAGTTTTTTGTGTTTTTTTCGGGCTGTGTGGCCATGTTCTAGAAAAGTTTCTTTCTGACGTTTCGCCAGCCACAGATGCTGGCGAAATGTCAGAAAGAAACTCTTCTAGAACATGGCCACACAGCCTGAAAAAACCACAAAAACTATGTTTTGAGCTGTTTAGCCTGAAAAACGGTACATAGGAAGAGACAAAATACAGTTATAAAATGCTATGCATCATGTGGAAAAAATAGATGGGGAATGGAGGGAAAATTCCCCCTCTGCTTTCTCCACCATTCATAAATTTATATACCTTTATTATATCTTCCTTTACAGTCAGAATATTAGAATTAGGGGGAGAGGGTCATCCACTCATTGAATGATAGGTGATTCTGAAGAATTAACAGAAAATACTTCTTCATAGAGCCCACAATTAAACTCACTTGCAGTTCACTGCCACAAGATGTAGTGATGGCTGCCAGCATTGTTTAAGTGCATGGAGGATGGGGCTGTCATTGGCTACTAATCAGGATGGATGGATGTTACTTCTACTGTATCATCTCCAGGTTGCTACTGCTGGTCCTGCTGGTGGGCTTCCCATAACCAACTGGTTGGGTATTTTGTGAACGGGATACTGTACTAAACAGACCTTTGATTTGATCCAACAGAGGACCTTTTTTGTTCTTAAGAACAGGATCTTAGCCCATGCAGTTATGCCATGAAATATGTGTGCTGAAGGGGTAAGGATAGAGCTAGAATCTTTTCTTCCACACCCACAGCACAACAAGATTGCTTGTCCAGTGGATGTATAAATCAGAGGAAGCTTAATCCTGTAAGTACTGCTGAGGATGGATCATGCTCTCAAGGATCAACTCACCAGGAGAAATGAGTGACTTCAAATAAAGCATAAAGATGGGTGAACTCCAGCACCACTTGATTTGTGATATCATCCCAGTTCTGAGCATTCCAGTCCCCGTGCAACAGATGGACTCTGGAACGATCCAGGGTTAGACCTGAGAACAAATGAGAAGATGCTGTTATCTGCCAACTTTGAGGATGAACTCTTTTCAGTTCGTAATTGCATCAGGGTGGGGTGAGGTTTTGTTCCCAGTATATTATTAATAGGATATGTGAAATTCAGGAAAGAAGGGGGTAGTTTGACCAAATGTAAACACCATGATTACTCTGCAGGTCAAAGCTATACTGCACCTACTTGTGCAATGCTCAGTCTTAAGGACTTAACTCAAATCCCCTCCCAAGATCACATGATTACTCAAATATGCATTTGTACTTATGACTCAAACATGCATTTAACTGTACTGATGTGTTGTCCATTTAATTGTTCTGTGAAATTCAGATGCCACATCTCACGAAATATTCCCATCACACCATTTTTCTGTTTGTTCAGCTCCCTAAAACAAACTGACCTGTGATCCCTGGTGGCAATGGGAGCTGAATTTTAACTGGTTGGAGGAAGTCCACTGTGGAATTCTGGGAAAGGAAGAGGAGGGGGCTAGCGACAGTTTCAGGGTCTTCTGTGATCTCTTGGAGCTCTTCTGCTGATACAGGCAACACCTGATTATAAAGAAAAGTTGAGGGAGAAGGGTTGTCTCTCCTTCCCACAGCAGCCATCTATCCCTTGCAAAGCTGACCCTGAGTGGCAAATGACCCATTAAAGGAAACTGACATAATGAACTAAGTATAATACCTCATTTTCTTAATGGTTGAATAACTCCGGAGCAGCAACCAAATGCTGTTCCCAACTGAAATGTCAGATGTGAAATTCTACTTGTGGAGAACTGCTGAAGAGGATCAGGCCCAGCAATTACTCTTTATCTCATACTCTTAAAACAGAGTTATGTGCTGGAACAGGTGGAACAGCATTAATTAACATTTACAAGCTGATGCTGTGGGCTCACTAGGGCAAGGACTTTGAGTCATGACTCTACATGTCAAAGAGCAGATCAGGACATTTTTTCAGGACATGTCTTTTGACTTTACAACTTTAAAGCACACATGACCAAAACTGACCTGAACAGACTTATCCTGTATCTCTAGCCTTCCAGCCTAAGAAAATTATTTTGTCAGCCTATTGGGTTTCTGGATGCTGTTTTCTTTTTCATTACAGCTCTCATACCTGGAGCTTCACTGTCCTAGTCTCCTCAGTCACGCCAGGAGGGAAGGTCACTTTGATGTTGGGATCCACAGTTGAGAAAAGCAGGGCTCCCTCCTGAGGGACTCTGCATTCATTCTCCACAAGGCGAGAGACAACCACAAACCAGGAGAAGTGAGGAACACTGCAGCAGGCCAAACGCTTCTGTTAAAGGGTGTGGGAGAGCGAACAGACCCTTTCTAAGTTATGACAACACTTTAAGCATACAAAGGAAACCAGATTTTTATTGACTGATTGATTGATTTTTGGCACCGTCAATGAGAGGACCTCTTAACAAGGACAGCATGCCAACACTGAGTTACAAGAATAGGCTCCAGCAAACTCATGCTCTCTAGATTGGTTGGATGGACCATAACATCAGCATCTCCAGGCAACAATCATCTCTGTCCTGCCTCTCTTTAGTCCCCACTTTTCCTCTAAGCTGAACATCAACATATGTCATAACCTTTCCACAGAGAGGAGTTGCACTGGTCCTTTGATTATTTTGGTGGCCTTTTTATGCACCTTTTCCAGTTCTACAACATCATTTCTGAAGTGTAGTGATCAAAACTAGAGGCTGCAAAAATTACTTTTTTGAATTCCAAGAATCTACCAGCCAGTGTGGCCACAATCTCCCCTCACAAAAAAGCCCACAACCTATTCCAAGTGTGACTAATTGGCAGTGATTTTTAGTTATTTTCCTAGTAATCGCCAACCTGGAATTTTTTTCCTACAGAAACCAAGCACAACTGATACAATGCTTCTAGGGCTTACCTTCCCTTTATGCTTCACTTTAGTTTTTAGTTCACTCCACTTTTCTCCACTGAAGGTTCGAATTATGATCTCACGGTCATTCAGGCTCTGAGGGGAAGCATAGGGCATCCAGATCTGCACTTCCTAGAATGTGAAACAGAACAGATGGTTTACACAAGTTAACCAGTGAGTAAAAAAATCCTACCATTATTCTGTAGTATATGGAGCAAGAGAAAGATCTCAAAGCCACACTGTCATAGAAGTCTTGGAGAGTAAACCAACATTGTTCACTGTGCTTATTTTCCATTGTACCTTCTCAGAGGCATCAGAAAAGTCATGATGAAAAAAGGAGGGCAATCACATGGTAGCTTGCACCAACAACAGCAAGTGAAGTAAAAGAGCTAAGGAGTCTCACAGACATGGTAGAACAGAGATGGGGGACCTTTGGCCTTCCTTGTGTATTGGACTTCAATTACCAGAAGCTCTAGTCAGCATGGGCAATGAAAAGCAATATGGGAATTGCAGCCCAATCCACCTGGAGGATCAAACTTGTGCTAGAGGTTAGAGGTGGATTTATCCCATAGTTGAAAGCAGGTCTGAATATACAATTACACATTTTGTGCTGATCGTCTAATGGGCCATTTGAGATATAGCAATGGTCATACAGTGTACCCAGAATCAACCATCCTGGAAGGCCGTTGTTGGCTTTCATAAGATCAAGAGATTAATGGTGTGTGTGCTTTCAAAGATGGTGACATTTTATTTTGCTCATTCCATAATCTATTTTGTTACTCACGTCAGCCTAAAGGAGGGGTATACATTTAAATAAATGAATAACATGTAATGGTCCAGTGTAATTTTTGGAGCTATTTATTATTGTCTAATATTCTTACTGATTATACTGGCAAATGGGAATCCACTTCCTTTTTCTCACAACCAGCCTGTATGTATGTGAAAAAGAAATAAGTATTCTACACATGCTCAAGCATTCTGATCCTCCAGCATTCTGCACGTGCTCAAGAACAGTGCTCTGCTTCTCAACCCCAGCATTATAAATAGGTCTGGAACTATGACTCTTGATAAAACTTACATCAAATTAAACCAAACCTCAGTTTTGACATAGCAAATGGTTATTTTCAAAGCAACCCAGCCAGTCTCATGTCTCCCACAAAAGCAGTAACTCCCCCACCTTTGGATTGCCAGTATAATTTTCTCCCCGTATTAGCATTCAAGTTGCAAAACCTCTGGGAGTCAGTACAGTTCTAGTTTGAACCCTTTTCCAATTTCATGAGCTCCTACCTTCTGGAAGTGAATCCCATGAGGTTGCAGTTCCAGGACTTTGCTCAGCAGGATATCATGGTGCTTTAGCTTCACGCACTGAGGATCAGGAAAGCATTTTTGGAACTGGATAGTTACCGAAGTAGTGGTGGCACCCTGGGGGAATGAAAGCTGGGTGCCACAAGTCAGGGAAACTCTGCAGCCATCAGGGGTCACTGTAAAGCTTAGAAGAAACAAAGAGAAGCAGCAGTGCTTTTGTAACACCACAACCCTATTTTTTCCAAAGTTCTTACTTGAGTTTGAAGACTTGAAAAATAAAAAAAGAGTCAGAATTCTAGATCCAGTCATTCAGTTTTCTCCAAAGGTACTAATTCAAAAGTTGATAGGATTCTAGCTACCACACAACCCAGCCCCACTTCTCAAGTAATCCCAGCTTTGGTAACTCTCTTATATGGATTCTCAACACAGGGATAGATAATACAATCTGGGGTAACTAACTAAAACTAGGTTCATCCTTGCCATTTACACCTTTCTGTTTTTCTTTTCTTGTAGGCTCCAGGTTTGAAGGCTGCCCCTAGCACAATGTCATCTGCTGCCCTTCTCCACCTTACCTGGTAGACTACGGATAGGGAGCAGCACCAGTCAGAGTGTGAACATGTTAATTTTTTGGCTATAGCTCTCAGAATCCTGTGGCCATGCTGGTTGAAGTTTCTGGAAGCTGGAGTCAGTGACAAGAGAGCCAGTATGGCTTAGTATTTGAGTGTTGGACTACAACTCTGGAGACCAGGGTTCGAATCCCCCATTTGGCCATGGAAACCTAATGGGTGATCTTGGGCAAGTCATACTCTCTCAGTTTCAGAGGATGGCCATGACAAACACCCTCTGAAGAAACCTTGCCAAGAGAACCGCATGATAGATTCACCACCTTAGGGTCACCATGAGTCAGAAATGACTTGAAGGCACACAACAACACCATTCAGTGACAGTTGTTGTGACTTTATTCTGGGTTATAGTCTGAAGTTTAAAGGAGCTTTTCAGGGTGTTGAATTCTATGCTCAAAATAAGTTCAGCACTTTGGATAGCTCCTTTAAATTTAGACTCAGACTTAATGAATTTACTGTCCTATTGCCTTGAAAGCCTCCAACCATCACAGGCTGAAACATGAAAAGGTAACATTGACAGACAGTAGCACTGGTGTTCCAAGGCCTACAGCAGCAATAATGATGCTCCAGGTATGGCAGAGACCTTGGTGGGAGCAGTCTACCTGCTACAGAAACTGACTGTCAAGCCAGAGCATCAATGCTCTGAGCACCTTTGGTGATTGTTGCTGCACTCCAAAGCCAGGAATTATTCTATAGGGAAGCCATAGTGCCTATGCTGGGCCCAACCATGCAGGTGGGACCCCACCAGCTACCTAAGGGTGCCAGCTTATGGTACCAGACTGACTATCTCACATGAACTTTGCCCTTGAAACCGCAGCACCATTTTCTCTTTTGAAATCAAGCTTGGCTTGTTTGTAATATCATGGGGATGATTATCTCAGTATATCCACTGAGGATGCCACCTCCTAATACATAATTGCTTAAAGTAGTAGTACAGGTACAATGTTGCTTTTATACAATCGGCAAGTCAGCAGGACACGTTGGCATGCTCAGTAAAACAGAGAAGGATATTGGCTAAAAGAACTATGTGAAATACCTATCCTCACCATCTTCAAGAAACCGTCTTTGCAGTTCTTCCGAGGTCGAGTTTTCTACAACAGTTGAGGAAAGAAAGTCTATTAGTTCATATCAATATACCTAAAAAGCCGTTCCTGCTTCTTTATATGCCTTAGTCTTGTAGGGCAGGCTGGGCCCAAGGTAACATTTAATCTATGGTGGAATTATCAATCTAGTCTAGTCCCCTACAATATCCACCAACGTTTTGTAATAAACCATATGATAATTTTAATAATAATAATAATAATAATAATAATAATAATAGCACCAGCACCAGCACACCTATCTACCAGTGATTTTTAGTTTATAATAATGATGGTGAATACACAAAGCAAATGGATCCATTTCCTTCAACACAACTTGAGCTTGAGAAATGAACTTTATTGAACTAAAAGCTCAGTATCCTCCAATAAGCATGACCAGTGGCCTTGTTGGCTATGTGACCCTGGGAACTGTAGTCCAAACCCCAATGTTTTAGATTAAGGGAGAAATATGCGGAAAGTCTTTAAACAGGCTGCATTTATAGAAGTATCTGTTTTGGATTTAAAGCATGTCTACGTTTCACAGCAGCTTTCTCTTATTCTTACCTATAGGCCTTTGCTTTCAGCAGTGTTTACTTTAAGGTGAACCTGAACCTGAGTCTTCTGAAATACAGATTTCATACAGGGACTTTTCATTATTGGCCTCCTCATTGTGGAATACTATCCCTAGAGACTCCTACTCAGACTTACTTTTTAATTAGCACAAAGAAAAGACCTTCTCATTTTCCTAAGCCTTTTATAATAGTTTAGTTCAGTCTTTTTTAAAAGTGTAATCTCTGCTGCATGCTGTGGTTTTAGCATGGCTAAATTATTGTTTGGCTTGCTGTATTAAATTGATTATTGCTGCAATATTTTTAATGCCAATCGCTCTCTTTGAAATTATTGTTTTAATTTTTCTGCTTTATTGATTTCCTGTTTTTACTGGAGCAGTGATTTTTAAATCCATTTTATCTTGTATAATCCTTAGAGAAGTATTGTAACTGAGTGACCGGTAAATGGAATAATTTTTTAAAAAACCCAACATTCATCAGTGATTTTTCCATTCCCTCCTTTATAATGTACTCTTTAGAAAGAAAAGAGTTTGAAAACGTTACTTTTTGGACTACATTTCTCCCCAGAAATAGCTACTGCCCATGTTGACTTGGGAATTCTGGGAGATATAGTCCAAAATGATAACACTTCTAAGCTATGTATGATCAGCTTATGTACTTTCATAGGACAAAACAGAACCTCATCCCCTGCAAGCCAAACATTAGATCACTCAGCAATTTCTGACTCTCATTAGAGATGAAAAACAGTTGTTCAACAGACAGAACAAGCAGAATAAAAGCAATTACCTGGTTGCAGAGGCACCTCGGGTTCCCCTAGTGGGTTACCCCGGAGATGCACAAAGGGCAAGCTCTGGATCTCTTGAGGGATGGTACGCAGCCTATTATTCTGCAGATCAAGCCTGGACAAGTTGGGAAGGTGGGCAAGGGACGCAGGAACTGTCACCAGGAGATTGCTGTGAAGATGCAGCTGCCGTAGAGAGTGCAAATTGGCTGCAAGTCAGAACAGGATTAAAACAAAAAAGAGAGAGATCAGCTTTTCCTTGGGTAGAGTGTGTGTAACACACATACATAAATTTACCTCTTATACATTCACAAGTATCAAATCTTTTTTTAAAAAGGAATAGTGCTTTAATGATCTGTGGTCGTCAATCATACACAAAAGCAATATGCGATGCTTTACACATTACATTCATGCTGTATTTTGCTTAGTTTGACTTCTACAGTTAATCACTCTGAATGCCATTTTTTTTTACAGAAAGGTGTGATAATAATAAATATGTATCACCTATACTTACTGCAGAGAAGTGCTTATACTATCCAAAGGAAATGTGTATGAGGAACAGCAATTAATCAACCAAGGGGGAAATCAGACTTAATCTTCCTTTTTATTTAGGATCATAACTAATATTGGCAATGTAATCCATCATCCTCTCCCCCCACCCTCAAAAAAGCATTTTCCTTTAGCCTTTGCAACTTTATATTCCACAGACAAAATGCTTAATTTTGGCTGCATTAAGTTCCAACAGCTGCAGAGTATATTTTGCCATATAAATTGGCTTATTCACAGGCACTATGCATGGACATTATATAGAAACTCTGAAGTACCGTGCACAACAGATCAAAAGAGGTCCAGTACTTATAAGTGGTATCACTGTTTATTGTCTTTACAAGGAAAATGCAGCAGGACTGCATGGAAACACAGTTGGTGGACATAAGACACCAGTCATAAGGTGTGATGAACATATCATGGGTGTGGTTAGCTTACCTGACCATTTAAAACCCTAAGGGAAGGAGGAAACACTAGAAAAAACTGAAATTTACCCACTATTCTTGCCATTCCATTAGTAGGTCACTAGGTTGTCTCTGTTAAGCTTTAAGAAAGGGAGGCCTTGGTTTAGAATCCCTCTTTGAATATTGGTTGTTTTCTACTTCAGTAATTTTGGAAGGGGATAAACAGAGAGAAGCATAATGAAACTGCGAATGAAACAAAGGTCCAGAACACACTGCAGAAATAATCCAGTTTGAGACCACTTTATCTTCCTTGGCTCAGTGCTAGGGAATCCTGGGAATCATAGTTTATTGTGGCACCAGAGTTCTGACAGACAAGGTTAAACGTCTCACAAAACTACAGTTCCCAGAATGCCCTAGCATAGAGCCAGGGCAATTAAAGTAGTCTCAAACTGGATTATTTCTGCAGTGTGTTTTTGACCAAAGTTAATATAATTTAGTAGATGGATGACCTACCCATACTTTAGACAAGATAGACACAGGAAGCTGGATGCTGGCATCCTTCCTATTATGTTATCTATTCCTCATGAGACAATCCATCCTCAGCTTTTATTTATACAGGTAGAGACAAGCAGCCTCTGCCTTTCCATTGATCCTACCCTGATATGTACAAGCAGAGAAAAATACTGCACTTTCTTTGTATGCTGTCCCTTTCAGAGCTTGGAAACATTACTTTTTTGGACTACAACACCCCAAATCCCTTTGCCAGGAAGGCCACCAGCCATCTTGTCTAAGGGGCTCTGTTGTCCAGAAAAGTCATGTTTCCAAGCTCTGTTCATTATTTGAAAGCACTTCAGAACTGCAGCAACACTGTCCATCCCTCCATTTAACATGCTGTGGGAAGAACTCCCAGCTCTTGGGCCACAGATAAAGTGAGGAACAACTTGTAGAGGATGCTGGTCAGTGGCACATACAGGTTTGTCTTGTACCCACATTCACTCACAGGCATTTTCAGATGTTGGTTCAAAACAGTGCTGACCACCTAAGGCCTGTTTGTATATGCTACTCTAGTAGTAGGGCCCTTTTATGGTGACCACTAGAACACATAGGCACCAGCACTGCACCATTGGCTTTTTAAGTAGGGTCATGCAAACCATTCTTTTTAGGTAGGGCTGTGGTTAAAGACAGTTTTAAACACTAGATCAGTGCTACTAAAATGTGTTGGTCCATGGACCATTGTCAGTCCATGAGCCATCCACTGCTGGTCTACAGCAAGTTTCCAAGGAGGCAAGAAACAGTTGTAGCCAATGGGCACAAATATGATGCCAGTCCCTGGCACACTGTGAGAAAGAGCCACCAGTCCCCCCATCTACTTTAACATGCACTGGACCCAAACTTCTTTTGTGTCAACTGTGATGTGAATATTCTGAGTCTTAAAATGTTCGTAATACAAGGACCCATTTTTTAAATTGGTATTTTAAAACGTTGAAAACATCTGTTGTTAAGTTATAAAGTTCAAATTAATAAACAAATGTCATGCTGCGTAAGTAAACCTATGTGAATTCAGCAAGACTTACTTCCAGGAAAAACTACGAAGAATTGCAGCTGCACAGCACAATCTTAACCATGGGTTCAAGACTGCAGCTTTTTTTTTTTTTAATTGGAAGTCACAACAATAGACAAAGGAAA
>CM034701.1:118510642-118527951 GCA_020142125.1 Phrynosoma platyrhinos | reverse complement strand
GGCAAACCTCCTCTGAACAAATCTTGCCCTGTGTGTGTGTGTGTGTGTGTGTGTGTTGTGTGCCTTTAGGTCATTTCTGACCTATGGCAACCCCATCATGGGGTTTTCTTGTCAAGATTTGTTCAGGGGAGGTTTGCCACTACCTTCCCCTGAGGCTGAGAGAGTGTGACTTGCCCCAGGTCACCCGGTGGGTTTTGTGGCCGAGCTGGGAACCGAACCCTGGTCTCCAGAGTTTGTAGTCCAACACTCAAAACACCGTACCACCACATTGGCTCACAGGTTTCCTTAAGAGTTGCCCTAAGTCGGAAAGGACTTGAAGGCACACAACAACCAAAGGCAGAACTATCCAGTGTGAGCGTTTGTTGTGGGGAGACACACTAATAAAACACGCTGCTGTTTTTGCCACTGAAGTGTAAAAACTTGCCGGAGCTACTAATTGCTTTGCTGGTTATGAAACGTACTCCAAAAGCCCTTCATGCCTATAGTGCTCAGGCTTTGTGGAGTCATCTGTCTGTCCCACAAGTAACTTACGGTACTATGTGCGTGTTGTGTCTTCTCTTTCAATCCTGATGTATTATTCTCTGATCTCTCCTGGGGCCTGGCATATAATAAAGCTGCATGTCCTTGAAATTAGATCATCGGCTGTCTGCTTTCTAGCTCTCTCGAGGCGCACACATGCGCACACTTTCGCTCCAGACAGGAGCATGGGCGTGCAATAGGGGGAGCTCACTCTCCTTTGAGAAGATAGTGAGAATTGTTTCTTTAATCTGGGAAATCTTCTCTTGGGGGCTTCTTGGCAGGGATCTTATCCACTCTGGATATGTGTTTTTGAAAAGAGTTTGATATCCTATGGACACTTACTCACACTTAATCCTAAGTAAATATGCTTCACCTTGATCTGCGAGACTCCTATGTTGGGTTGGGGGGGGGGGGTTGGGTTGGACTAGATGACCTCCAATAACCTCCAGTAGCTCTAAGTTCTCTAGAAGCTGGCCTGAAGCTATTGTGAGATCTTTCTGCATTAAAGAAAGGGGTAGAAACATGGAAGTGGAAATTCTTTCCCCTCCATCCTTCTCCACTCTTCATCCGTCTAAGGATGTGAACTAGAAATGTCACTTAGATGGCATGTCCTGTTTTCAGACTGATTGCTGGTTGCAGTCATTTCCCCATTTGGCACTGCCCAGTCTGAGGAGATTGTGCTCTGTGAAGGCACAACTCATCTATCTGTGCCTTCCTCTGCTTTGGTTTTGCCTAGTTGTGTCTGTTACGGGGTAGGTGCAGAACTTTGAAAAATTACTTTTTTGTCCTACGAGTTCCAGCATCTCGTAGGCAGCAAAGGGATTGAATTCCAAAATATAACTTATTCACTTATTATTAGATGCAATGTTTCATGCGACAGAAGTAAAAATGCCCTTCTAGTGCATATTGGGATCTGTTTACACCAAATGCAATTTTTTCTGTTCATTATGAAAGTGCTAACATTTCTGATATTCTTGCTGATTATTGAATCAATTCTAAACAATTCAAAATGTGGATTTATTGATGGACACTGGAATGGACACTGCTGGCAGATATCTCCCCCCTCCACCCCATATCTGTTCCCAGTCTGCTGGGGAGCCAATGAGAGTAGATTTGAGGGATATGGAAGTGGAGAAGAGGAGGAAGGGAACTCCTGTTGCATGAACAGACTCGGATTTAGCCCCATCAAATCTGGAGAGTAATTATGCTGTGTTGAAATGATGCATTCTTAACAGTCGTCTCAAATAATGGGGGTATTTAATGACGAGGGCTTGTATAGTGCCTGAAAATTTCTTTTAGTGGTTAAACTCTAGAGCAGGGGTAGGCAACCTTTTTGAGCTGGGGGCCGGGTTGCTGGCCCTCAGACAATTGGGGGGCCGAAGCACCAAAAATAAATGAATAAATAAATAAAAATAAAAATTTTAAATTTTTTTTTAAAAATATGCATGCACACTCTCTCAACCCCAGAAAAGCCTTGGCAAAACACCTGTGGAGATTTTGCCAAGAAAACCCCAAGAACAAGTAATAACAACAATAATCAATATCATCATGGCAGGCGGTGGCAGTGGGGGCGGCGGCGGCGGCGGCAGGACTGGCTTGGGGCCAGTCCAAAGGCCTTGTGGGGCCACATCCGGCCCCCGGGCCTTAGGTTGCCTACCCCTGCTCTAGACAATTCTCATACATATTATGCATACACATACAACACACACACTCACACATGTATGTATACATAAATACATACAGTGGCCCTTGGTGTCTGCTAGGGTTTGGATCCAGGAGCCCCCTGTGGATAACAAATTCCGTGGATGCTCAAGTCCCATCCAAAACCATGACACTGTAAAGTGGTGTCCCTTATATAATATGTCAAAATCAAGACTTGCTTTTTGGAATATATATATATATATATACTGTATATTCCAAATATATATATATTGCAAAAAGCAAGCCTTGAGATATATATATATATATATATTCATTCCAAGCAGTGGATAGTTGAATCTGTACATAAAGAATCAGTGGATACAGAGGACTAACTCTGTGTGTGTGTGTGAGAGATATATGACTTGCCCTCTTACAACCCTATCTCTAGGTTTTCTTAGTAAAATTGTTTTGGGGGGGGGTTGCCCTTGCCTTCCTCTGAGGCTGAAAGATTGTGACTTGCCCAGGGTCACCCAGTGGGTTTCTATGGCCGAGCAGAAGTTGGAACCCTAATCGCAGAATCCCAGTTCAACACTCAAAACCTTACACCAAACT
This sequence comes from Phrynosoma platyrhinos, assembly GCA_020142125.1. Lineage (NCBI taxonomy): Eukaryota > Metazoa > Chordata > Lepidosauria > Squamata > Phrynosomatidae > Phrynosoma > Phrynosoma platyrhinos. The sequence continues at coordinate 118,525,179 of CM034701.1, read as the reverse complement.
GGCTGTATTAGCCCTGCCTTACAAATATAAATCACATAGTACAATACAGAGAAAAGACAATAGCAAAGCAAAAAAAGAACAACTAGTTAAACAGTAAATGGTTTTGGTAGAATGCCGAAAGGCAGTATCATAACCGTTGCATTATGGCAGATGTTAAGACGTTAAGCTTGTTAAAGCCTGTTTGATGGAAGTTTCAGGGCAATGCATGCATCCACAGTTTGTAGGCTCTGCAAATTGGTCCTTGTGCCACCTTCAAAGATGAACAGTTTTACTTTTGGTGTAAGCTCGTTCGGTTACTAAGAACAGAGAAGACATTCAAATAATCAGTATCTTGGGATGCGGTGTCCTTTTGATGGTCGTTGTGGTAGATGCTTTCTGTGGTTTGTGGGGTGTGTAAGTGAGATTGAGATAAGTGTCTATGGCCTGCACAATGCCTCCAGTAGTGCCTTTTTTGTGTGGAAAGGTAAAAGAGCTACCTAGCTATGACAATTACCTATTTTACTGCCTCAGGTATGTTACTTAACCTATTGACCGACATTGTTAGTAATCCAGTAGCATCTGTTTTACTAGGTGCCACCTGCCCATACAGTTGAGGAGTCCTGGAATATAGAATATGATTAGTTGAAAAGCAGCTTTGGAATTGTGATTGCACAGGCAGTTCTGATGGGCATTGTGATTACTATGATAATGAGTTCTGATTCTGATTAATGATTAATCATGTCTTCAGTTTTGATTATGGTAATGATCTTGCTCATAGTCAACTAACAAATATGTTTGAGCTTATGCTTTTTGCAACTTAAGTGTAGTGTTTCAGCTAACAGTTGTAGTGTTCCTAAGGCATGGGGGGGGGGGGGAACTCATCATATTCTCAGTCTTTTCCATATATTCTAGGAGTCCTAGTGCTAAACAGGTGCAGGGCTGAGCTATGGTGGAATCTAACTTCCGGATATATGATAGGTAGAACATTTCCTGCTTGAAGCTTTGGAGAAATGGGAAAAGTAGTATGTAATATCTTTCCAAGCCATTAATGGGAGTGGGAAGGAACCTATGGGGGGTTGCAGACTGCCAGAAATAGTGCAAATTGAGTCCACTTTTAGGGTTAGGGTTAGGGTTAGGGAATCATGGGAACTGTATTTTATTGTGGCACCAGAGCTCTCTGACAGAGAAGGCTCAATGTCTCAGAAAAAAAGCCAATTCTCATGATTCCCTAGCACTAACCCTAACCCTAAAAGTGGACTCAATTTGCACTATTTCTGGCAGTCTGCAATCCCCCTATGTCTGTCAAGGAAGGATTGAGCAACCATAATGTTTTAGATAGGTGTTCATTAATGATCAAATTAATGTCCTGGCTGTTTCACACATTATATGGCAGATAATGCCTATATGTCAACAGTCAGACTTGGCTTTCTGTATGTTACATGTCTGTGTAAGCTTGCTTGTTGCATTCATAACTATTTGTGTGTGCATGTGTACACTTAAAATGTTTACATTTACCTTTCATAGCAGATTTAGGCAAATTGTGGCTCTCTAGGAGTAGTCAGAATGCAATTCCCATCAACCCTATTCATGGTGAAGGACTATGGGCATTGCATTTAGAAAGCATTTGGAGAACCCTCCATTGCTTTACACTATAAAGTTGTATCCAGATGTTGTGCAAGTGCAAGACAACTCACACAACAAATTTTATTCTTGTCCTCCTACCCCCTACATATATCCCTGTACTACCTGAAGTTTCTTTCCAGCCATGGGGGGGATCTCCAAAATAGTGGAGGCTCTTTCATAGGAGACTGCTGTGTGAGCCATCTTCTGTTCAGGAATCAATGGTGCTTTATGCTCCCTTATGTGGAGATTTCTCCACAGTGAGGCCCTACTGCCCTACTACAAACAGATCTTACCATTGTCCTATCATTGCTGAGACTGATCCAAGAGGCCCCTCATTTTAATTTTACTTCTAGGCAAATTAATTTCTTGCATAGATTGACAACTACAGTGCCAAGGTACAATCAAACAAATTGCATCCAGTGTTCTGGGGATTAAAAATGAGCATTTCTTCTACTTTTGCTCTCTAATCAGTTATTTGAAAGGCACTTTTAATGTCATATGTGATCAAGGCTGCAGTCATGTACCTGAGAATAAGGTGCACTGAACTCTGCAATTTATATAGGATTGCTGTATAGGGCAGAATCCTTTTAGCTAGTCTTCATTAGAGCAGACCAATTGACTCAACTGTTGAATGGTGAATCAACACATAGTTAAACTTAATTGATTCAATGGGTTTACTCTAGTTGGGATTAGAGTAGGATTTGGGTCTAGATTTGCTTCTGTGAAAACCACAGATTCACAATTATATTGAAAATTTTACTTGAGTGTTGGTACAGATGGGATAAATAAGTGGTTTTCAAACAGTGGGGTGGGACCCCTGGGGGACATGAGAGTTGCTCAAGGGGAGACATGAGCCTTGGAGGCCCTGAGTCCTTCTCTGTTACTGCCACCAAATTTTTTTATGTGTAAAATTTACACATGCATTGAATTGAAAATTGAATTTACTTAAATAAAACTGTTCTAATTTGAATGATGTTATTTCCTTACAAAATGTTAAAAATGAGTATACATGATTGTACAAATGAAAATATGCAAGTGAAATAAATTACTTTTATTCAAATATATGTCAAGTGGGGAGCGTGCGGCATCCACATGTAGATGTAAAGGGGGGTCCAAAAGGTAAAAAGTTTGAGTACCACTGGTATAAATCATTCCAATTTATCCTTTGCTCAGTTTCTGTAGCACTATGTAAGCTAGGAACTCTCTTTCTCTCTGTACATACATTCTCTGGGTTTTGGAACCAATACTGGACATTTTAGGAAAGTAACTGACATCTGAGACATGAGCTGAGAACCTGATGAGATATGAAATGTGAATATAAATTAGGATGGAAAGAGATGGGTTAGAAACCCAGAACTGTGTTAATATGAACACCTTTTAAAGTAAGCAATACTAATGGTTATTACTGCTAATTTAGTGTACTGCATGTGTAGGAGGTAAGAGTTATTTCCCCATTGAGTAACAAGACTTACTGGTTTTTATGGGATAAAGTTTTGAAATGCTTTCAAGATGAAGCTAAATGCCCCTAAGCTCCAGTTAAACTTGAAATAGTTCAGCTGTGTGTTCACTTCTATTTAATTGTGGTTCATGGCGGAAAATCAGTAATTAAAATGAAGCACAGATGCTCTTAAAACAAGAAGTAAACACACCTGTAAAAACACTGCTGTTCTCTTTGTATTTCTGGGTGCACAGTTTGTGTAAGCAGTGTCAAAGAGTGCCTGCTTCTCCAGCAAGAAATCCTTTATGCTGGATTATGTATGTGGATAAAGCGTTGGATGTCATATTTGAAGTTTATAAGCAGGTGATATTGTCTTTTCCCCAGCTCCCATACAAAAGATCATCTTGCATGCAGCATTCACATGGGTTGCTTTATATAGACATGATTGTGTGTTTGTATAGCTGTGTTTTTGTGCAGAAAAGCATTACTGTTCATTGGAACTAGTCCCCTAGAAAGTGGCCTTTTTGAGACAGAGGGACTGGGCATGGTGGGAGGCTTGGTTTGCTCCGGTTCCTGATTGAAGAAGTGTGACTTTTTACATCATTTATATAGTTACACCACTATATACTCCTATGGGTAGATTTACATCATGAAAATTGTTTTTACATCAAGGAAATTGTAATCGGTTGTTTCACCAGTCTACTCTTAATGGGTTGTTTTGGTGGGGTTTGTTGTTGTTGTTATTATTTCATAATACTTTAATCCTTTAGAGGTGACTTGGTGTGTGTATAGACATTGCTAATTAAAATTTTTGGGAGCAACCCATACACCAGGTTTTGCTTAAGAATGCTTACCAGGAAATCCCACTGACTTCCTCGCTTGGACTGATTTTGCATTATACTCATGTTTAGTCATGCAGATTTCTCTGGAGCGAAGACAGTAATTTTCTGATAATGGAAGAAAAGGACAATTCTGGCTAAGGAATCTTGGGATGCCTGTCATGTCCATGGTGAACAGTAATCTGTAGTCAAGGGGGTATTCAAATCTTTTCAGTTTAGAGGATATTTGCATTCTGCATTACAAAGGGCCTTTGCAGACTGCTAGAAATAGTGTAAATTGAGTCCACTTTAACTGCCCTGGCTTAGTGCTAGGGAATCATGGAAATTGTATTTTTTCTGAGACATTGAGCCTTCTCTGTCAGAGAACTCTAATGCCACAATAAACTACAGTTGCCATGATTCCCTAGCACTGAGTCAGGGCAGTTAAAGTGGCCTCAATTTGCACTATTTCTGGCAGTCTGCAAAAGGCCCTAAATCTCTTTTTGGAAAGGGTTTCTCTGGCAAGCTTTGGTTCAACAATGGTGCCATTTCACAGTATTCCTCATGCTGTGCCAAGTGTAAATTAGGCCACCTGGTCTGTAGCACATAATTTAGTATTTCAGCTATCTCAGAACTGCCTTGGATTATGTGTTTGTTTTTTAAAACATCAGGTGGTATGCTTAAACTCAAATGCAATCTAGACTAGACTATACAAAATGTATAGTCTCCAGAGAGTGCTGAAACCAAGAGATCATGATCAGTCTCATTATCAAATAACAGTGGTAGCTGAGGGGTGCTATATATTTTTGAGGAGGAGGGAAATAGATCTTTATGACTGTATGATGTGCACAGGGATTTGGAGCTGGAAGGGCTGCAAGGGCCATCTAATCCAACCCCCTGCCATACAGGAATACACTTCAAACCATATATAATCCAGTATCATGTGGATTGGAAAAGCCAGCGTGGCATAGTAGTTTGAGCGTTGAACTGTGGCTCTGGAGAATAGGTCTTGAATCCTGGCTCATCCATGGACACTCACTGGGTGACCTTGGGCAAGTCACATTCTCTCAGCCTCAGAGAATGGCAACAGCAAACCCTCTCTGAAGAAATTTGCCAAGAAAACCCCATGACAGGTTTGCCTTAGGGTTGCCGTACATTGGAAATGACGTGATGGGATACAACAACAATCATGTGGACCGACCACCCTCAAATCTACTGCTACTTTGTTTCTTAAAAAATGAATTAGTCTGTCTGTAACTCATCTAGGACTTAACTCTGTAGAGAAATATGGTATGTTTGTAACAAGTTATAAAATGGGTAAGGGAGTGGCAAAGCCAGATACAAAATCATGGCAGAGAGATGATTCTGTAGAATGGAGCCATGGCAGTTAATGTGGTGTCAAACTGCATTATTTCTACAGTGGAAGTACTTTAAAAATATTTTCCTCTTCCCACCACATGTCTCTCAAAGTATTCTTGCCCATTTCCTGTCATTTCTTCTCTCTGCCTCTTCCATTGTTAATTGGTAATTGTCTCCAGCTCAAAGTACTGAGTAGGCTGGAGCCCTGAGGCCTCTCTGGTCAAGACCTATTGCTGGTCTCCAGATCATACTTGGAGAAAGACTTGTAGAGTATTGAAAAAGTGTGAAATACATGCTCTCAGTAGTCTTTACTATAACCTTGGAAGGTCAGTCACTATTGTCCCCCTAGCAGGATTGTTATTTTGCATGAGACTCTGTTCTTATATAGTCTGTGGTTGTTGTTTTGCCATCCAGTTGGCTTTGGCTTATGGTGACTTTATGAATGCGAGACCTCCAAGAATCCTAGGGGGGGTTGCAGGCTGCCAGAAATAGTGCAAATTGAGTCCACTTTAAGGGTTAGGGTTAGTGCTAGAGAGTCATGGGCATTGTTTTTTCTCTCTGAGACATTGAGCCTTCTCTGTCAGAGAGCTCTGGTGCCACAACAAAATACAGTTCCCATGATTCCCTAACCCTAACCCTTAAAGTGGACTCAGTTTGCACTATTTCTGGCAGTCTGCAACCCCCCTATTAATCAACAGCCCTACTCAGATCTTACAAACTCAGGTCCATGGCTTCTTTTATTGAGTCTATTCATCTGAAATGTGGTCTTCCTCTTTTTCTACTGCCTTCCACAAGAGCATAATGTAAGACCATCACTGGCTTTTCTAATGAGTTATGTTGTTGTATGAAATATCCAGAGCAGGGTGGCTCCAGTTTAGTCATTTTGGCTTTTTGTTCCATTTATTTGTCTTTTTTGGAATTTTATAGTATCTATAGAACTGTGCTCCAGCATCACATTTTTAATGAGTTTATCTTCTTCCTGTTAATTTCCTTCATTATCCAGTGTCACACCCATACATAAAATACAGAAATACTTTGGCCTAGAAGATTCTGACTTCATTTTCAATCTTGTGTCTTTCCGCTTGAGGATTATATCTAGTTCCTTCATAGTTGCCCTCCCTAGTGTTCTTCTGACTTCTTGACTATAGCTTCCATTTTCATTAATAAATGAGCCAAGACATAGAAAATCTTTTAACTATCTCGATGTCTTCATAGTTGACTTTCAAATTATGTAAGTCATTTGTGAACATTCTTTTTGTTTTCTTCATATTCAGTCCTAATACTGCTTTTGCATTTTTTTCTTTGACTTGCAGCATTTCTGATTCCAGATCTTTATTGGAATATAGTCTCATCTGAATATCTTAAGTGTTGGTGTTCTGTGAACTCCACATTATTTAAGATATTTTTCACAGTGTATATGGTTTTTGCCTGGAACATCTTTTCCAGATTTTGACCCAAAGCAGGTGAATACTCATTCACATGCTCCCTTAGCACTCTGTCTACTTTCTGACAGAATGGCAACTCATTTCCAAAGGCACTCATGACACATTGAGTCTGAAGTATCACCTTTCATGACAGATCACATTTATCAACTCAAGTCTTTCTCCAAGAAGGTAAGCTGACTGTGTGTATACTGCCATCATAAATTGTCATCAACAAAAAGTTATTTGAGGGAATCTTACTAGCCTTCCGAAGCATCACTAATCTTTGGCATAGTCAGCAAAACCCATAAAGCATGTAAGGACATTCCCATTGGTGAGAATTGATGCGCATATACGTTCTACATGCTGCAATAGAGAAGGCTGCATATTTGTTTGATGTGATAAAGATGTTTGACATTCCACAGAGGTTTGCATAAGAGGATATATGAAGAGTTTTATTAGTGTCTTCCTTAAGACCTTTTGTTCCAGCCTTGATCCAGGACCCTGCACTGGCTACTCTGTGATAAAGACTATGTCATCGGGTGATAAGGCAGCAAGTTTCCATGTGACTGCAAAATGAGAGAATGAGGGTTTGACAAGGGAGAACCTCTTGCCAAGGAGGTGTCAACACTGTTTTTTGCTCTGGTTACCTGAGGCTAGTGATCAATAATGTCTCCTCCTTAAGGGGATAATTCTTGGCACATTTACAGAAAACCATCAAGACTTTCAGAGTAGTCCAAGGTATCTTGACTCAGGCTGTTTCAACATTGCAGAATTAATGAAGCTTGACACCACTTTAACTGCCATGACTCAATGCTATGGAATTCTGGGATTTGCAGTTTTGTGGGATATGTAGTCTTCTTTCAGAGCCACAACTGCAAATTCCAGGATTCCATAGGATGGAGCCATGACAGTTAAAGTGGTGTCAAACTGCATTAATTTGAAATACTGGCAGAAACCTCAGAAAGAAGCAAATCCCACTGAGCGCAATCTGTTTTTCTTTCTGATAAATAAGTAAAGGATTGCAGCCCTAACCAAGCAGCCTTTCTTAAGGAAATGTAATCTCTGTTGATTGTGAACAGAACATGTAGTTTAGTCTTATATTACCGTAAATTAGTATGAGATTTGCAAGCATGCTTGTATTATTGGTCTGACATTATAGAAAAAGTGACAAATAGAGATTGGACAGTATTAACTGGCAGTAAGGCATTAAGCTGTCAGGTTGCTTTGTGTTTTTGTACCATGGTCAGAAACTGCATGGTCATATATTTGTGGTTGGGAAGGAATCTTCCACTACGTCATTCTCTGATGGGTTGTTAACTTTAATTTTATCCTTTGCTGTTCTCTGTGATATATGGCACTTAGGTTCTTGAGCCTTTGGTATGTCTTGTCTTTTGGCTTCTAACTCCCATCTGCCCTAGCCAGCATAACCAGTGGTAGGGCATTATGGAAGTTTTAGTTCTTGTGTGCTTTCAAGTTTTTCCAATGGTATTTTCATTATTTGAAAAAAGCTTACTTATTTCTATCCAGCCTTTTTCCAAGATTAGGACCCAAAATGGCTTACAATGATAAACATTGTTAAAAATCCACAATATACAGAAGTTAAAACACAGTGAAGCAACCAGAAAAAATTAAAACCAGTTTAAAACATATATCACTAAAATGCACACTTGAGCACAAGAATTAACAATATCCAGCGCATTGTGTAAGGTGGGCCTTAGATAATCACTCATCAAATGCCTGTCTGAATATAAAAGTGTTTGCTTGTCTGCAAAAAGAAAGTAGGGAGTGTGTCAGTCTAATTTCTTGGCAAGATTTGTTCAGAGGAGGTTTGCCTTTGCCTCAAACCCTGATCTCCAGAGTTGTAGCCAACGCTCAAACCACAACACCATGCTGACTCTCATTATACTGGGAGTTGCAATCCAAACCTCCCCAAAATCATATGAAGTGCTACAGTTAAAGTTCTGCCAGAAACAGTTGCTCTGTTTCCTGCAGAAAACATAAATATGATACACATTTTTGGGATTTGCATGGGTCATGCACCATGAGTACAACTAAGTATGGCAAGGATAATAAGAGGCTTCACTTCCCCTTGCTTATGCATGCATATTTTATTATGATCCTGGTTCAGAGTTAAATGATACAGACATGCATGCAGCTATGCTCACTCCACTCTGCTGTGTCTAGTTTGACCCTCACCCCTCTGAATACATTGATTAAAAGAGGGGAAAAGAACAGGGTTACACTATGAAGGGCTTCAGAAAAGTAAAATTAAGATTGCACATTTTTTTCTTCCTTACTGTCTAGCTGTCTGTAGAAGAAGGCACATTAAACTTTGCGCTGTCATTTATGTATCTTTAGAGTAGGGCTTTTAAACATTTATTATTTATTTCTGTACCATTTGTAATTCAAAAAATTTCAAAGCAGTTACACAGTAAAGTAAATGTTTTCTCTTGTGGGAGAGAAAATTTTGTTCTTGCTCTTGTTATGAAATTCATTTATTTTGTATTAGTATGGTAATCCAGATTGTGCTTAATTAACAGTCACAAAGGGCTGTCGTTCCACTTTAACGATTTATGGTTGTTGTTGTTTTACCACCTAGCATTAGTAATAGGAATTGAGCAAATTGTCCATCCTCCTCCTCAGTAGATCATAGTCAGACTCTTTTTTCTTTTTTTTTTAAATGAGGGTGCATGTTCTGGAATCTGTCTAATGTTATTGGTGTTGTAGTAATACTCAGTTTCATAGGTGTTACTGACTGGAATTTTTGACAAGTGATGATATGGATACGCTAGAAGAGTCAAATCAAAGCGTGATTTTTTGTAATTGTGCTGTTGTGATCATATCTATAGGAATTTCATTTTGGGTTTTTTGTTTTGTTAAGTTCATTTGGAATTGCTCCCAGAGCACCTATGACTTTGTTTTCTGTTCCCAAAGGAGATGAATCTTCATTTGCAAGTTCCTGTATGGCCCTTGTGGTCCCTTCCAACTCTATGATTCTAAGTCTCAATATTACACCATCTTTTTCCTCCTTGTCTTTGATTCTGCTATCTCCATGTATTGCCACATCTATAATCTAAACCTTTCATCAACCAAATTATGTCTGGCATATTATGTTCTAATCGTTTGTCAGTTTGAATCTTAAAGTCCCATACGATTTATTTTCCTTCACCATTGTCAACCATTTTTTTTCAGGCTTATTTCCCCACAGGTTCTTTACAGATGGTATATTATACTTTTTGCATAGATTTAAGTGTATCATTACAGCCAATTTATTATGGTATTTCATACATTAAGTCTGTATAATCATGCTGCATGAAGAAACAAAGTGATTGTTATCTTTTTCTTTGTTTAGATGACATTAACTATCCTTATTTTTTTTCATTATTTGCCTTAATGCTGTTTGTCTGAAGTGCCTGTTCTTGAGCTGCAAATGCAAGCCGCTCAGCTTTTTTTTCCCAGCGTCCCATTCTGTAACCATTTCTAGATGCCCCTCTTCTCAACTTTCCTTTTGTGCTATTAACATGCTGATTTTACCAAGCTCCCAAGGCAATTTCTCATATTTTTCTTTCTATAGTGATCTTTTGTTTCTTCCATGTTCAATATTTTCATCTATTAACATTTCTTTGCTTACTTTGATGTATCTGCACATTTTCTCTTCTTCAATAGTGGTTCACCTGTAATAAACCCCAGCAACCAATATTATAGACAGAGCAGATCAGTATAAGTTAGAGCAGGGATAGGCAACCTTTTTGAGCAGGGGGCCGGGTTGCTGTCCCTCAGACAATTGTGGGGCCGAAGCAAAAATAAATAAATTTTTAAAATTATTATTTTTAAAAAAAATATGCATGCACACTCTCTCAGCCCCAGAAAAGCCATGATGGCAAAACCCCTGTGGAGATTTTGCCAAGAAAACCCCAAGAACAAGTAATAACGACAATAATCAATATCATCATGGCGGGCAGCTGTGGCAGCAGGGGTTGTCGGCGGTGGCAGGACCAGCCTGGGGCCGGTCCAAAGGCCTTGGTGGGCCGCATCCGGCCCCCTGGGCCGCAGGTTGCCTACCCCTGAGTTAATGATATAAAGTGTGGCTGACTCTCTTAATTTTCCTGGTTTTTTGTCCACTGCATCTAGCTCTGCTTGAGTCCAGTCAACAATTCCAATACTATGCTGGATAACTGTATTGCCCAAGAATTTATGACCTCAATTATATTTCTACCATTCAGTTTTGATTTAAAACTTTGCATACTTTTTATATATTTGTTACTAATGTTCTCTTTCATTATCTGTCCCTATTTTATTTTATTCTTTATTATTATTTTCTGATAGTATTGGTAGTAGTGATGGATATGGTGATGTAATTATTGATACACAGTGATTAAAAATACTCCACCTTTCTGTTTAAAGACATCCTTGAGTGGATTTCTCTTCTTATAAGGGAGAGGGCCAAATTGGAATCTTATATCATAGTGCTTTCCCCTTTACATGGCTATATAAAGGACCAACTAGATTGCGTGATCAGAATAGGACATGATCAGTGTCTCCTTTTGCTGAGACTGTCAGATGAAAAACTAAGAGAGATACAGACCATACTATCCAGGACAGTTTAAAGATAAATCATTCTGATGCAGTGCTGCTGGTTACAACGTTCAGCCTTATATAACAAAACTATTTTATGATTAAAGGGACTAATGAGTCAGGTTGACTTTAATTGCTCTAATCCCAATAAACCATGAATCAAAGCCCTCCTGGGCTAATCTCCATTGGCTTTGTTCTACTTGAATTGTATTAGAGGAGTATTTGGTTGCATGGTACTAATCACAAAGAAGAGCAATGGCAAAGAAGATGAGACATGGAAAACAAATAGGAGAGGTCTTGGCTGAGGCAAACCTATGTAGTAAGCATTCATCCTTGAACTGGAAGCACACAATTATTATAATTGAGAGGAAGCGTGCCTCACTATTATATAAAGGAAAGGGGAAGATGTGACTCACTATTACTGCAATAGCATTGGTATAAATGTGACTGATGAGGAGGCATTATGGGTCACTCCCTCGCATCCATCTCCTTTCCCTTATGATATTTGCCATTATACTCTGCTGTCCCAAGGATTTCAGTGACTTCCTTGCTTACCAAGGATCCCTCTGCCATTTGGTGATAGATGGCCTATGAAGCCTTGGCTCCTAAGGTAGGATTCCCATAACCATTCCATTAGACCCCCTGACATCTGAGGCCTTTGAAAAGAAGCAGTGCAAACATGCATCGTAAAACCTTTATGTGGCAGTCCTTTGGCTAGATCTTCAATATATGCTGTTGTCATAATGGATACTGCACTACCATATATATATATATATATATATATATATATATATATATATATTATTCATCTCAGCTAGACCAGTTAAAAGCCTTCTAATTGCCAGTGTCTTGATCACAGTTTAGATAGCATTTGAAAAGACATGGAGGGACCACCTAAAAGTACCAAATTACTGTCAAAAATGTGGTCCATAGCTGAAATGACAAGATTAACCTGTTGTATACAAGACTGAGAGCCAGTATGCCATAGCAGTTGGACTAGGGCTTTGGAGACCAGGGTTTGATTCCCCACTTAGCCATGGAAACCCCTGAGTGAGTTTGGACGAGTCACATGCTCTCAGCCCCAGAAAACCCCATGATAGAGTCGCCATAAATCAGAAACAACTTGAAGGCACACAACAACACAACAGATAAGATTTTATTGGGAGAAAAATGTGTCAGGCACTGAGAACTACTGTATAATTCCAGTATCTTACATAATGTGTGAGTTATCACTTTCTGAAAATGTTGTTTAGAATTTGCATTATAGTATAATACAACTTTTTTTTTCTGAGAAGTGATATAAGTCCTCTAGATTAGTAATGTTGGAGATGTATATTAACAGTCTGGAACTGTGAGAGGAAATTAGCAAGCCCAAACAGAAAGTCTGCCACAAATATATTTGCTGAAGAACCGGTATATAGAAAACAGCAATGATCTAGAAACTATGTAAAATCTAGACTTGGTTATTAGAAAGTACTGTTTTGGGCTCTGTCCTAAACTATCCACCACTCTGCTAAAAACAATTTGGCAAAGGCAAAGACTCAATTCATAGGAGGCCATGGGGGGAAAATTGTACTCTAGAGGTCCCTGCCCTAGTAAACTTGCCTTGTAGAGAGATGGTCTATGGCTCTCATTTTCAGTGAGAAAACAGAAGCTTGGGCCATGGCTTTCTAAGTATTCTTTTTCACAGAATTATCTGTTTGCGCAGTACTATATCTTGGATATTTGCACAAAACCCTTTTTGATTGAAGGGGCAGCTTCAATCCCTGTATAACAAGGCTGACCCAAAGGCTGAGGTCTTACAGAGAGCATGATGTTTACTACTGACCGCTGCAAGCCAGAAGCATCGCCCGGCTTGGCTTGCTTGCATTGCACTCTGAACAAGGAGGAAGGAACATGAAGACACATAGGCAGCTGTATCATTTTTTTCCACTCCCCTGGAGAGAGGGCTGGAAGTGCAGAAAGTCGCCAGATAGGAAAACATCAGAAGAACAAATTGTTCTAGTACACATCATTTCTCAACACCCCTAAATAAACTTCCCTTTAAAACACTTTAATGAAATGAGAGTCATGTGAAGAGCTAATGCCTTTGAGGGGGCTTTGTTTCTCATGTTAACCTATACACTTCTGGGTTCCCCTCCAAAAAGACTTTCAGTTTAGTGTCTTTGGGGTTTTTAGTTTTGGTTTGAGGTAGGACTTTCCTGGGAGGTGCCTGGTGTTGACACTAAGATTTGCTAGCTGTCAGTCTCAGCCAGGAAAAATAGTTTACAATATTGGTTTTAAAACTGGTTTTAAACTTAAACTTAAAAAAAAAGTTTTGGGGTTTTATATATATATATATATATCCCCAAAACTTTTTTTTTTAAGTTTAGACCTTTTTTTAAAACCAGTTTGTTTTTACATTAATGTTCGAATGAAACAATTGGAATCTTTGTTATTATATTAATACTGTGAAACATTATTTTATGTATTAGAAAGCTTTATCAGCCATGTTTTAATGCTTTCTAACATTAACAATCCAAAGTTATTAGGCTTTGATACGATTTACATATTTCAATGAATCACCAATTTTTACTGCTTATTATTCCTATTAAATCTCTCTCTCTCTCTCTCTCTCTAGACTATACATAATAAAATATAATAAAAATACAAAGGACTCTCAGAGATAGGTGAAAATAAGAGTAAGTTAATGTTAAGCATTATTCCTACTTATTACTTACAGGAATATAGGACTATACCAAGATAGGACTGAATCAGAAAATTAAGTAGCAAAATGCAGTTCAGATGTTATGGTCACTGACTTAAATAATAATTATTCTTTGAATATTCTTTTTTTTTTAAGCAAGCTGTTTTGGTTTAACTTAGGTTAATTAAAGGATTTGTTTCTGAATGGCATTTCTTGCATTATAAAATTAAGTGATCAAAAAAAGCAACTGACACTAGATAGTGGTCTGACAATGAACAACTGCCCCAAACTGCTAAAGTTAAAATGTTTAAATTCAAATAGTAGTTGTTATTCCAGTAAGAGGGCTGGAAAATAGCCAGACTGGAGGGTTTTTTCGGTTGTTTTTTTAAGTAATTGAGTTTAAACTGGCCAGCCCTGGTCTTGCCTAGAAACCCTGCCAGTGTCCTTTCTATTATAAACACACTGTTTCCTCATAAGAGAGTGATTTTATTTATTTGTTTGTTTATTGCCTCTCAGCCCACTGGGGCTCAGGGATGCTGGGACTGTTTTTAAGGCGAGCAGGGACTCAACAATTGCAGGAATGTCCTTGTTTATTTTTTCCTACTTGTAATTTTTCTTGTTTTTTTTTTTTTTTT
>CM034701.1:118472192-118488238 GCA_020142125.1 Phrynosoma platyrhinos | reverse complement strand
TTGGTTGGCCAATAAAGGTATCACTGTTTGGGGATTTTGGATGTTACTGTGTTTTGCTGTATGGGCTAGCCAACATGGCAACCTCTGGATACTATTTCTAGAGTAGGGGTCCCTCTTAGTCTCATAACTGTTTGGGAGCTTTTTCCCCTCCCTCCCCCTCATAGAAGTGGGAGGAGGGGAAACTCACCTTTACTAAGTTCTCTTCCAAGTGGCTAGGATTCAGAGACATAGGTTTAATTTGCATTACAGAAATAATGCAGTTCAACACTGCTTTAACTTCCATGGCTCAATTTTATGGAAATCCAGGGTTTGTAGTTTTGTGAGCTGTGTAGCTTCTCTCAGGGAGCTCTGGTGTGACAACAAACTATAAACCCCAGAATTCCATAGCATTGAGCCATGGCACTTAAAGCAGTGTCAAACTGCATTAATTCTGCTGTGCAGATTTATCCATAAATCATGTTGTAGCATCTTTGAGACTAACTGTGTGGAAAAAGTTGTAGCATAAGCGTTCATAGACGTGCATCTGACCTTTTGTGGAAAAGAATTATGGCAACCCTAGTTGCAAGAAACTTTTGTACACCATTTTGGGACAGGACAGAGGGAGGCTGAATGGAGAGCTGTATGGGAAACAAGCCGTGTCTGTCCATGTGGAGAGGCAAGAGGCCTAGCATGGCTCCTTCATCTTTGCCTTACCTTGGAAAAGAGCAAACGGACCCTGTCCTTCCCCTTTCCTTGCTCCCTCCCCTCTTTACGCACCAAAATAGTTGCCATACTCACCTTTCCCCAAAAACTGCTCATCTTCTCCCTTCAAGGTGTCCAAGGAAAAAAGCTTCTTTGGGTAAGAAAGACACCTGCTGGTTCAAAGACAAAAGGGAAGTGGGGGCAGGCATGCACTCTTCTTTCTCTTTTGCTTTGACTAACTAGCCAGGGCAGAAGAGAAGGAAAGGGGGCAGGCTTTTCCTCTGTTCCCCCTTGCATTGGATCCTGTCAGTGCTCTGAGACTCCTGGGGTTTTCTGTTCCTTCCCCCACTTTTATTCCCCTCTCCCTCCCTTTGGCAGAAGCCTGGAGGAGAGGAGGAGGGGGCGGCTTTCTTTGCATAACCCAACTAACCCAACTTTGCATAACCAGGTGGCCATGCAACCCTTCCTTCCTCAGGTGGAAATCCTGCTGAGCTTGCCTGCCCACCCACCCTCCTTCCCTCTTCACCAGGCACCCCATTTGGGCAGCGTTGTTCCTTCAATAGAGGGACCTCCCTCTTTCACTTTCCCAAGCCACCCCCCCAGCTTTACCTTCCTTTCCCCAAATACAAACCTGTGGGGCTCTAGGCTCCCTTTGGAACCTGGACTCGCTAGCAGCATTTGTTGTTGTGTGCCTTCAAGTTGTTTTGACTCATGGTGACCCTAAGAAGAACCTATCATGGGGTTTTTTTGAAAACATTTCTTCAGAGGGGGTTTGCCATTGCCTTCCCCAGTGGCTGGGAGAGTGTGACTTGCCCAGGGTCACCCAGTGGGGTTGCATGGCAAGCAGGATTTCATTTATTTCGTGTGAAAACTACCCAAAAGCAGCCGCTTCCCTTGCTTAGGATAATTTCTCTCTTCTCGCCTCCCCAACCCCTGCAGTAGAACAGTGGGCCTAATACCAAGAAATAGGCATGGGGGGGGGCACTAGGGTTGTCACCCAAGAGGAAAGGGGGCGGTAGCCTGAAAAAGTTTTGGGATCACTGCTCTAACACAAAATCTTTCAATAAATAAGTAAATTCCAAATCCTCTTGATAGTGGAAATAAACTTACAAACATATGGTTAGCCTTTTTGGAAAACATTAGAAAACTTAAGTAATAGCTGTGTGGTTTAGATCAAAAGTGAGTTAAATTCAACCATCATATCTCTAAGATGTGTGCCTTACTAATCTCTTGATTTCTCTTTCCAATATACTTTTTGCCATACCAAGCAGCATACCAAAAAAATCTGTCTAGATTTTTTTGTTGGTAAATGTTAGTTGGGTTATGCATATTTGCAGAATTTTCTGTTAAAAGATATTTCTGACTACAGAATTTGGAACAGCAGAGGTGTGGAAACAGTCCTGTGCTCCATAAAAGTGTCAAGGTTGTTTTGGTATCTATATCTGACAGTTAGGCTTTTGGCATTTCATGAACAGCTGCACATTTCTTTTTAGAAACAAGCAACAAAGTCACTCAAAGTCACAGGGGGTGTTTAGTGCATTTTATGTAACCATTTTGATTCCTGAAGGTGCTGAGATGTAATGTAAATCTCTACTAACATTATGATTAATCTGATTCACATGGGAAAAAAGGGGGCAAAAAACTTTAAACGTTCTAGGACAGTGCTAGAGAAAGAAAGATTAGGCATTAGGTGAAATTTCTTATGTACTGTATTCAGTTTGTGTAGCTAGGTAGGAGTTTCCTTTATTGATGACCTCCTCCAGGCTATTTAATTTTGGTGTGTAGGAATAGTAATCTATTTTGTACATAATGTAGGTTTAAGTGTTTCAGATTGTATCTAATCCTGTCCTTCTGTTCATGGAAGGCTCTTTGATCCTGTGTGAGCTTTCTTGAATAGAAGAGGGAGGGATATACCGTAGTTTTCATTAACTCCCTTTGGGATAGCAGAATCCCACTCCAGGAATGGACAGAATTTGCTACATCATTTGTAGAATTTGTGTTTTATGAGAACCCCAGATCTGTCAACCAGACCTGGTTGTACAAGACAGGTACACTACTTCTGCTGTGGGTCATTTTACTGTGCCCAAATATGGAAGGGAATATGACTCAAAATCAGTTCCCAAAGTAAAATGTCTCTCCCCCTCATGCTTTTATCTTTAGTTAACAAAATAAGGACCAACTGGAGGCAACAGAATTCTACAGCTGTGGACATTGCAGTGATAACCGATAAGGTTCCATTGACCAATTTTGCCTTTCATGTACACAGCCCTTAAACTCTGTTGATAGATTTGTCTCAGTCTGATATATCCTGACACTAGAATGTCTATGCATGCATCCTCAGACATTGCTGCTGGGATATACTCTGTTCCCTCCCTTCATATTGCTTCAGTGGGAAACTATTGGCATAGAGATGGTCATAGCCAGAAATCAGGCACTTCTTAGTTCTCACCTTTTTTAATGCAATGTTTACATGAGGAGTAGGAGTCTTGTGCCCCTTCAGATATTGCTGGACTTCAACTCCCAGCATTCCTCAACCCTGACTAAACTGGCTAAGGCTGCTGACAGTTGCAATCCTGTAACATCTGAAGGGCTGCAGGATACTTGCCCTGCTTAGATGTAGTCTTCTTAAAATAATGTCCTCTGCTTTATATCTTGCAGGTTCTGCGGGACATGTGCAAGCAGGGCTACAGGGATGCTTTGCACTTCTTGAAGAAAAATGGTATGTACTTATTCAAAATGTATACTCTTTATATCTCTGCATTTCCCAGCACAGCCTTTCCTAGCTTGATACCCTCCAAGCATATTGGACTACAGCCCTATCACCAGTGGCCCTTCAGGTTGGGCGTAGTGGACATTGTAGCCCAACTTAATCTGGAGGATATCAGGTTGATAGAAATTGCTTTGGCAGAGTGAATCCTGTGCAGCTGTTTCTTTCCTTTGTTTTATTGTTTTTTCAGTGCCTTGTTTGTGCATAAAAAGACAGGCCATATCCATACCTAATCCTTAGTCTATCCAATTGTGCAATTATTGCTATTCAAAACATAGGTAAAACCAATTATTCCCTTTATTTGGACTAATATGTGGTTTTAAATGTACAAACTCTCAAAATGCAAAGAACTTTCCTGCCAGACGAGAGAGAGAGAGAGCTCTACCATGGGTACCTATCCAGCAAGATGGATTACCCAAACAAATGCCTCCAGTTAGTTGTGGGTGACCTTCCTTTCCAATTTGGATAATCAAAAATGTTCTGAGTAACCCATGGTTCCACCTACTCCTGTGCTAATGATGCTTTGTCACCAGGAGAGCTGTCATGTTGTACACAGTGGCAACTGAGTTTGTTCTGCATAACTTTGGATCTGTCCATAGATGTGGGGTGGAGAGCGTATTTTGCCTCAGGACAAAAATCTGTTGCCGTGGCAAAAAATGTTTTAAAAGTAGAATAGGAATCAGAGATGGAAGTTATTAGACTTGCAGGTTTGACTTGTCAGTGTTCAAGTTTGGGGGCTGCTGTGCCCTGTTTGAAATGAAGTACCTGGGTATTCAGTATTAAGTACTGTTAGCTATTTGAAGATGGTCTTCTTTTCCCCTCTCTCCCTCCAGTGGCAAAACACTTGTTTCTCTATACTAGTATATACTATAGTCACCTGGTGATGTGACCAGAGCACATGATCTGTGTCTTTAGTGTCACCTTGTGGTACACGGTCTGTAGTGCAGCTGGTCTATTTTAGTATCTTATCTATGACATTTTGGTTGGGGTTTTTGTGTTGTCATGGCTGTTCATGTGCTATTTGCATATACTAAGACTAACATAGTTATTTTGCATATTGTGGGCTTAAGCAACCCTACAATGATACAAAGGAGTGGCCAAGGTCAACTACAGGGAGAACTGATTTGCTGATATTTAAAGCTCGTTTATGATTGCAGACCTAAATGAATCTATGCATGATCTCTTATGCTTATCAGTGACTTCACAGTTCCATCTTAAGTCCAAGGTTATGCTGCAGAAAGTACAGGACTGATCTACACATGAAGATAAAACACATGCAGTTTGTTGTTTCAAACAACATGTAGCACAATCCTTCCAGTTATGAGACTACAGACAGAAAATATTGTACAGATTCTACAATATGTAGGCACTTTTGGCTAGCTTGGAAAGCCCTATTGCCTTCTGCTGGTGTGTCTCATGACTTGGTTGCAATTTCTTGTCCATTACTTCTTGTTTGTAGTTCCTCATAGGATATCTTCCTTTGACCAGGTGCTTTCTGCCTGTTACTTACTCAGGAGACTAAAGAATTATTATGCACAGACTTAGAAGGCATTTTTCTTGAACTGCAGTAACTTCAGTACTTATCTTCCCCCTCAGGTCTCCTTCAGCACCCAAGACCTTTGCTGGCCATTGGAAATAGTGCTGGTGACAGGAACCATGAAGAAGAAGATGCAGAAGAAGAGGAGGACCAGCTGGGAGAGAGTGCTGCACTGGTGGAGGCTGAAGAGCATATCCTGGAACACTTGCCTCCTAAACTGAACCAAGGTATGATCTTTTGCAGGAGAGAGTGTTTGCTCAGATGGTTGCATCTAGGTCAGAAGAAGAGAATTGTGCAGTCCTGTACTGCTATGTTATCCCACCTAAGTGGTTTAATATATTCATCTTATTCAGGGGTAGGCAACCTTTCCCCTTTAAGGGCCGAGGGACTTCAGCTCCCAGAATCCCAGGAGCTATTGGCCAACATGGGACTATTGGCCAACATGGCTGAGGCTTCTGGGAGCTGAAGTCCCTCGGCCCTTAAAGGGGAAAGGTTGCCTATCCCTGATCTTATTTGTTGTTGGGTTACAAGTCATAGCCAGTGGTTAAGAGCATTGGGAGCTGAAGTTCCATAACCTCTGGAGGACCACATGACTCACATTCTTGGTCTAATACACCAGACTCTTCTTATTAAATCATATTTCCCCTTTCTTTTTAGCACCTCAAGTGGGATTTAGCTAGTACCCACTGTGTCATGTTCACCTTATAGATGATGTGGGGAACTGCAGATACAAGCTGTTTCAACTATTGAAGGGACAAACTGGCTTTAGAATTGTACAGACCCCTGAGTTTTGCTGATAATATCTTCCTGCCTCCATAAAGAATTAAAACACTTCAAAGGCCTTCAGGTTCTTTAGTAGGTGGCACCTTTTGTAAACTGAGGAAGAAAGTGTTATCTTGGCCTGCTATGCAGAAAAGAGAAAGATCTCTTTGGCCACATCTCCTTAGTTGGATGAAGTTTGAATGTTGTATTCCTTGTCTCTTGGATGATGTTTACAGCCAAGGCTGTCTGCAAGATTTTAATCATTGGTTTCTCATCTTAAAAGTTGGGTGGTGGTGGTGGTGGTGGAAGAGTTCTGATTTATATGCTGAACAGATGATTGGAATAACCCATCTTCTCTGTTTTCAGCCCTTTTGGAAGCCTGTGCTGAGAGGAGAGGACTCTTCGCTGGCATTGCCAACCTATTACCTATACGCCTGGCATCTACCTTGATGCTCCCGTATACCCTTCCTCTAGAGTCTGCTGTCTCGTTCACTGTCAGGTAGGTTCTAAATCTGTTTCTTAGGCTGCTACAGAAAGAACGTTGCCAGTAGGGCTCAAAACTGGGATATGGATTGCTGTGTCAGCGAGAGGGTCAAATAACTTTGTATTTAGTTGAACTTTGTTCTAAATAAAGTGAGGGTACAATCCAGTGCAAGTAGGAAATTCCTTATGAGACAATGATCTCTCCCACGATACTGAGTAACAATATGGAAAGCAGCCCTGTGACAAAGATTGAAATCAGAATACAGACTTGGCTACAGAATACAGCAGCATCCTGGCTTTTTTTTTTTTTTTTAAGGAAGAATGGGATTCTAGGCTTTATGGCTATAGAAAGGTTTGACACTATTAAGACAAATCCTCTAAAGCAGGGATAGGCAACCTTTCCCCTTTAAGGGCCGAGGGACTTCAGCTCCCAGAAGCCTCAGCCATGTTGGCCAATAGTTCCATGTTGGCCAATAGCTCCTGGGATTCTGGGAGCTGAAGTCCCTCGGCCCTTAAAGGGGAAAGGTTGCCTATCCCTGCTCTAAAGAGAGGAAGTTGATTAGGCTTTCCAGTAGTTAGGAGTGGGGCATTACTCTTTTTAGTGGTCTCCTTCAGTCAGCAATTTAAAACATTCTTGTGCCACCAGGCTTTAAAAAACTAAATGGGATGATCTTTTAATGATGTACTGTGATGTGTTATAATCTACATTTATTTTTAATGAACTTTAATGTTATCAATGTTTAATATTTTAACTTTATAAATTGCTTTTAAATACCTTTTATGTTTATATTTTTATCAAAGTTTTTGTTTAGCTTTTAATTGTATTGTTTTAAAATATGTTAGCTGCCTTTGGTCCCATTATTAGAAGAAAAGTGAGATGACAAAAAAAAGTGAGATGATGAATCCTGTCTTGCCCCTTAGAACTTGAAGGGAAAATGCCATCCTTCTTTGTGTGAAAGATGTACAAATGAATCATAAACTAGGGCATGGATCTTCATTATGAAATTCAGGAACAGCTTAAAAATTGTAATGGCAATGGAAACAATGCAAAATGGAAGAGGCTCAGTCACTGAATTGCCTGTACTGACTTCTGAAAATGGACTGGAGATCCTGGAACCAAAGGAGCCTTTTAGCTGACAAGTTCCAGGATCAAATCAAAGTGTATAGCAAGTCATAAGGGAAAAATGAAGGACTGTCACATGAAAAGTGTTGGTGTGTGAGGGGATTCACCATTGGTTTAGTCTATCTGAGAGAAAGCAAGGTAGTAATGTACACATTTGCTTGGCATGATGGGGTTGCCTCTTCTTGGTGCTTTCCTGTATTTCTGTGTTATTATTTATTAGAAACAGTGCAGCCACATAAACAGTGCAACAATCTGGGTATTTCTCATCCAGTCAGCATCGTGCCAGGAAGATACGGGCCTAGTGGGCCAGAAATGCTCATTCTGTTATCCAACCCAGGTGGTTTACTGTAGTTATTTTATTTGTGTGTGTGTGTGTGTGTGCATGTGCATGCACGCACACACACTTAAACAGGATTAGTAGTATGGGGAAGCAGCTTCTATACAATGTAGTGTGTGTGATGGGGGCCAGTATTTGATTTATCAGCCTTGCTGGCACTGTTACACTTATGTTTTCAGGATGTTTTTAATTAAAGCAACTTAAACTTTCATTGGCGCAGGCTATTTTGAAAGTTCTCAAACTTCCTGAAAACCGCCTACTTCAAAATCACAAAAAGGGCTAACAGTGGTTGTGAATCATGATGATTTTGTACTACCTGCAAGATGAAAGGTAGCATTCCTGTGAATACTAGTCACTAGTGAACAACAGGTAAGGCATAAGGCATTTGGTGGACTACTGAAGGAAACAGAATGCTGGACTAGAATGACCTTTAGTCTGATTCAGCAGGACTGTTCTTGTCTGGATACGTAATATCCCAGTCTTAGAGTGGCTCTTTTAGAAAGCCAAATTAAATTATGACATGGCTGGAATTGATTTATGCTGACAATGTAGCAATAGCTGATTCGAGTAACGGTTTTTCCCATGTGCCTCCTCCTTTCTTTAGGTTGCTTGAGTGGCTACCAGATGTTCCAGAGGATATTAGGTGGATGAAAGAGCAGACCAGGAAGGTCTGTCACTATCTTATGAGAAAAGCAAAGAAGAAACTGGGAAGTCATCTCTCAGCCAGGTATGTGGACTGAATTATATCTTTGTCTTTCTGGAAGTATTGCAACACTGGGAGGGGCAACACAGATTTGCCATATACAGTCGCCCCTCCGTTTTTGCTGACTTGAAGTCAGCGTCCCTTGCCCATTTGCAGGTGGCAAATGGAGGGGGACAAAATGGGGTGCACATCTGCGGGCATGCACCATCATTCAAGCCTCTGGGGCTTGAATATTTGTGGCTTTCCATTTTTGCAGGGGGATAGTCCGGGGTAACTTAATGAATGAGCATAAAATTAATGAATTGGGAGACTTTGACCTCAGATCACCTCCTTGCTCAGAAATCAGTTCCTTTGGACTTCCTCTTTGACATATATGTGCTTAAGATGGCAGCTGTAGAGGTGTAATCTGAACTTGGATGAGTCCTTATTAAAATAAAGGAATCTGTCTTTCAGGAAGGCTTCTATATAGCTGTGTCTGATAATCTAATAAAGGTTGTGAAAGTGTTAAGTAAATCCAGCATGACACACTTCATTTTTTAGGTCGGTATTTTAAATCTGCATTTAAAAACAGAAGTCCAAGCACCACAATCCCAGCTTTCATTGTATATGTCTGTATAATATATAAAATGATTAAAATCCCTGGATGTTATATAAAGTATATTGAGGAGATCTAGCAGGCTTACCATCATAAAAAAAGAGACCTAATTTCCATGTACTGAATGCTCCAAAGAAATGTCTTTCTGGATCAAGTTTAAAACAGAACTAATGAACAAGAGCATCTTTGTAAGTCATTCTCTGGAGAGTATAAAAGACTGGAAATATTTGCTGTAAGGCTGGGGAAAAATGGAAACATAAGGGTCTATTGGTCTTTACGCACACACAAACGCACACACACACACATATGCACCTTTTAGACAACAGTGTAATTGGAGTTTGGAGTCACTTATTCAAGTTTACACAATAGATTTTTGTCTGCTGTTCATGTAGACCATCCTGACCTTCCTTGGGTACAGTGTCACAAACAAAAAAGTGTATGAACTCACTGTGAATGAGGTAGATGAAGACAATAGCAGTTCTTGCAACTGTAGAGCTGTTCCTTTTTCCTATGATCTTTTACCTCATACTCTATTTTCTGAGGACAAAACCCAAAGAATGCCAGGAGGATGGTTTTCACAGACAATTAATTTGTACAAACAAATGCTTGGTGAACCAGTTTTCAGTTTCAGAGCTGTCACTTTATGCTGATTTCTTAAGGTTTACAATATAATGGCTAACATCCTGTTGGTGACAAACAATGATGTATTACACTGGCACATGCATTTTGATGGGTGTTACACAGAATGGTATCCACTACCTCCATGCACAATGCCCCACTCCCTGGTGCAATGCAGCTTGTTGGTGCTGGAGCACAACCCAATAGCCAGTTATTAGGTACAGGGAGGTGTCTGGACATCATCCAGCTGCATCCCTGGACCTCAAGTGTGTAACACATATACTGGAAAGCTGGAGGTCTGGAAGGGCAACAGCTTTATCTTTTTCCTGGCTGCTCAACTGAAGCCAGACAGTCCATGGGCATTTCCTCACCCTCTGGTCCTCAGTTCTCCATACAGGTCTGGGTGTGCCTTGTAGTCATCAAGCTGCATTGCACAATTAGGAGACTGTGGATGCTTAGTATAGAGTACTGCCAGAGTGTTTCTATACATAAATAGCACCATATAAATCAGGGGTAGGCAACCTTTCCCCTTTAAGGGCCGAGGGACTTCAGCTCCCAGAAGCCTCAGCCATGTTGGCCAATAGTCCCATGTTGGCCAATAGCTCCTGGGATTCTGGGAGCTGAAGTCCCTCGGCCCTTAAAGGGGAAAGGTTGCCTACCCCTGATATAAATAAATGTAATTGTTAATGATACTCTTACATTACTGTTTTAGTTTTAACAATAGTTATAATTTTAAGCGGTGGCCAATGTGTTTTAATCAGTCACACAGCTCGCTAGCACTTAACTTAGTGGACGGATCAAGAGGATGGAATCTGTTCTGTCGGTGAAGCATATGTTTCACAGAGTAGCCCGCTCTGTGGGTCTTGTGGTGTTCTCACGTATACACCTGCCTCCCTTCCTCAGACTCAGTGAAACTCAGCAGTATGACGATCATCAGCCTGGGGACTCTGGAGGCCCAAAGTTTCCTCTGAACCTAATTCAGCTCAAGTGGCACTTTCTGCTCATGGGCCAATGATGTGACTAGCAGAGGGCAGGACTAAGATAGCCAGGGTGCCAAAGGTCAGTATTGAGGTTCGCAGGGAGAGTGTCATCACTGCCCACCTGCACCTCCTAGCTTGTCCTGCTGACTTCTTTACGCCATCATAACAGCATAGAATACTGCTATGATGCCAAGGGGATGTTGTGATGGGTTGTGTCATCTTCTTTTCCTTCTGCATTACCCCATCTCTGTTTCTGTCTTCACATCTCAACTGGTATCCCTGGTGTGGTGAGCACACTACATTTGAATGCAGTCTGACTGACTTAATATCTTCTTCTTTTCCCATCTCTCTCCCTTCCTCTCACTTACAGGCTGTACTACCATCTTGAACTCAGAAAGACCCAAAGCTTGCCTCTCCCCTTGAGCGTCAGCTATGGGGAAGCGCTGCCCAAGTGGTTCCGGAGCAACCTTTCCCTGACGGACGTTATGACCAAATGGGAAGAATACCAACGTCAGCTGATGCTGGGGCTATTCTGTATCAATGTGGATCTGCAGGCTTCATTCTTCCCTTCAGAAGGGTTGCAGATGAGACACCCATCGGCCAGCTGCACACAAGAGAGCCTTCAGCTCTTCTAAGACTCACCACTGTGTGGGCAGAGGGAAGGGGGAAAGAGGGTGGGTGACGAGCACATCTTAATAGCTTCCTAATCGAATTAAGGGATATTTTTGCCCTATTCAAGAGAGAGAATTGGTGTAAAAACAGCCCATTGTGACACTGCTAAGTGGGAGATTGGCATAGTGTTAAAACCCATCTGAGTGTGTTGGGCACTGTGTACACTCTTGGAAATGACTGTGGATAAAATACCTGGCAACTGCAGCACAAATGGTTGGTCTCTTAGCTGAACTGGAAAGAGCGTCACCCAGGGCATGTCTTGGGAAGCATCGTCTTGAACTTGCTGTTGGTAATGGGAGGACTGGGACACACTCAGTGCTCTGGCATTTCTTTGTGTGTGTATGTGTTTTTTTTACAGCTCCTTCATTTTAATAATTGTAAAATGTTTCTATTTTTAATTATGTTAGTGCCCTGGGATCTTCTCTGTCTGTGCTATAGAATAGTAAAAAAACAAGACAACATGGAAAGACTAGCTTATTAGACCTGGTCTCCTCCTGGAGGCAGTCCATGGTTTTCGACAGAGACACCGTGTAACTTCTTACCCCTCTTCTCATGCAAATCCACTGTGGATGTTGCTTCATGCAATATAGATATTGGAATGCAGAATTGTAAGCCTAAACCCTGATGGTACTAGGCTTTCCTATCTTCTCACGCTAGCCCTCTTCCATGGGATATTTTATTCTGGGGAGAGGAGAAAAAATTAGAAGCTCTTAAATGTAGTTTCTAATACTGTGGATTTTTTAGGTACTGATAATCTCTGTGTGTGCTTTTTTTTTTTTTAACGCCTCATGTCATTTGGATGCTTTCCTCCAAAACTTTTAGTTATCTGTTTTAATTCTTAATGTGTATGATCACAGAAAGGATGTAAAGAAGGATGGAGGGAGAATGTGGGAGCTAAGGGTAATGTATGTTTCAAAATGGTTTGTGATTAATATGATTACAAGGAGAAGCAGCAGGGAATTGGATTCCACATTGCAAGTAGACACTAAGTTGTTAGAACCTAAAGGCCAAAATTCAGAATGGTCAGCGTGGAGGTAACGTTGCCTGTGGAATCCATACCTACTTCTGTCAGTAGCAGAAAAAGCTGACAGCCCCAGTAAGATAGTGGCTGTTAACCATAGGGAGGTGGAGCAAGGATAAGGAAGGAGGGGATCTGAACTCAGAGGTCTCAGTTGGGATGGCAGGACTGTGTGAATAGGTGGAATAGAGCTGACTTCTAAGTCAGAAAAACCAAATTGAAGGTACATCCTTCTTTGCATCCTTTAGTTATTAAATCAGCAGACCTTGGCTTCCTTTCTGCTCAGATAATGAAACATAGGAATGCGTTCCTACAGACTAACGTTATTGACTTTGTGCATCCCCCCTACTGTTGTCCACACTGTATTGCTTGCCAGAGTCTGAAGTTTGCCAAAGATCTGGTACATGTTGCCAATGATTTACTTAGTCCTCCCCACCCCACCCCATTTACCGAAGTCGCCCACTGAAGGGATGAAGCACTCCAGGTAACAGATCAGGTCCCACCTTTTTCTTTAGCCCATGATTAAATGTGATGTATCTACTACTCATTTTCACCAGCACTGACTTCCTTTCTATTTTCTCTGCTGTTGTTTTGTTCCTGCTACTCTATAGTGTGGTAACACTGTCATGTGGTTGCAAAAGAACAGGGTTTCATTTTATATAGCAATACTGTTTTATCTGGTATGTTTTTCTCCATTGGGATCCATATTCATTCTTCCTTGTTCTGGTTTTGTGTAATAATAGCACACATAGTTTATTGCTACAGAGATTTTGGCTACATTTGTTTGGAGAAAAGGGTTGATTTCCTTTTTAAAAAAAAAACAAAACAAACAAACCTCTAATCATATGGCCATTTCTGTACCTTTAGTATCACAATCTGCCAAATGCCAAAGACAATACAATGGTTGGGTGCTGGGGAGATGGCTTAGTTAACTATGGGTAAATCAGTATTAATAGTGATGGAGTTTCAGGTGCCATTAGAGAACAGAAGGATGGATGTAGTTTGATACACACACATTGCTGCACCAGCACCAGTGTACATGTGCTCCCAGTGGGCATCTAGTAGCTTTTTTGTATGTGTCAAAGCAGATGAGAGGTAGCCTATTGTACAGATGAGTTGTATGCTGCTCTTTGTCAGCAAAGGCCAATGCCTGCCTGGATTTTTTTTTTAATCTGGAGGATAGTGTGATGAATAAAGACATTTAAAAGTGGCTGGAGCCAGGACAATACTACCCAGTCATAATGCAAAGCCATTTGTTAGTTAAACAGCTAGGAAGTTTGTGACCATTCTAGAAATATCTTTAGTCTATAGAATCTCTGGAATTACTGAGATGCTAACAAGTTTGGGATATTTGGTTTTTTGTTTTTTTTTTGAAACAGACAGTACTATAAAAATAGGTGTAGTACTGAAAGTAATATTTTGGTCCTTAATTTGCTACTCATGTAGCGCAAGTGTCTGCTTTGGTTTCTGAACCAACATTATTTTTTCAACATAATTTCAAAAAGCAGAGTTCTTAAGCACGAGGGCTTTGTGAATAGGCAAGATAGGAGTGGCGAAGGGTTCAACACTCTTGCCAATTGAGTAGTCATTCTCCTGTACTTTTATGTAAACACTTTGGGTGACAAGGAGTTCACTGTTCTCTCTGCAAACATTTACTTTAGTCTGAGTGCATATAGCAAACTATGGAAGACCCATAACACCTTCTCCAGAATCAAATGCCTGGTCTTTTGAGACTTCCACTGATTTTAGATCCATCAGAATGTAACTTTAGAGACATTCTTGCCAGGCTGCCTTTTCTTAATCTTTTACACTGAATGAACAAACAAACTAAACTAGCAAAACAAAACAGAGCTCTCAGGATTTAACTGAAATGTGATCTGAGATACCACATTGTGATGGACCTATCTCAAAATTTTCCTTGGAGAAAAAAACCCAAACAAAACATTCAAATATTTATTGGATTGTCACATACAAAATCTTAATATGACCTACTGCATAAAAACCAAAGGAGAAAGTGTGTGTGTGAAGATGAGGAACTGCCTGAAGTATTTAACATTTCCCCTTTGGTCCTCCATAAAATATAAAACAAAGCATCTTTAAGAATAAGGGTTCTGGCTAGATTTATAGAATCAGGGGAGGGGGAAGGAGAATGCAAAGGTGAAATCTGCTTAAAGTCTTGTTTCTACCTGCATGAAGGATATAGTGGTTCCTAGAATTTTTTTTCTCATATTGGGTAAACTATTGCTTGATTAACCATCTGTAGGTAATTTCATGGGGGGACAGTCATATTCATGGGGGGACAGTCATATTTGGCAAAAGTGACTTTCCTTTTGTCATCCTAAGCTTGCAGGAGCACCATTTGTGTTTGTGTTTCTACTGCTTATAACGATAAAATCACTTGTTGCCTCTAAGAAGACACTGAGCTTGTCTTTTCATGAGCATATATATAACCAACTAGTAAGTTATTCAACACCCTATCTTACCTTAAAAATGTGTTGCACAGCAATTTAGATATTTCTAGTAAGTTGCTGCTTAAAGCACAGTGACTATAACACCAGGCATCTGTGTGCTGCTAATATATTATAATTTAGAGAGGCCTCTTCTGTAGCAATCCATCAAGCCACCTGCAGAAATAACCAGGGCTACAGTCTAAAGTAACTTCAACTCGTAACAATGACCAGACGCTTTCACTGGAATTGAGCCAGAAGAAATAGAAATTGCATATAATAGCAAGGTGCCAGCAAGGCAAAGCCAATTTCTCCTTCTTTTGCTAGCTGAGAGAAGATTTGGCATGTCAGATTTTTTATTTTTTTAAATATGGAATGTCATACATGTGAGCCTCGAAAAGCCTTGTGTGATTTGGCACATGAATTTGCTATAATTTGCTCAATCTGAAGAATGGCATCTAGTTATACCAGAAGCCAATAAGAACAACAGCTTGGCTTGATGGCTTGCACATGTTGGCCAGTGTAGGAGTGTGTTTATGTTTCCCCAGTGCCTTCTTTTAAAATGCCAAGCATTTCAGCACTTAACTGCTGCTGTTATCTTCATGGCATCCATTCCACTTCTGTTGTCTCTGCATTTGGCTTCCTTTAATTCAGTAGCAGCTGCTGGGTTACCAACACCACTGCAGGAGTAGTTGCTGTGACTTGTAATTGGTGCCCTCATTGTTCCACAGATACATATTGGCCTAGCTTACAAACTGTGAGAAACCCAGCATGCCAAATAGAAAATGAGAGTTAATCTTATAAAAAAACCAATTTTATTTTGCATGCATTTTATTTGTAACAGGAGAACTCTGTGCTAACATGGGGAGGTTTCCCCGCAGTGCCACGATGTCTTTGTGCACTTTGATGGACATCCTGTGGTCGATCAGTTTTAGCACTTGCTAGTGAATAATGTGAGTCTTTTTGTCTGAAGTCAAAGCAGTGGTGGAATTAGGGAGGAAAATGAGCAATTGATTGTATTTATTTGGCAAGTCTTAAAAGGTAGCATTTTAATAGTCATAATTTGAAAGTTTAGTATTAATTTTTGTTATGCTTTGCTTCCCCTCATTCTTCTCCTTCCCTACGTTTTACTGGAAGTGTGTTAAATATTTATTTTGAAAGAATATACCTCCCTAATAAAACACTTTCTAAACACATTGAAGTGCTGTGTGGGGTTTTTATTTACTGTACTTGTGCCTCTAGGCTTGGAGTCAGGTGGTGAGCTCTCATCAGTCCTATATATTATCATTTTTATTTCATTTTTTTTCAATATTCCATCTTATT
>CM034701.1:118449401-118462813 GCA_020142125.1 Phrynosoma platyrhinos | reverse complement strand
TTGAAGAAACATGCCAAGAAAACCCGATGATAAGGTTGCCTTAGGGTCGCCATAAGTCGTAAAGGACTTGAAGACACACAAGAACAACAAAAAAGTCTGCAATTGTTTCATAGGTAGTACATGGGAATAGGAACCAGCATGGTGTAGTGCAGGGGTAGGCAGCCTTTCCCCTTTAAGGGCCAAGGGACTTCAGCTCCCAGAAGCCTCAGCCATGTTGGCCAATAGTCCCATGTTGGCCAATAGCTCCTGGGATTCTGGGAGCTGAAGTCCCTCGGCCCTTAAAGAGGAAAGGTTGCCTACCCCTGGTGTAGTGGTTTAAGTGTTGGGAGTACCACTCTGGAGACCTGGGTTTGATTCCCCACTCTGCCAAGAAACCCACTGGGTGAACTTGGACAAGTCACACACTTTCAGCCTTAGGGGAAGGCAATGGCAAGCCTCCTCTGAACCAGTATTGCCCAGAAAACCCCAGTTTATGATCGCCTTAGGGTTCCTCTCATCCTCCTCTTCTCCCAAGGCTTCTTCCCGCCCCCACCTCTGTCCTCCTCATCCTCCTCGTCCTCCTTATACCCGGCATATAAAACGACCTCCGACTTTAACCCCAGATTTTCCTAGGTTAAAAAGTCGTCTTATACGCGGGAAAATATGGTATGTATTTTGATATACTTACAAATTTATATGGATTGTTGAGCTTTGTTTACAGTTACATCATGAACTAATGTCCTGATTGATTTGGAAGAGTCTGGGGATTGTAATTAGAGTTCTCAGACCTCAGGGTCTGGACCCTCTTTCAGGGTGAGGGGGAGGAATCCCAGGGTGTGAGCACTGTCTTGAAAATATTTTGAAAATACACTGTCTTGTACATATTTTCTTCATTTGTTAGATTTATATTTCTTATTTGAATGCAGTACTTCATGAAACTGTGGTTCAAGCTTAGTGTGTCATGCTTATAAGGCTGCCTGTTATAACATCAACTTTTCAATATAGGAAATTATCATAGTGGGTTATAAAACAGGAGAGAAAAGAAGTGCTTCCATCATTATAGTGTAATTGTGCAAAGATTTTCACAAAATGTCATGCTCATCCTGTACTTGTTCTGTGAATAACCTGGAATTGTCTTCATATCTACTCATTAATGGGGAAACTCCATGAATGGTTTGTCAATAGTGCTTTATTCGCTCTATTACTGTAGCATGGAAGCCAATGACGATGCATTCATGCTATCGAGGAAACTCCTGTCATCAGCTTCCCCCCCCCTCCCCGCAATCCCAGAGTGCTGTTTGGCAAATAAACAGAGCTTGGATTTCAGGTCTGTACCTCCAGGCTCACTCCATTGTGGCATCCTAGAGAATCACCATAGAGCTGAGATTTTGGCTCTGAAATTTCAAGGTTTGGGATTATCATGACCTGGCAAGCGCTATATGTGGTAGAACAGTTTGAGAAAGGCTTGAACCTCTACAAGGGTAGATGACGTTTGTTTAGGGAAATTTTTATGTGGCTCCTTAAATAATAAACAAATAAAACTTTTATTTGTATCCCGCTTTTCTACTATAATAGCAATCAGACCAGCTTACATGTTAAAACAAACCGATACAGTGCATAATAACAGTACATGATCATATATCTTACCCCCCTTAAAAATGAATTAAACTTAGCACAGTTTAACAAATATAATCTGTTAAAATCTGTTAATAGCAAATGGTCTATTGGGCAGAAAGGCAGCATAATACAAGTGTAAGGGGGTTTGTTTATAGCTGAGGAATTCTATTCAGGAAAGACCTGCTGGAAGAGATCCGCTTTGACAGCTTTTTTGACAGAACTTTGATCACCTCCTTCTGATAGGAATAATGCTCAGGATACTGATGCTGATTAAGGCACGAGAGATTTTTTTTTAATTTTATTAGTATATAACAATAAGTGTACATACATACCTATTCTTCCACCTACATGTGTATATCTATATCTATATAAAATACAAAGTTTTTCCAGATTTTAAATATCTCCTTTTCACAAAATAAAAATGAAACTTCTTATACTTTATAAAATACATGTAAGGTTTATATACTTTAACAATCTAAATGCATAACCCTCATCCCAGAATAGGAGGTCTGTGTTAACATAGCCTTAAGGCAGGAGAGATCTGTAATCCAAATGGAGTTTGTTTGGGGTTCAGAATGGGGAGCCAAGAGTACTGGGCCTTCATGCTGTAGTCAACTAAAGATGACCAGCCCTCCCTTCCCACAGGCCAATAATGCCAGCTCAGGAGACAGGGTTGACCCTTCTATTACCAGTAGATAGCAGAATGAAGTAGCTACCTCAGGGGTAGGCAACCTAAGGCCCGGGGGCCGGATGCGGCCCCCCGAGGTCTTTGGACCGGCCCCAGACCGGTCCTGCCACCACCACCGCCGCCGCCGCCCGCCATTATGATATTGATTATTGTTGTTATTACTTGTTCTTGGGATTTTCTTGGCAAAATCTCCACAGGGGTTTTGCCATGGCTTTTCTGGGGCTGAGAGAGTGTGCATGCATATTTTTTTAATTTTTTAAAATTATTTTTATTTATTTATTTATTTATTTATTTATACATATTTTTGTAATGAATAAAAGCCCAAACTAGAACATTTATTTATTTATTTATTTATTTATTTATTTATTTATTTTTATTTGGTGCTTCGGCCCCCCAATTGTCTGAGGGACAGCAACCCGGCCCCTGGCTCAAAAAGGTTGCCTACCCCTGAGCTACGTCAAGCAGCAGCTGATGTTAGGTGTCATAAAAGGGAAGGGAATTTTAAGTTTATAATTTGTTATTACTACAAT
This sequence comes from Phrynosoma platyrhinos, assembly GCA_020142125.1. NCBI lineage: Eukaryota > Metazoa > Chordata > Lepidosauria > Squamata > Phrynosomatidae > Phrynosoma > Phrynosoma platyrhinos. The sequence continues at coordinate 118,459,999 of CM034701.1, read as the reverse complement.
TACGCTTTAAACTCCCAAGTGCCAAAATAACTTGACCAGCCTTAGATACTTTGCATCTTGACTTGGGAGGGACAGACAGCTTCCTGATCCATCTTGGGTGTCAAGGTGCAAAATAACTAAGGGCCTTTACAGACTACCAGAAATAGTGCAGCTTGAGACCATTTTAACTGTCCTGGCTCAGTGCTAGGGAATCATGGGAATTGTATTTTTTTCTGGGACATTGAGGCTTCTCTGTCAAAGAGCTCTGGTGCCACAATAAAGTACAGTTCCCATGATACCTTAGCAGTGAGCCAAGACAGTTAAAGTGGCCTCAATTTTCACTATTTCTGGCAGTCTGTAAATGCCCTAAGGCTGGTGGAGTTATTTTGGTTCAAATCTGTATTTTGTAAGTCCCTTTTTAACTCTTTAAGAGGACCACTAGGCTGAATGTCCTGTGGTCCCCTTCCTTCTCAGTGTGTCAATACTGTTGTTTTTTCCATTATAAAAATGTGTGAAAGGTTTATCTTGTTTATGTGTGTGTGCATGTGCCTTCAAGTTGCTTGTTGACATGATGACCCCATGCATTTCATAGGGTTTTCTTAGGGGGGTTGCAGACTGCCAGAAATAGTGCAAATTGAGTCCACTTTTAGGGTTAGGATTAGTGCTAGGGAATCATTGGAATTGTTTTTTTCCCTGAGACATTGAGCCTTCTCTGTCAGAGAGCTCTGGTGCCACAATAAACTACAGCTCCCATAATTCCCTAATCCTAACCCTACCCTAAAAGTGGACTCAATTTGCACTATTTCTGGCAGTCTGCAACCCCCCTTAGGCAAGGAATACCTCAGAGGTGGTTTTGCCAGTTCCTTCCTCTGAAATACAGCTTACTGCACCTGTATTCATTGATATTTTCCCATTCAATTACTAACCAGGGCTGATCCCTTTTAGCTTCCAAGATCAAAAAGATCTGGTAACTTTAAAGCAGGGGTAGGCAACCTTTTTGAGCTGGGGGCCGGTTGCTGTCCCTGAGACAATTGGGGGGGCCGAAGCTCCAAAAATAAATAAATAAATAAATAAATAAATAAATAAATAAATAAATAAATAAAAATTAAAAAAATAAATAAAAATATGTCCATAGCTTCTTCCCTCCCTTCAAAATGGGATTCTTGCTTTTGTTACCTTTTTCTGGATTCTGTTCTAGACCAGAAGTGTAGGAGTTTAGGAGTGTACCTCCTAAAAACTGTAAATCTTATCAATGTTAATTAGTAGCATTTGTCTTCTGTGCCAAATTTGGAGAAGTGTTTTAAAACAAAGATGGACAAAGGTGGAGATTTTGTACATACCTTAATAAGTTTATTCACACTTTAAAATCTCATCTTTGTTAAATAAATAATTTCTGTTTCTTGGGGTGAGTTTGAAAACATGGGCTTGAAGGGCTTGAAAACATGGGCTTGAAGGGGATGAAAACATGACAGCCATGTTATCATACAAGTGAGTAAGCCAAGGGAAAACAGTGGGTCTTTTACATTTTTTATGTGCAAATAAGCATGCCAATATTTGTATCTCAGTATCAGTTTCCAGTATGGTCCTTTATTTCTGAATAGGTTGCCTACCCTTGTTTTGGTGAGCATATCAGAGCTTGGAAAAGTTACTTTTTGGACTACAGCTTCCAGAATCCCTGCCAGCATAGCCTCTGACCATGTTGGTTGTCAGAATTTGGAGCTGTGGTAATAATGATAATAATAACAGTGATAATTTCCAAGCTCAGAGCATATTGCAGGTAAAGGAAGAGCCATGGAAATGTCATCCTTTTCCAGCTTATCACTATTCCTTTTTATTTGTATGCAGTGATATCTAGAAAGAGGATTCTTCACAAGATAGAGTACAGTAGAGATGTTGAAGCTGAAGGATAGAATAACAGATAAATTAGCTGAGTGGTGTTCCTTTCGACTTCTAATGTGCTTATTGCATAGATTTCCAACATGTTCACAACAAAAAGGAGACCTTATTCTCTTTAAAGTGCCCTTTTATAATAGAAAACACTTACCATTTGGAACAATGTTGTTCTTTCACATCAGTTCTAAACACACCAACCAAATAGTAACTCCATTAAGTCCAGTGCTCTGCCAGTGAAAGTTGAAGAATTTTGAAAGAGAAATTATTATTATTTATTTATACAGTGATGCTTGCTTCCTGGAAGGTATACTTGGGATCACAGTATCAACTGAACTGCAAATAACATTTAGGCACCAACCCAGTGTAAAGTTCAGTATATTTAAAACCATTGATTTCAAGGGCCTTGAGCCTGATTAACTTTACGTGGAACTGTGGTAGCCTCTGCACAGAGCCAGTGATAGCTAATGCATGGATGGAGAAAGCCATTTGGTTGAGGTTGATGTGATAGGTGTGGAAAGCAACCTCCTTATACATCCCAGCTCCCTCTTTGAACCAATGTGGACTTTCAGGAGAGAACACCTGGGGTTCCATGCTTAGTTTGGGAGAATGAGGTCTTGACGTTTGCTATACAAGTGCTTGTCATTATGGAGAGTAAAGGTAACGGTAAAGTTAGTCTGTTGACATGAACGTCTAGTCATAACCAACTGTAGCGGGTGATGGTTATCTCCGTTTCTAAGCCTAAGAGCCAGTGTTGTCTGAGGATTGCTCTGGTGGTCATGTGGCCAGCATGACTGCACGAAATGCTGTGACCTTCCCACTGAGAAGTGGTACCTATCTATCTCCTTGCATTTGTGTCCTCTTATTCCTTGTAGAAACTGCAAAATAATTCTTATTTCCATATAGAATCTGGACCCATTTGTCTCTACTTATTCACCTCAAATGCATTCATGAGTGCTTAGGCCCTACTCGGGTGTTCTGGTTTAAGAAAACATCCATGGAGGAAGGAGAGCCACACTCTCTCCAGTGTGGCAGGGGATCTCTTGAGTCCTAATCTCCACTGCAGAAATAATGCAGTTTGACACTGCTTTAACTACCATGGTTCAATGCTATGGATTTCTGGGGTTTGTAGTTTTGTGAGATATTTAGCCTTCCCTGTCAGAGAGCTCTGGTGCCTGACAAAACTACAAACCCCAGAGTTCCATAGTATTGGGTCATAGGAGTTAAAGTAGTATCAAACTATTATTTCTGCAGTGCAGATTAATGATTCTCAACTCTGCTTTTCCACTGTTCAGGACACACAAGGAACACTTCCATGCATTGAGGAGATTCTTGGTTTCAGACTGTCCCTCTCTCTATGTGACAATGAAAGCGATAGTCCCCACCCTTCACATTGTGTGTTTAAATTAGCTAGCAATAATTCCACCTGAATTATGCATGCCTGCCTGTTTAGGATTATGCTTCATACATTTGATAAAGTGGACTATGATCCATGAAAGTATAGACCATGATAAATTTGTTAGTCTTTAAGATATTAAGATATCATAAGTCTTTGTGTTTTCTGTAATACAAGCTTACATGTGGAAATTGTTTTTCTGAGTGTTTTTCTGAGTGTCTGTTGGAAACAATGGCTGGAGTCCTACTGGTTACTCCTAACTACTGAGTCGGTTTACATAGGTAAATTCAATTGATTCCCTGAGTCTACTCTAGTCAGGGCTAACAACAGGAATTAGGCCAGTGTCTTGTTGACATACCTATGGAAATCAGTAATGGAGACAAAAGTATTAGGGTGTAAAGTTACAGAAAATTACAATTGGTCCTTCAGATCTGGTGCGGGAGGTCAGTTTTGGGATCCTCTGTAGATATTAAAAAAAATGAATGCTCGATCGTACCTCATATTATTAAATGTTGGCAATGGGAACACATATGCTTCAGCATGTCCATGTTCATATTGCCGCCATTTAATAATCTGATCTGCAGATAATCAAATTTGTGGATCCAAGGCCCATGGATCTGAAGGACCAACTGTACTCAATATTACATAATTGACAGTGCGGTAATCTTTCTTACAATTGAACTAGTAGAGACTTATTGGAGAAATGGAAGGTACAGTGTTAGTTTTGCTGCCTGAGAAATAGCAAAGTAGTGGTTTATTCAATAAACCAGTTTTGGTGTGCTCATAGAGTGGAATTTGTTATAGCTCAGTCCTAACAGCGCAGTATGTAAACTTTAGATAATTGATCAGCTTATTGGCTTAACTGTGCTTGATCTTTATCTAATAATATAGTGCCAGTAATGGTTTCTAATAACAGAATGCCCAGAGGTTTAGAAACATAAATGTGGACCTATGCATATTTGGCATGTTTCTTCCCTCCTCCCTGTTTTTGATTGTTATAGAACATGAATGGCCAAGACATGTTAGAAATATGTGAGAACTTGAATCTATGTGAATCTAAAGTGAAGCTACTGTTTTCTATTCATGTTTTAAGGCTTCCCTTTGACAAGTGGTGAATCATGCGGTAAGCCTTGTTCTTGGATTGTACCACTGCAAGTGATATGATCATAGGACTGAAAGCTCCTCAATGTATGAAATAATTATTTTTTTAAAAAGTTATTGTATATACTCATGTATAAGTCCATACATTTTAGTTAAAAAAAAATTAACCCAAAAAAATGTGGGAAAACCTACCCACAGGTCAATGTAAGTACTTTACCTTAACTCTTATAAAAAGGAGCCATTCTCTTCTTTGAGGAGGGTGGCAAAAGGTGAGAGCTTAATCCATCCAGGGAGCATCAAAAAGAAGCACCAGCTTCCTCTCCTCTCTTTGCTGTTCCCTTGCTTCTGACTTTTTTGAATGTTTGCCTGGGAAAATGGCAGTGGCAGTGGATCTTTGGCACTTTTCCTCAAAGGATTGCTGAGAGAAGTCAGGCTTTGAGGGATCTGAATAAGAAATTTGTGTGCTTTTCTGGGTTAAAAGCAGGCAAAGTTATCACATTGAAGTTAAAGGTGTAATCACTGCTAACGCAGTCACCATTTTCTTTGCTTTGTCTTTAAATCCTTTTTGACATGTGTGCATTTTCTTAGCCTGGTTGCTTCCCTCATATATCACCCCACCACCATTTACCATAGTTCCTTCCTAATCTATCCAGCCTTTAGAATGAGCCCAGTTCTGCTGCTGGAATTATGTAAGTTTTTTTGGCATCATTTTCCTTTGCTTCATCCTTTAGATCTTTTGTTACATGCCTTTAAGTTTTACCCTTGACTTATCCACAGATCCTATCAAAATCCACAATTTTGCATCTCAAACCTGCTCCTGCCTTATACATGAGGTCAACTTATAGCTGGGTATATATGGTATATGGTTGGAGTCTGTTTTTATGCTCTCATTATCCCTAGCATTTTTTGTGGGGGGAGTTTCCTAGGAGGTAGATTTTTTTTGTATTTGATTTCATAAATGATACAACTTGCTAACAGTTTTACCAATGATTAATTTGTCAAGCTTAGGTTTTAGACCAGGGGTAGGCAACCTTTTTGAGCCGGGGGCCGGGTTGCTGTCCCTCAGACAGTTGGAGGGCTGAAGCACCAAAAATAAATAAATAAATAAATAAATAAATAATTTTTTTAAAAAAATTAAAAATTAAAAAATATATGCATGCACACTCTCTCAGCCCCAGAAAAGCCATGGCAAAACCCCTGTGGAGATTTTGCCAAGAAAACCCCAAGAACAAGTAATAACAACAATAATCAATATCGTTATGGTGGGCGGCGGTGGCGGCAGCAGGACCTGCCTGGGGCTGTTCCAAAGGCCTCGGGGGGCCGCATCCGGCCCCCGGGGCTTAGGTTGCCTACCCCTGTTTTAGACACACTTTAGGAAGACAGGGGGAAATGGCTGAAAATGTCAGAACTCAGGCTGATGCATGCAACTTGAAATTCATCTTCAAAGACCTTCACTGAGCTGTTGACCTGTTGTTTCTGCCCCATTAAGCACTCCTTATCTTGTCAATGTGTCAGTCTTGTGTGTTCTTGGTGGTTACTTTGTGTAAGCTATGCATCATGTACTAAAGATAAAGGACACCAAGTGCAAGAGAGCCAACATGGCATAGTGCTTTGAGTGTTGGGCTATGACTCTGGAGGCCAGAATTCAATTCCCAGCTTGGCCATGAAACTGGCTGGGTGACCCAGGGCATGTCACACTCTCTCAGCCTCAGGGGAAGTCAATGGCAAACCTTCTCTGAACAAAAATTGCCAAGAAAAACCCATGATAACCTTAGGGTCGCCATAAGTTGGAAATGACTTGAACACAACAGCAACAGCAACAACAATGTGTGGATCCTCACTAATTCAAACTGTATTTGCTTGATACCAACTGTAGTATACCAGCAGGGAGCAATCCAGTGCCAGAATCCTTTTGTGGTACCGGTATATGACACTCCCCTGCACCTTTTCAAACCATTGTCCACTCCATTTATGTACATAGGAAAACATTATTCTTGCAAGAGATCCTTGCATATGCTGTGAGTCCAAATGGGTTTTGGATTAGTGCATACCTATGGGATTCTGGATGTTGTTATGAGTTTTGCCCACTCACTTCAGGTGGCAGAGGATGGGAGAAAGTAGCAAGGTGTTGGAGAAAAAGGCAATGTGTTACATGGCCTACCACAACTTCCTAAGATAGTCTGCTGGCTTCAGGTGAAATGGAAGGTGCTGTCCCATCACCAGTGTCAGTCTTGGTACATGGAGGAACAGCATGCTGTCAGGGTTTGCCTTCAGCAAGAAAATATTTTGAGTCAGCCCTATGCTGCTGGCATATGAGTATTTGAAAACCCTATCTTTTAAATAGCATCAGATTTGGGTTCTGTTTGGCTGTCTTTCAGCCTGACTTGGATGGCAACCTTTTATTGTCCTGATGCTGGCTGTCCCTGGCAACTCTTCTCTTATTTACCAATTGTTGAAGCAATTCTCTCTCCTCCCACCTCCAAGGACCTAAAATGAATCATGAATGGAAGAGAATTGTGAAATAGTACATTTTGATGGAGACACTGGGAGTAGGTGTGGTGGTCATATTAGGGTGTGGTTCTGTTAAACATTTTTTAAAAGTAGGTTTAATTTTTTTCATTGCTCAAAGTTTATATTTGAGCTTCCTGCCCATTCAGACTGTGTAGTGTCTCCAAAAAATGCCCTGTCTTTGAGATTTTGGGGAAGATAACAACAGAGAGAAAAACACCCCACATGCAAATAAATAATGGAATATCTTAAACACATTGAGAAAGTCCCAGTGACAGTACAAAATCCACAACTGGGCAACAACTTTTTAAAAAGGACCTACCAAAATGTCACAGTGCTCCAGGATGGCTGGTACAAAAAGCAGTGAGCAGGGGAAGAAACTATTATCAGCACGTCATCCCACACCAGATTATTTTCTGGTGCATGGAAATATGGCCAAATCTTTGTGGTATTGCAGCTAGAGAGGAGAGGCTGTGTTGCAACAGGAGTTAGGGGTAACTGAATGTGACCTGAATAACCTGGATTTGAGCTGTATAGGGCTTTGTAGGTCATAACCAATAGTTTAAATTGTGCCTGGAAATGGACCAGCAGCCAGTGGAGCTGTTGCAACCAGAGAGTTGTGTGCTCCCTGTACCCCGTTTCTTGGGGGTGTAAAGTAGGCTTCCTCTGGCAACCTGATATTTCAGGGGACAGGGTTGTTACCCATGTGAATGTAGATATCATAATTTTCTCTTTTTGTCTTTTGTATACTAGTAACTTTGGACTAAGTTTGCTGCAATGGTTACAGCCCCACACCCCAAGCTTGTCTCCATCTACTAGCACTGTGCCTGCTCTTTGATCACTACAGCCTGGCCACCCACTTTGCATACTAAAAATGCAGTAGATATAAATGATAAAAGAATTTGTGGGGATCTGTAGTGTACATCCGTCTGTTATTTGAACTTGAAAGTGAGCATCAAAGGACAGATAACTCAATTTCCTGCCAGAGGCTCTTTTGATGTACCTGGCAGATATTTTTGGACTTATTACCCTAATAGAATTGATGCAAGGTAGGGGGCATATGCATTTCAACTTTCAATGGAAGCAAGTGGGTTCCTTGATGAAGAGAAGACAGAAACAAAGCACATATTATTTACCTCCAGCGGTTCAAAACAACAACAACAACAACAAAAACAGCCATCTGAAATCCATTTGTAAAGGAGATATTTGCCTGTGTGGTCTATTTTGAGGTCCTGAGATTTGTATATTTGCATGCCTCTCTTTAAAACCATATTTCCTGCATTGCTTTGTATTCTGTATTCTTCTTTCCTCCCACTCTCAATTAAATGGTGCCTATTTAGCCATAGTATAAAGACGTCAGCATGTGGATGAATAGCCCCTCAGAAAATCCTGGTACTTGTTCCCTAAAGTGCTGTGCAGAGTCCAAAAGCATGCCAAGGGGAATAGGAACTGGGAGGTAGTCTGGGAGGGAGTTGCAGATAGTAATGAGGATAGTATTGATCTGGGATATTCTGTTTTAGAGTGTGAGTCTGCCAATCCTATGCATTTACAGAGAGAACACTATATGCTGTTGGACAAGTAAACCTGTTCCTGGACTGCTGTATTTTAGGAGATTATCACACAAGAGTCAGCTCAGCAACAATTGTGGCATTAGAAAAGAATGTGATAGTACCTCTATAGCAGTCAATATTTTCGCACATGAGCACAATAGAGAGATCATGACAACACAAAAGCCAAATAATCTTGCAATTGCGTTCTGCACACATCCATCAATAAAACGTTACTATGGTCATTTTGCGCAAGAGCCATTCAGTGCAACGGCACATGTCTACACTAATGGTGTCCCTTCCACACAATAAAGTCAAATTAAAATTTTCACATCACTTTCAGCCAGTGGAAACAAATTTGTGCCCTGTGCCTTAAAAATAAGACCTAAATCGACTGCAACACCGATCGTAGTCATGAGAAGAAAGTGCCACCAGTGAAATGCATTGTGGGTAAATGCTTCCCCAATTGCAAGAATGAACTGCAATTGACTTTTGCACCTGGCCAGTTGTGCTTCATTCTTGCAACTGAGAACTAAATCATGGGGCTTCTCCATGAATGACTTGTTGCTGGAGGATTCCGGGGTCTTCACATGAGGTCTTCACATGAAGAAGACCCAGAGAAGCGTGATGTTGTGCAAAATCGTGTGATTATACCTCTCGCATATCTTTTCCTTGCCGCTTTCCCCCTCGTGTGATAAATTCCTTAGAATGGAGGAGGAGGAAGCACATTCAACTGCTTTCCTATAGAAAAAAAGTTCCTTGCACTGCAAAAATAGCATACCAAGCAAAATGCCTTCCCACTCCTCATCACCGTTTCTAACTTGTTTTGAATCTCCAGGAGGTGCTCTTCATATGGAGGACCAATGCCATCACTAGGGGGATGCAGACCACACCAGGTGACACCCTAAGGGTGTGTGTGACACCACTGGTCCTCAAACACCTATCTTTTGGCAGAAATGGGCTGTGGCATTCATCTGTTTCCCTTTAAAATACTTTAAGAGATGGTGGGACTGGGGTGAAGCTCAGTGGGAGGAGAAAGGAGAGGCCCCCAAAACTTTTAAAATTAAAATTTCAAATTTCAAATTTTCAAAATTTTAAATGTTTTAAAATTATTTTGAATTAAAAATTATTCTAATATTTTCTTTAAAAATATCACATTTTAACCAAATATACATATCACTATGTATATGTAAATACATTTAAGTTGTGCTTATGATATTGTAATTTGAAGGTATAATTTTAATTTTGCTAGTTGTTTTACAACTACGTATTACCTTTACATTCAGTGATATATGGGAATTATGATGTACAAGTAACATTAGTGCAAAAAAGCATTACTAAGTATTCTGTATGGTGTGAAATGGGAGGAGATCAATGGATGTGTGTGTGTCACCTTGAGTTACCGCACTGGATGACACTAACCCTAAGGACTCCACTGTGGAGGACCACACATTTTTATAATCTGTTGCCTGATCTGTTCTTTGTGTGAACCAGGCTTGAATGGCTCTGGACTTCTCAGTCCATAGTGTAGGGATCATTTCCCTTCTCTTCTGCAGTGTAACATGGGTCATTGTGCTGCTCTTTTTTCTGGATTTTCAAGAGCCCATGTAGCATATCTGGTTTCTGCAGTTCTTACACTGAGGGATTTGGACCACAGCTTACCCCAGTTCACTTGTATGACTGGGGGGCTGAAATCAGTTCCAGAATAGTGTGCAATTTGTATGTGTTGTCATTCCCCCCCCCCCCCAAATTTCACTGGTGCTAGGTGTTTGGGTACAAATTAGCATTTTCCAGGGATCTTTCAGGAACTTTGGTTTGTTGGTTTAGCCAGGAAAATAGATAGTTGACATGAACTACAGAATCTCAGGATTACTTTGGGCAAGCTCTACATTTTAGAGTTCTCATGGTATGCCTGTCAGATACACTACTAATGTAAGCCTTCAAGACATTTTGACAGTAAGAGAAATCTGCTTGCAATCTATGTATGTTGATTATTCGATTTTTTAAATTTGTTGCTTTTTTTGTATTTTATTATCTATGTTATTATTTTGTAGAATGTACGCCACCGGCAGGCTTTTTATCTATTTTTATCTATTTTATTAACTGTATGTACAGCGCTGTGTACTTATAGCGCTATATAAATAAACTGTAATAATAATAATAATAATAATAATAAT
>CM034701.1:118405209-118449301 GCA_020142125.1 Phrynosoma platyrhinos | reverse complement strand
AGGACCTAGAGATTCCTAGAGAGGTGTTCTCTCAGGAAAAAACATAGTTATTTTGTTATTTGCAGTTTTTCCACATCCATGGAGGTTCTGTGCCCCTAACCCCAGCCAATGTGGAGGAATGAGTGTACATTAATTCTATGATCACTGCAAACACATGAATTTGATTTGTACATTGTAGACAGTACCAGTATTTTTCATTGAAGCAGGTTTGAGGACTTTTTTCTTATACATTATTATAGGATACAATGTTTCTACTTTTTTTAAAAAAATGTTGTTTAAGGTTATATCAACTCCTGTCCTTAGAACTAGAAATGGTATGCTGGACCTTTTGCAATTTAGTGCAGCCATGTTTATCTTAATTTTAGCCAGTTTTTATGTTGCTAAATGATGTGTCCTTTGTACATGCTTTTGACTGGTTTAATTGCAAAAATCATGCTTGTCATTCTGGTAGATCATCTGTCTGGTCTGCACATTGGAAACTGAAAGAGGACATTGATAAACTAAGGATAACTAGATGATGGGAATGTATTTTTTAAAAAAAATGTCTGTTCAAGGGTGGTCCACAACTTGGTTGTATACTATCATAAATTATGTAGTTGCAACAATGATGGCACAGCAGTTTGTGTGAAGAATGGGAAAGAGAGAGACAGTGACAGATACACATGCAGGAAAAAGGTTAAGCCTGGGTACCATGTTCCAGGATGGGCCTAAACATAGTCCCCAGGCCTGGAAAAAAAAAAAAGAATATTGTGCTCAGATACTATCAGACTATTTTCCTCAGTCCAATGGCCAGTCAATAGCAGAGAAGAAGTCAATTCAAATCATATGAATCCCAGTTATTCTAAAACAGTATTCAGTTTGTTTCAAGTGTTTGCATATGAAGGGATCGTTCAGAGATTGGAATGATTAAACACAGCAAAATGTTTACTGTTGTGGTGTGCAATCACAAGCTTATCTGACTGGATTTAAGATGCTCACATAGAGAACTTGGGAAATTACTTTTAAGAAGAATTAAAATAATGACCTGCAGAAGTACAAAGCATCATCCTGCCATGCCTCAGTCATGGATGACTTCAACATATCATTATTTTCATTCTTCTTAAAAGTAACTTTTTCAGCTCTACTCTTGCTGCCTTTCCACAGTGGCCCACATTTCCCCAAGTTTCCTTCATGTTTATGTCACGTCAATTTCCATATGTTTCACACTGATACAGGATATGCACTATATCCACCCCTTAATCTCTTAAGGTCCTGGTTTGTTGGAACCTATTACTGTACTGACCATTGTTAGGGATACTGCCTTTGGCAAGATGATTAGTTCATGTTTGACTCTAGGTCTCTCCGATTGTTAGAGATTGTGCATACAAGTGCTTTGTTGGTTAAGCTCCCAATCACTTAAGTTATTCTAAAAGAGGTTTTTTAAAAACCCATTAAGGTTTCAGTTAAAATACTGAAGCAACTACTTGTGAATGAGGAAACAAAATCCCCAAACAATCTAGGCACTCCTACCTGACTGCGTGTTCCTCCTGGTATTGTATGCCAACATTTACTTTTGCTAGGTAAATATTATCTTTGAGGGCTGTTTTGGAGACCCATAGAGCTGAGGAAATAAAGAGCATTAAACAGTGCTATATAGCTGCCAAGAAACCTGTGTAAAGGGACTCCATTGTGGTGGTGGGCTTCGTGGTTCTGTGACAAAGCCTTCTCCTCCTTAGTTGCTAAGGTGGCCAGAACAACTTGCCCTTGGCTTGCTGGGGAAGACTATGATTTCCTCCATTCCTGCATTGAGAGAAGTGCTAAAAATTAAGGCCATGACAACAGGCACTTACAGGATACTGTGTGGAGAAAGACTGTTGTAGTTAATTGTTAGCACTGTTGTTATTTTGTGTTAAAGCGGTCTCAAACTAGATTATTTCTGCAGTGTGTTTTGGACCTAAGAGGCTATGTCTCTGAATCAAATTAATTAATTATTTGTGACCCTGAGGAAAACTGGCACCATTTTTCACCTACTTCTTTATTCCTATAGTCTTAAGACAGCATGGCATATTATAATTCCGTCAGTGCCAGCAACAGGCAGTCTTTAAGTAATTGGTGCAGTCTACATAAAACATGGGATTTGTAATGCAGTCTAATTCATGAATTTAGTGGTACTTAGTTGAAGAGGATTAGGGAGAGAATTGCAACTGTAATGATTCTAAGTTATCTGCTCCTAGCTTTATCAGCAAAGTTGTCATATTTGTGCAATTGCATGGAGAACTGTGCTTTTAACCTCATACCAAATGGGTGGATAATAGTGAGAATCAAAACTTTACGACGTGGCTACTTCTGCATATGTGTAAATAAGTTATCAAAGCTCAAACACTGAGCAGGAATAGCTTTAAAATGGGGATAGGTGCTGTAAGAGGCCTAGCATAGTGTAGTGGTTTTAGCATTGAACTAGGACACTGGGAGACCAAGATTTGAATCCTGATTTAGCCATGGAAACTCACTGGGTGACCTTGGGCAAGTCACTGTCTCTCAGCCTCAGAGAAGACTAATGCCTAACCCCGTCTGAAGAAACTTGCCAAGAAAACCCTATGATAGGTTCACGTTAGAGTTACCAGAAGTCAGAAATGATTTGAAGGCACACAACAACAACAACAACAAAAACAACAACAATGGTGCTGTGGGCTAAAATTCAGAGGAAGGAACTGGTAAATCCACCTATGAGTATTTGTTGCCTTAGAAAATCCTGTGAAGTGCATGGGGTTGCCATAAGTCGACATGCACACATGAAAAATCTGGCCTGTGGACCCCCCCAGTGCCATTTTTGGGCCCCAGGGGTAAATGTTTTGGAAATTATAGCAAAAAGTGCCCCAAGTGCCCTCTAGACAGTATGCGGGACATTTTGCCACATTTTTGGGTCAACATGAGAATTTAGGTTCAGGAAAGGCCTTTTTAAAAACAACTAGTTTTTTTTTTAACCCCAGATGACCACTCGAAGAACTACAGTTATAGGTAAGCAACTTGTCCTTCTTCTTCGTGGTCTCTGTGAATCACACAAGTGGGTTAGACCAGCAAGCTGTAGTCACAGGAGGAGGGAGTGCCGTGCCACACACAAGGAGGGCATATTGCTTCCACACAGAATCACTGTCTGTGAACCCAAGGCAAAGAACCTAGATACAGAAGAATAAGCCATGTGGTGACTTTGCAGATGTCAAGTAAAGAAATTTAATACAGGGGATGTAGTTGAAACAACAACCACTCAAGGTAAGGAGCCATTCGTGCAAGCAGAAATACAGGCCTGCCCGCTCACTCATATGTTGCACAGATAGTAGCTAAATCCCAGTGACAGAGACACTTTGGCAGTACTGGCTATTTGTAATCTGAAGATGAATGAGAGAAGAAATCATTCTGGAGGGTGATAACCTACAACATCCAACAGGTTAAAGAAAGTTGGAGGAGAAATGTCTTGCCTGAGATGGACAGGAAACAAGACCACAAATAAAAAGAAACCCCTGGCCTAGACAAGCAGGGGTCAGAGTCCTTGCAAAATGTATACTATTACAGCTTTGTTGGTCACAGTGAACTCCAACGGAAAGGTATCCAGCAGGTGCTGGATGTAAAGGCAGAAAATTGTTAATTGGATTAGTAGAAAACAGAAAAAGATATCATGTACAAACGCTTCCTGGTACAGTAAGAAAAATGCACCACCACCTGAAGGGTTAAGGAACCTGTAGCAATTTATGGTTTCAATAATCAAAAAAGGGCTCACAAAGCCCTTGGAAAAGTGAAGGAATGGCTATAAAGAAACCGTTAATGTAGGACACAGTATATTCCTAAATATTTAATTTTCTTATTCCATGGCTCACTGCTATGGAATCATGGGAACTGTATTTTTTTTTTTGGGACATTGAGCCTTGTCTGTCAGAGAGCTCTGGTTCCACAATAAACTACAATTCCCAGGATTCCTTAGCAATGAGTCAGGGCAGTTAAAGTGGCCTCAATCTGCACTATTTATGGCAGTCTGTAAAGGCCCTCAGTTTCTGCTCAAAATAAAACATTTAAGTTCCAAACACAGCCCTTTCATTGGGTGGGAATCAAAATTTGGGCAAGTTACAATTTTTTTAATACAACATCCAGAATCCCCTTCCACTGGCCATACTGTCTCGAGAATCCTGGGAACTGTAGTGCAAAGAAATTAACTTTTTCAAGCTCTGTTAGGAATAGGCAAACAATCTCAGAGAGAGCCCCTCCAGATATGCAGAAAATCTCAAAGGTTTTGTTCTTGTACAAACCATTTTTATTCTAGAGATCCACATAATTTTTTTTAATTCCAAAGTATTTCCTAGGTACTCCCGGCATTATCAAAGACTTCTCATTCCTACATCTGAGGTCAGTTTAGATTAACCCAGTATTAATGAAATGTATCTCTACTTGGCTGTCTGTTTGTATTATTCTGGAACTAGCTAAAATTTGTTTCTATGTGCTTTCAAGTCATTTCTGACTTATGGCAACTTGTGGAACTTATCATGGGGTTTTCTTTGCAGGATTTGTTCAAAGGGGGTTTGCTTTTGCCTTCCTCTCAGGGTGAGAAAGTGTGACTTGCCCAAGGTCAACCAGTGGTTTTCCATGGCAGAGTGACGATTGAAACTCTGGTCTCCAGAGTTATAGTCCAGTGCTGAAACCACTGCACCACACTGGCTCTCTTGAAGGCTACCAATAAAATACAGCTATTGTTTGCAGGAGACAGATTTAGTAGAGATCAAGTGAGGGAAAGAGGAATGTCAGTGTTAAAACAAAATAAATTGAATGCTTAACTGGTCTACTACTGTTAAAACACTTTAGCATTTTGTCAGAGCTGCACACTCCTCACTCTCATGGTTTATCTCTGCTGGGCTCTGCAGTGCTGCTAGCACCTACTACTGCACAAAGTGCTAAAGAAATACCCAGGGTCACCAAGTTCAATTTACAGAACTTTACTACTAAGTATATGCAGCACTATATACATGACAAGTAACCATCCACTACTCAAAATTAACCCACTACTTAATAACTCACACTGTCCACTGGTCATGCCCATATTTATGCACACTGCCAATGCCATGATCTCCCTTCACAGGTGCCTGCAATTGTCCCTTGCATCAGCCTGTTAAGTCATCCTGGGCATGTCCTCCAAGTGGTGTGATGACGACACTCCACCATGGTGCAACCTTGCCAGATGTTGCATGGTGCAACCTTGCCAGATGTTGCATCATCCAGCTGCCATATTCTGTCCTGTGAAATTCCTAATACAATACTGTATATACGTATATACACTGACACATTTTGACCATAACTCTTGTATTATAATAATAAAGATTCCGAGGAAGTGCTGAACATTTCCAAAATGTTGCATGTCTAGATCTGGCATGTGATAGCATGGGGGGGGGGGAGTAGGAAGTGCAGCCCACATTAAATGCTTGACTCCTTTTGTGCCCCCTCTCCAATGGCTCATGGTGCATTTGCCCCCCCCAGTCTCCTCCCAAAGAGCCAAAAACTGACAATTACATTTCCTGTCAGGATCCTCTATATGGACCCCCCCTCCTCCTGAAATACCCAGAACTCACAACTAGAAGACTTCTGATCACTTTCAGGTGTTGTTTTCAAAAATTTGTCAATGAAAATTGGGTGTTATTGGGTGCTATGGGTGTAGTAAGCCAGTGGGACAAAAACTGGACTTCATTCTTATTGCAGTTACCCACCTCTTGCTATGATGTAGATCCAGAGAGGCCATAGCAGAGCGGATGCTTTGCATGCAAAGATCCTGGGCTAGGAAAGTCTCTAGGGGTACATTCACATTACACAATTTTAGTGCTATGATTCCACTTTAACTGTGTGGCTTTATCCTATGGAATCCTGAGGTTTGGCCAAAGGCATAGTGGTTTGAGTGTTGGACTACAACTCTGAAGATCATGGTTCAGTTCCCAGTTCGACCATGAAACCCACTGGGTGACCTTGAGCAATGATAGAAAATGATGTTTTTCTATCATTATTGCTTTGCATGCTCTCAGCTTCAGGGGAAGGCAATAGCAAGCCTCCTCTGAACAAATCTTGCCAAGAAAACCCCAGGATAGGATCACCTTAAGGTTTCCATAAGTCAAAAACAACTTGAAGGCACACAACAGAGGCACCAAATTCCAAATGCCGTTCCCTAAACTGCCAATCCCCAGATGGCATCAACACTATAATTCTAGAATAGTGGACTCTGGATCAGAAATTGCGTTGGCTCTACTGCCAATCATTGCATATCATGCAGAGCCAAGTAGACTGGTGGTCAGCTTCTCTGAAAGCCAGTTTCTTATGTTACTATTCATGAATACAGTTTGATAGGAAGGTGTTTTTCTATCATTGTTGCTTTGCCAAAATGCAAGTCGAATGGGATCTGATTTGCCTAAATGTTCAAGGCAAATGTTCAAGGCAAGGTCATTGCATGTGCATTTGTGATCAGGTCGTCCCTAAAGAGAAATGGGGCTAATTTCTGGGATGGGAAGGAAGCAGCATATACGCCTCTCCTGATGTTTTGTTACTGAAGTTGTGCTAAAAGGTTAATCTTTCCAAAAGCCTTATAATCCTCTGAAAAGGTGAGGTTGAGAGAGCAGACAGCGCAGCAGGAGTGAGTACATGAGTGTGTTGTTTGGAATCCCTAACCTTCCTGCTTTTAATTCAACAAACACATCAATGACCTTTTGAAATCCATCTTGTGGAAGATTATGAAAAGCTATTGAAATACTGTATTTACTTGCAACCTGCATTTTGTCCCACTTTCTTTGCCTTATTCCTTCCATCTATACGGAGAAAGTCCAGGAAAATATTAAAATGATCCTTTTGAACATGGCTTTGAGTCGCTCAGAGAACATTTGCTTTAATGTGTTGGTGTTTTTCATCTCCCCCCACCACAGCTCCTTCAGCCTGTGGTGACTCACACTGGATGGATATTGTGAATGTTTTCACCAGTCATTTTGGCAGGGAAATTCTCTGCAACCCACGAACTGTGATGGTTAATTTATGGAGTGGGAAATAGAAAACATTTCCCTTCCTCCTAGAGCAACATCAGGGTACTACCTTCACAGTCTTCTTCAACTAAAACTTTTAAAAGAGTTTTGAAGGCCTAGGAGAAGAGGAGGACAGATTAGTGCTTTGTAATTGTTGAACAGAATTTGAAGAACATTTGAGTTTGACTTGGATCTTCTTAAAGCTTTCCATGGTTTGACTCTGTAATTTTTGGTCATGCAGTTAAAACCAAACCTAATAAAAGCCTTTTTAAAGATTGCATTGTCCCCTTCCTCTTTGTGTCTTCCCCATTAACAATATTTAGCCTGTTAAAGAAGCAGCTTTTTCTTTTCCTGCTTATGGAACTTGATAATACACTATACACATTGGGAGCACTGCATAAATATCCACCCCATTGACTCTTTATAACCCTCCTCCTCCGCCTTGCTAATTCTTTCTCCCAGTATAAAGGACTATTTTAGTGCTGCTTGGAGTCTGCCACGGTAAACCTCTGGCTTGTTCCACTGACTGCTCACCAGTAAAAATTGTGGCAGAATGGGAATAGCCGGCAACCTTGAGTGCTGATCCTCTTCTGTTGAGCATAACTACTAAGGCTTCACACAGGTCTTTCCTGTTTTCTTTAAAAAGGATCTTTAGCAGTAAAGTTAATGGACTTGAAAGAGGAACAAAAGGCCCAATAACTCCTCTGGCCAATTGTGGGTAAACTTATAACTCTTATTATATTCTGATTTCTACCACCAGCACCCTTCTGAATAGCATGTGTTTCTGCCTGCTGCTTCACTTCTTCATGAATTATGAGATTCCTTCCTGTCTCTGTTCTCCTTTGTGAGTAAAATGGAGAAATCTCTTCCACATTTGTAAAAGAAAAAAAGAGGTTTGCGATAGCTCTCTAGTTCATAAACCATTGCAAAAATGCTTTTTCCATTTGGCTACATGTGAATTATGATCTGACATTCTTAGCCATAAAGATAAACAAGTTTTGGGGGGGATTATTGCATACACATTAATACGCTTTTCTATAAAGGATGAAGATTCCAGCCCTTCAGGAATGGCTAGTGGTATATATCTGTACTCTAGCTTATACAAGACTTGTTGAGAGAGGTTATCTCTTCCAAAAGATGAGGAAATATCCCTGGTCTCTGCCAACATTTTCTGAGTTTAGCTTTAGTTATTTCAATCAGAAATATTTCTAGCTTTCTGTTGTTACTTAGTAACTGAAGTCAGGTTCTATTGGCAGGAATGTTAAATACCGACCTTTCTTTGTCTTCCAGTATGTAAAAAACATGCAAGATTCATGGACAAAGTTTTATGATGATGATTTCCTTCTAGAAGCCTGCAAAATAAAATTTGGCAAAGTATGCATGTAAGTACCAGTAGTTGGGTCCCTAAAGTGGGGGTAGAAATTATGCAGTTCTCCAGAAATTGGAGAACTGCAAGTCCCAGCCCCTTTCCCCATTTCTTATGCTAGTTAGAGCTGCTGGGAATTGCAGTTCCATGGGAAGGGGGGGGGCTACACAATATCCACTAGCCTTAAAGTGTAGCATAATCTTTTGCAGATCTACTCAGCAGTATATACCATTGTATTCAGTGGTTCTTAACCCTGATTACGTGTTCTATGGCCTTGATGTATATTGCTGTGTCCTGAGCACTTTATGGAAAGATTTTTTTTTTTTTAAAAATAGTTTCCAACAAATATCAGGATCTAGAATGGTAGATGCTTCAGGAACTGAACTGAAGTTTTCTGGAATCCAAACAAATGGTGCCTTAGGCCTAACAACTGAAGTCTAGTGTATTGAGGCAGTGCTTGGCCCATCCCTTCCTCCCCCCCCCCAATTTGATTTTGTGCTTATTTTGTCTTGACAACAATGGATCTTTTACCATTGGCAACACGAAGTTGCCATCAGAGAATTGGGTTTCACAAAAGTATAGAACATGTGTGTAAGGAGAGAAATGGGGAAAGGCCTCTATCCTTAAGTGCCAAAGGCACTCATTTCTCTTGTTTGAGGAGTGCAATCATCTGTGCTTTCTTATGAGATGGTGGCTACATGAAAAAATTGCAAGTTTATCTCATTGCCAGAGTCTGGGGATCCAGGGGCTGATTCCCCATCAGCTGCTCACACCTATTTTAAAAACATAACTGAAACAAAGAAAAAAATTATAAGTGGTCAGAAGTCACCCTCTCCTTTTTTGCTTTTAAAATAAAGCAAAAAGAGACTTATTGCTGTGGGAGGAATAGCAATTCTCCCCCCTTCTTTCTTTCACTCTCTTTTTTGGCCAAAAAAAAAAAATGGTGGTGGGGAGGCTGAGGAAAGTCCAGGTGTGGGGCAACAAAATGGCATGGAGGGGGCACATGATTCCCATCTCTTGTTCTAAGGACGTTATCACACAGGGAGTTGCGGGGAGAAAGTGGAAATAAACTGGACGAGCGAAAGACTTTAATTTATGGGATTTGTCCTGTTCCGCCTCGTCTGATAACTAAATTCGAATTTAAAAGGGGGTTAATTTGAACAAAAACCTGATCTTTTCAAATCCTCAAAAATCCTGAAAATGAAAAGATCAGGTTTTAGTTCAAATTAACCCCCTTTTAAATTCGAATTTAGTTATCAGACGAGGCGGAACGGGACAAATCCCGTAAATTAAAGACTTCCGCTCGTGCCCGTTTATTTCCACTTTCTCCCCACGACTCCCCGTGTGATAACATCCTAAGTTCTTTTTCTGTCCTTTTTTCCCTTTCATGAATAGAAAGGGGGAGTTTCCAGTGCTTTGTTTCATGGTCCAGTAGGAATGTTACATGTGGGGTCTTTCATTCAGGATTTTGAGGGGACAAATAATTCACTTCAACCTTTCCTTTTTCAAAACACTGTATCTTTTCAGCTAGATGCATTCCAGCCCCACTGAGGAAAGAGTTGTGAAGCAATGGAAAGACTTAAGCAAAATGAACTCTTTGAAACAGCCAATGAAGAAGACAAGGAAGAGGATGGAACCGTCTCTGGTCCCTCATCACTTCCTTTGTGCTTGAACAATACGGAGAACCTGCAAGTGGAGATGCTGGAGAAGGCCAGGGAGCTGTTCCGGCTCTGTGACAAGGAGGGGAAGGGCTTCATTACCAAAGATGACATGCAAGTAAGTAGGGGAGCTGCTTCTGCCTCCTCCCCTTCAGAGGTAAAGCTTTAGTTCTATTCTGCCTTGACTAAAGCTGAAAAACAACAAAGGGGTTTTGTGGCACTTTAAAGATTTAACAGGTTTGCTATGGCATGAGCCTATGTGGTCTGCAGCCAACTTCATCGTAGGCATGAAATTCCTATCTCTATGCAGAAGATAAAAGGAAACATATCTGATGTTACAAATGCCAGTATTTTAAAGCCATCAGGAAAATACTTCAGGCTCCAGAATGCTTTCTTAAGTGACTTTAAAGTGGGCATGCTGGAACAAAGGAGAAGACTTTAAATTATTGAATTGCAATTCATCAAGAAGTTTAAGTGTATTTCATGTGGCCTGAGCTGGGACAAAATTTCATTTAAATCACCCTACATATATTAATTGGCTTGCCCAATGCCATAACGTTCAAGTTAGCAGCAAAACTGTTTTGTCTGTGGCTACTGCTGATAACAGAATTGACACTGTCTTTATGTTCTGCATTTCATTTCTGTCTGACATTTCTGTTTCCAAGTGTCCTGCCCTCAACCATATCTGTATATATACTGTATTTGCAACTCACAAGAAACTACTTCTGCCTGATATGGTATGCATGTAGTATGTGTATGTACCTGTAGAAATAAAGCAAGAAAAGGCATGGTGTGGAGATACTCTTTTATCTTTGTGCCTTCAGTGGCATAATTTTTGCATGTCAGGTGACAGTGACATAATTAAAACCAGTTAAAAGGAGGCTATGTGACTTGTGACCAACTTGTGTTGCAACCAGGGAACAGTACTCTGTTATGACAGAACAAATAGCTTGCTTGCAACTTGCAAATTGGCTTCTGCCAGTTTCCCATGAGTTATGTACCATTAAAGTCATTTAAGGATTATATCCTGATTAATTCAACCGTGCTAAGTGCTAATTATGAAATAGGTAAATGGAGGTGTCCACTTTTGCTTTTAAAAGAAAGCAAAAAGAGAATTACTGCTGTGGGCATCCTTATCTGACAAGAATTTCTTCCTTCTGGTGGGTACTTTTGTTTGGGCTTAGTTGACAGGCACTATGCAGGTTTGTTGGGTGTTCCAATTTGAACAGTTGAATCTGGCCAGCTGACAATATTAATAACGATGGAGGAAGCTAGGGGAAAGGGATAAGCAAAGTTTTTCTTGACCTGGTAATTTAAGCATGAACCAAAAATCCCAGATTTTAACTTCCTTTCCTTTTTTCTCTTTTTCCACAGCGGCTACAGAGTGAACTGCCCCTCACTACTGAGCAGCTAGAAGCTGTTTTTGATAGCCTAGAGCAGGACAATAATGGTTATCTCACCCCAGTTGAATTCAGCATGGGACTAGGTAAGAGACATAAGGGAGTCCTGGTGGTCAATGAGAGTATTTCAAACAGTGATGATGACTATCACCTAACATTTTTGTAAGCCAGGGGCAGAGAACATAAGTTGTCCAGATGCAGTTTCCATCAGCCTCAGACAGTTTCCATCAGCCTAGCCAAAGTGAAGCAATGTAAGAAATTGCAGTCCAGCAATATCCAGAGGACCTCATGGTCTCCATCCCTAAGCCGTACGTATAGAAATGTACTTGCTATTGCTAACGCAGGCAAAAAACATACAAAACAGAAGCATTTCTATCCTAGGATAACATTCAGTCCACCTTAGGCAGACACAGTACTGAAAGTGTGGATAATTCATATACCTGCTCGGTAGGAGTGAGGATGGATACCAAATATTCAAGTTGACAAATTTTTGTTGTAGGGAAGTTGTTGCTTTTGCTTGATACAAAGTAAACACTTCTGTCTTTGCCCCACATTTTTCAGTCCTTTCCACAACTATAATTCTGAGCATGGTGAATTCCTATGTTAAACCCACCAGATTTCATGTTTGCAGACCATGTTTGAGGAGTGTGCCTACCTCTTGCCATGAGTAGTTAGGATGGGATTATCTCATGTGGTCTGTTACTCTGCCAAGAAGGGCTTCTTCTAAGACTAAGGCATCCAGTTTTGCAGTGCACAGGCAGACACTAGCTACAACAAAGAGAGCAAGCTATAGTCAACATTGTTTCGCCAAGTATGAACTGCATGGAGGAGAGGATAGCCTTCCAACAGTATTTCTGTGGCCTTGTGCTGAGTAGAGGAAGCCAAGTTCCTTTTTCTTAAGAAAACAGCTTAAGTCAACAGTTCCATGAATCTGACGAGAAGAGAAGTGATCAAAGCTATCAGAACAAGGCAATTGGGCAAGAAAGTAATGAGAAGATCTTATTTGAACTGGAACAATGCAGTGTTTTGTACAAACTGTGAATGTCTTAGTGTTCTAAGGCTAAGCAGGCAACCAGGGACTTGACCCAGTGACATGACAAGTTGCCAGGAAAGGCAATATATAACTTTGCCAAGTGGTTAACTTGTAAGACCCTCAAGGGAATAAACCAAAGATGAAAAGTTTTTTTTATTTTAAAAAATCCTGATTTTAAAAAATCAAGTTTTTTCCTTCACTTAATCTTCACTTAAACATGGCCAGCTGATCACAAATGAGGAAAACAGCTTATCAGATTACACTGATTGGGATGGAAAGGGACAAGGGGACTCAGGCCTGTGTTTTGTCTTTTAACACAAGGAGGACATGCAAACAAAATTAGAATGAGGAGAAGCATGGGGAAATGTCCATACTTTCTCTAGCTGTTTCCAAGAACTTTGAGTTTGAATGATCTGACTGAGGTCCAGAGCTTGTTTTGAATGCTGTTGCTTAGTCTTGGCACATTTGAAGTAATAGCAGTAACACAGAATAATGAACAGTGCCTCTGAGCATATGGAGAGTTCCTTTCCAGCACTACAGAATAACCATAGCTCAGTGTCCTAATTGCAAGGAGAGAGTAGGTGTATGCATTTGGACACCAGTACAATTTCTGCTGCTTTCTGGTGTAACTGCCTACCCTTCCATTTGATTCAAGAGTTGGGGTGGGGTATTCTTTTGAGGATATGGCTTTTTACTTCCAACCTGGTTTCTGAGCTACCAGGAACACTTGCCTGAGCCCTGTAATCATACAATATGGGACAGAATCCAGTCAGTTTAGGATGTTTCTATGATCCACAGTGTCTGTTTAGATTGTACGTGAAAGAATTAACCCTGCTCCACTCAAAGTTTTGCTGTAAACCCTTGGACACTCAAGGGGGGGGGTTCTGGCAGTGGGCATGGGTTAGCTAAAACTAGAAGTAGTAATTGGAGATAATGGTTGGAAATTTCAATAAGATCCTTCTACTCCACCCCCTGCCCCAGTTATTTTATCACTGACACACCTCACATTTGGGAATGAGAGGGCTTTGGTTCCGTATGAGAAGACACAACTGGCTTCTAAGCAACCTTCAGTGCTAGCATTGCTCTTTTTATAAATTAGCCAAAGTCACAAAGGAGCCTGGAACAGAGCAAGAAGTTCTCCTATTTTTATTCCATCGCTGTGCTATGATCTGACCTTGTACTCATTTATTTCTCTCGCTCTCACAGGGAAATTCATTGGAATTGATCAATACCAAAGCTCTGAAAGCACCAGGCATGAGGAGACTTTTGAGTCTGGCTGGTCAGATGACTTAGACCAGACTGACGAGGAGGAGAAAAGATTTTGCTCCCTTCTGGAGCAACTTGATGCATCTCAGGTCTTTGAAGAGTAAGTTGGAACTTTCTACTCTATTTTTGTTCTTAACTTACCTTATCAAAATGCTTATATCCTGTCTTATATTTAAAGATGTCAGGGTAGAGTTTAATAAAATGAACTCAGACAATTTCTAATAGTGTAAATAATTTAAACTGGCTAAAGACATAGTAAATGTTTTAGCAAGTCAAAAGAAGTAAAAAATAACTAAAAATAACATCAAGCACAGGTGTGGATTTTAAGAAAATCAATAAAACTCTGAAGGCTTTAGAAAAAAAGTTGTGTCTTTACTTGGTGCTGGAATGACAGCACCATCGATGCCAGTCCTCAAAGGAAGGAATGTTTCACAATGGTGGTGTGTGTGTGTGTGTGTGTGTGTGTGTGAAGAGAAAGTCCTCTCCCATGTCCTCCTAGTTTATTGCCCCAAATAACAGGACACAGAGGCAGTTGCCTCCAGCAACTCTTACACCTTGGCAGGGAGAAATGTTCCTTCAGATATCAAGATCCCAACATTTAGGGATTTGAAATAATCACCTGCACCTTGAAGTATATTGACTGCCAGTGCAGTTTATTTAAAACCACTGTTGTATGGTTTTTTGTGTGGCATTCCAGTTAGCAGTTCAGCTGTTGCATTTTGCACTAGCTGCAGCTTCTGAAGCATCTTCAATGGCAGTTCAACATAGATTGCATTGCTGTAGTCTAATTGGGAAGATACTAGTGCATGGACTACTGTGGCTAAACTGTCCCTGTCAGGAAAGGGCTGTATGGGGGATAAGTCAAAGCTGGCCTCAAGCACTCTGAGCGTCTAGGATTCCAATGGCAGAGATGGATCTGAAAGTAATCCCACATTATGCACCTTCTCTCTCAGAAGGAGAACAGTCTCATCCAGGGTAGATTGCTTACCCAATTCCTGGCCCCAAGAACCACCAATGCACAGAGCTTCCTCAAATACAGTGATGCTCACTGTAACTATCTTTAGGGATGTAATGTTCAAAAGCATTGCCACAGCATTTTATATTATGGCCTGTTGGTTAAAAACCTTGAATGATATTTCCAGGATCTGTCCCACATCTGTTGCTCTGGATGTTTTGGACTTCGGTATCCAGATGCCTCAGGCACCAGGGTCAGTGGTAAGAGACTATGGGAGCTGCAGTCCAAAACATTTAGAGGCCAGAGGTTTTCGACCTCTGGGGTTGCCGTCCACAACATCTTTCCTCCTGCAACAAATTATCAGTTTAGGTAGCTAATTAGTGATTCTGTGTGTAGATTCAAACAAGACTGGTGGTGATTTTGGCATGGAAGAGAAGGCATTTGGGATGTCAACATGAGGATCAACATGAGGATAGAAACTTTGCAACACTTGCCTCTTATGGTGAACCTTGAGTTTAAAGAGGCACATTGTGTACTTCAAGACCTTGGACTAATCATATCACCTTTTTTGCTTTTGTTTTCCTCACAGGGTGGATGGGTGAGGGCTAGGAGGATTACTGATAAGAACTAATAGTTATAAAGCACATTAAGCTTTTAGATTCCATTTCTGAGAACCAGAAAACTTTTCTGTTTGTCTTTGCTCCAGTCAGAGTGAGGTCCAGGAGCTTTGGACTCGACTCCGGAAAGAACAACCAGAGCTCTTGGCCAGTTTTGAAGAATTTCTCTTCCGCATTTCCTCATACTTGAGGGATGTACAACAGGAGAAGGAGTCTGTGGAGCTGGCATTAAAACGGTAGGACATGGGCAGGTTGCAGGTGTCACTTTGTTGTAGAAAGAATGCAGAAGAACTCAGGTCACCAGGGTGAAGACAGTTGGTTGCCTGAAGCAATGGACCAAAATATTTTTCAGAAAATCTTATCTCTGTGTAATGGCTAGCTGAACTTTTTGCTTATTACCAAGGCCAAGTTAAGGTGGTTGGGGCCCTGGAGCAATTCCAGGATCCCCTTTGCCCACATTTGCAAATTCCCTTTTCACTCCCAAGATGGAAGTGGCTATTCAGGGTATCCCCTCCAACAACCTGATCCCAGCTAGTAACACCAGAACCAGAGGCTTAAAAGCAGAGATACCAGTTGCCTTTTCACTCAATCCACATCTTGAAAAAAATGTTGTTAGAGTGGATGGTAAACAGACTGCCTGTAGCTGGTGAGGATGCAGAGAGAGATAACAGAGATCTCAAGAGAGATGTACAGCCCTCCTCCTCCCACTGGAACTTTTCTCCCTTGACTGCATCACAGAACAAGAAGTTTGTGAAAAGTGTTACAACACATCTCACATTTGCTGTTATGTGCCTCCAAGTCATTGTTGACTTATGGCAGTCCTTAGGGGAACCTATCATAGGGTTTTCTTGCCAAGTTTCTTTAGAGGGGCTTGCCATGCCATCCTCTGAGGCTGAGAGAGTGTGACTTGCTCAAGGTAATCCAGTGGTTTTTTACGCTCAAGTGAGGATTTGAAGTGTGGTCTCCAGAATCGTAGTCCAACACTCAGACCACTACATCATGCTAGCCCTCACATTAGCTGGGGGAATTCCTTTTGGATCTAGAGAGGGAGAGATTTTCTCTCTCTTCCTCTTCCTTCTTTATCTTTTCTCTTTGTAAACACAGGCCAAGATTTAGCTAAGTCAGACTGCTCACACAGTGGGTCATAGTACAAGTGGTTTGACACTTTCACTGTTTGCACACCCAGGCATTCAGGATCTCAATGCAAAATGGGAAGTTACATCTTCCAGGTGGTAATTCCTTGTTTAAAACACTTCAC
Source organism: Phrynosoma platyrhinos (assembly GCA_020142125.1). NCBI lineage: Eukaryota > Metazoa > Chordata > Lepidosauria > Squamata > Phrynosomatidae > Phrynosoma > Phrynosoma platyrhinos. The sequence goes on along the minus strand of CM034701.1, from coordinate 118,432,735 downwards.
TGGTGTTCAGTGAGATTTTGGTCATATCTCCCACACCTTGTTGTTCTTATTTTGTGTTTCTAGGCGGGAGACAGACCATGACAGAGAAATTCGATGCCTCTATGAAGAAATGGAGCAGCAAATTAAGGCAGAAAAGGAACGACTGCTCTGCCAGGTAAACTCCCTCTCCACCTTTTGGACTAGAGCTCCTGAGCTGCAGGCTGCTTGCCCACATGTTGGATCACTATTGCAGTTTTTGCAAAAGCACCAGGGACTTAATTTTGTGGAGGTCACTGGAAGGAATTAAAAGTAAAACCTATTATCTAATCGTTGCAGGAATCCACAAGGCAGGACAAGAGCAGCCTGCTTCAGAAGGAGCTGCAAAACAAAGAACAAGAATTTGAAAAAATGCTCTATCGTCAGAAAAAGGTAGCATTTTGGTCTATGTCCCCCTTGATTTTTGCCACATGGATTTGCTCTTAATTGAAGTAGGAAGGGGTGCTTGTTGCAACACTCTTGCTTGAGTCCTAAACAGGAAAGGAATCCTCAATTTCTGTGTGTGCTCAGTAAATATAGGGTGCACTGGCATCCCATCCCATGTGCATCATAATGCCAATCTAGTAGATTCCCCCATTGAAGTGGCTGGCTGTGTCATTTTGGTGCCAGAAGGGATGCTCATTATTATTCCAAGTCACTCATTCCTTGCACAGGGCTGGAACTGGATTAGGGCCCAGGTGTCTTGAGGCACAGATTGCAAAATAGGAAGAAACCTGTTGTCAAAGGAAGATTTGCTTTAAATAAACCCAGTTGCTGCAGTTTTTTTTTTCTGAGGTACTTATTCTTCACCATATTTGATCCACCAGAGGCATTTGATTCCATCAGGTACTTATTTGTTGTGGTTGTGTGCCTTCAAGAAATTTCCGACCTATAACAACTCTAAGATGTTATATTGACAAGATTTGTTCAAAGGAGGTTTGTCATTGGCTTTCCCTGAGGCTGAGAGCATGCAACTTGCCCAAGGTCACCCAGTGGGTTTCATGGCTGAGCTGGGAATCAAACCCTGGTCTCCAGAATTGTAGTCCAACACTCAAACCACTATGCCATGCTGGTCCCTAGGTACTTATACACCATCTATAACCTTTCCCTTTAAGGGCCGAGGGACTTCAGCTCCCAGAAGCCTCAGCCATGTTGGCCAATAGTCCCATGTTGGCCAATAGCGCCTGGGATTCTGGGAGCTGAAGTCCCTCGGCCTTTAAAGGGGAAAGGTTGCCTATCCCTGCTCTATACTTTGGGATTCTTTCTGTATCATTACAGTCACTATCATTTCATTGCATGCTGTCTTAATGTGGGGAATGTGAAAGCTTTGTTTGTAGTGTTTGTTGTGACCAGCTGTTTTCCTCATGAAAATAATCATGGAATGTTGAGGTCCTCAAGTGATGAGTGTCTCATGTGTGAGCTACACCTTATTCATAAAGTCCTTGAACAAAGGATGATCAGTTACCCTCCACACATACCCAATATAAGCAACCAGAGGAACTAGTTGCCTACCCTGTCTCAAGGAAATGTTGCCCTGAAGTGTTGATAGTGGGGAAACAATTCCCCCCCCCCAAGAGTTTCCTTTCCCCAGCTGTGGAGTTGTCCTTGTTTCTTCTTCATAACTCTCATTCTTGTCTGACTTAAGCAGTACTGAGAACATCCTTAGTATCACACTTGACACCTCTCTATAAAACTTTGCCCCAACAGCCTCCTTATAAAATTCCCATCAGAGTGCTCAAAGGTACTGCCTTGTGCCAGGTGGCATCCAGGAATTAGCCTTTATATGTAAGACTTAGGTAAGCTCCTTTTGCAAAAAGCCTGCCATCTTCCTTTAACTTCCTGGATCACAGCTGTGGTAGGATTCCAACACCATTCATGTTTTAACTCCAGCCAGGAAGATCCATCTGCGCAGAAAGGCCATCTGTTCTGTTTACACATGTCGTTATTGCATGATTACATCCTCTTGAAGGAATGCAGTAGAGAGATAAAGCCATGTTGTTTTTATTACCAGAGCTGTTAAGATCATTTCTGTGTCAGTAATTGCCCTGGGCTGTTTAAAAGCCCTAAAGGGGGATTGTGTTCAGGTGAAACAGCAGGGAAGGAAGTTAAGTATTCTAGGATGAGAGCTTTCTCAGTTCATTTCATGATTGGGTCCTTCTGGTACTCTTTAGCCCTTTTCTGTCTTAATTAGAAGAATAAAAAGACCCCGTGAGCCCTGTTTATTAATTTTATTATTTTTAAATTTTATATCCTGTCTTCTTCCCTGTACGCTATCCAGGGTGGCTGATACTAGTGACACCCTAAGGGGGGAGCAACACCAGTGCTCCTCAAAAATATGCCTTTTGACAGAAACATGCTGTGGTTTTTGATTATGTTCCTTTGAAACTCTGGACCTTAGCAAAAGAGATGGTATGAACGGGGCAAGGTTCAGTGGGAAGAGAAAGGAAAGGCCTCCTTATTTTTTTATAACATCTTATCATTTTTTCACCTTAACCACATGAAATTATGTACATGTAAATGCATTTAACCTGTGTGTATGACACTGTAAATTAAAGGTATAACTTTAATTTTACAAGTTGTTTGTGTCTCAACCTTTACTGTTACATTCAGTGATATATAGGAATTAGGATTTATAACATTAATACATTAAACATTTGGGATGCAGTGGCTCAAGTGGTTAAGACGCTGACTTTGTTGATTGCAAAATTGGCAGATTGGCAGTTCGAGGCCCGGGTGCTGCATGATGGGGTGAGCTCCCATTACTAGTCCCAGCTTCTGCCAACCTAGCAGTTCAAAAGCATGCAAATGCAAGTAGATAAATAGGTACCACTTCGGTGGGAAGGTAATTAGCGTTCTGTGCAATCATGCTGACCACATGACCACTAGATTCGTCTTCAGACGCTAGCTCTTTGGCTTAGTAATGGAGATGAGCACTGCCCCCTACAGTTGGACACAACTTGACAGCCTTGTCAACAGGGAATACCTTTACCTTTTTACCTTTACAATAGACATTAGTAAGGATTCTGCATGGTGTGATACAGGAGTAGGTCCATGGGGGGTGACAACATGAGTTACAACACCAGGTGATACCAAACCTAGTGATGCCTCTGGTGCCCTGCTTCATAAAAAGAAACGTTAGCAAAAAACGTTTAATAGCCAAATACATGTTGGTCCATTGGATTTAAATGGGACCCAGGCAACCTGTTCTATAATATACAGGGAGTGGGGATCCAGTGTTCTCCAAATGTTCCTGGACTGTAGTTCCCATAACTGATAATTGTCTATGCTAACTGGGGCTGATGGGAGTTGTAGTCTAATCATGCCTGAAAGGCCATCAGTTCCCTACCATGTGTCTAAAATGCACATTCAAAAGTAACCTAGTTTTGAAATGGGTGGGGTTTGTACTGTGCCTTCCTGTAGTTCCCTGACCTTGGTCTTTTTAACCGGGCTCATGCTCACATGCCATAGAGAGACTGTGATGCACAGGGATGCTTGAGTAATTATAACAGACCAGGGGATATTAGTCACAGCACGTTATTAATATATTTAAATGTGCATGCTAGCAATGTATTAAATTCATATGTAATGGTATATGTTTGTTTTTTCATCTCATTGTACCACTGTTTTATTTAAATATTTTACATTAATTTTATACACACAGACACAAAGCCACCCACATAGCATGAAGCTGCTTTCAATCTGTCCTTCTAATACTTGGGGGGGGGGTTATTTCTGTTTGTTTTTTCTCAGCTGGAACTTCAGTTACAATCCCAGAACTCTGAGCATCTGGAGATGAGAGTGCAAAACGAGAGGCTACAGATTCTGAACGAAAACCTCCTGGACCAGCTGGAGAGAAGCAAGTGGGAACTGGAGGTAGCCCAAGGTCACCTTCAACAGCTACAGAAAGAAGCCCAGCTAGAGCAGGAGCAGAAGAACAGGCATGTCAGGGTGGGCTTCTAGACTGTACAGTCAAAGGTGCCAGCTATTCTCACAAGAGAGGGCTGGTTTGCTTCAGGGACTTAGTGAGTGTGCATTTATTGAAATGTGAAAAGTAACAGCAGTGGCCTGTAGTTGCTGTGGATTAATATGAACTGTAAGCCCAAACATCTTCCATCAGCTTCCAAGAGGACCTGAGTTAAAACCTTTGAAAATGCATATTGTTTTCTTTCCTCTGCCTCAAAACGTCTACAGTCTCAGAGGCCACTTAGAGAGTAATAAGTTTCCTTTCCTTCACTTGAACTAGTAATAAAAATCCTTCCCAGTTACATTGGGGGGGGGGGGTGAGGAGAACCACAGTGAAGTCATTGACTTGGATAGCAAGTACTAGAGTACTTTAATTTAAAAACTCTTTATTGTCAAAACCCATGGGCCGTAACAGTCTTGGAGCTAAACAAAGGTGCACATGCCAAGCACTATCGTCTCAACGATCAATCATGTTAATGTTCTGAAACTCATGACATCATTGAAATTAGTCACTGCTGCAAATCAAGCAATCATTTTTTAGTTTCCAAGAGAGTATACAATCTATTTGCTAGTTCTGAACAGGCCAAAAATTGGCCTGAGTGATAAACTGGTTAAAAATTTAGGTCTACTATCCTGCAAAACAACAATATCCCACTAGGTAGTGAGGGAGATCTCCCTGCAACATTTAATACAGATGCAAAAATTACTACACACAGTGTAAAAATATGGCTTTGGCAATACTTATCACACATTGCCATTTTTGACCCGTAACTGCTCTGTCCCCAACCTGTAGCTGCTGCATCCCCTTTCATTGATGGGGGAAACCTGTCAATGACGTCCCAATTGCACAAGTCCCCATGTTTGAAATGTTGCTGCTGGAGCAGTTGTGAGATTGGCAGTCATACAGCCATCCTCAAATGATATAGCACCAGCTGCAAGCTCCCCCACTAGAAGAGGATGAGAATGTGTGGTATCAAAGCCTACCCTCTCTTCCATCCAAGGAAGAGGAGGATGCAGCAGAGTTCTGAACTTGGGATCTCTGGCCTTTGCGTACAAAACAAGTATGCATTGAAAACCATGTTTACTGATTCTAGATGAGGGAGAGAATGCAGTTATTCATGAGTATGGGGGAAATGTTTTGCATATGGAAAGAGGCACTCAAAATTTTTCTTATGAAGAATTCTTCATTCTTGATTCACCAACAGATCTTTGTAAACTTCTCCTTTCATTGGAATGAGCTTAGCATTATTCACCTTTTTGAATCTTACCAGAAAAACAGTTGATGACCTTTGAAGAATGAATGAACAATATACATATGGTGGGGGTAGAAGAAGATACAAACAGATTAGTGACAAAATTTTAATTGAACACATTATTGGATTCCTGTTTAGGACATCCCTTTAGAAGTACTTTCGCTAACTTTATGTTTTCATTGCATTGCACTACAAATCCCCCTATGCAGTGCATCTGGTAAGTGGCTGGCTGAGGAAGGCCACATAAAAGGGACAAAAATAACACAGTTGAAGGAGTCAGTAACAAAATTTGCCACAAGAAGGTATCAGTGACAACTGGATATCCCATCCTTTATAAATCACATAGTTTCTTTTTGAAAACCCTAGCAATTTTATTTAATAGACTAATTAACAATAGCACATTGAATTACTTTACATTCCTTCCAATGTTGACAATAAATTAATTGCCCAAGTTTTAGCTATCGAAGTTAATGAATTATTTTTAAAAAAAACCTAACATTCCATGCTCTATATAAAAGTAAGCAAATAGTTACACTGCAAAAGAAATGAGGTTATATTTTTAAAGTTACAATCATAGGACCTTATCCCACGCTGCTCTCAAAAGTGGCAAGAAAGCGATATGAGCATCATTGCAGTACTATAGCGCTAGTATAAATATGGCGCTAGCGCTATAATAGCGCTATGGATAAGCTAGCGCTATTGCAATGCCCGCTGAAACCGACATTCAAAAGAACCCGAATGATGCTGCATTCCGAGCGGTTTCTTGTTGGATTCTGAGCGACGTCGTGTAATCACCCAGAAAACTATAGTGCTATAGCGCCTGATTCTTAGCGGATTCTGAGCGACGTCGTGTGATCACCCGGAAAACTATAGCACTATAGCGCCTGATTCTTAGCCGATTCTGAGCGACGTCGTGTGATCACCCGGGAATGTATAGCGCTATAGCGCCTGATTCTTAGTGGATTCTTGCTGCTTTTGGCCCCGTGGGATAAGGTCCATAATGTAATTTAGCTGTAGCTTAGTTATTGAGGAAATGAACCAATAATTACAAGTAACTAGTTCCCAAGAGCTATAAAAAGGGTGAGTTGCTTTGAAACTGGAGATTTCTCTTAGAGAATATGGATCTAGATGACACAGAGAGAGGTGGACGTGTACTCTCAATGGTTTACATCAGCATCTCATTGAGAACCTGGATCAGTGTGCTCTTAACAGTGTACAGTGTACATTTATTTAGCCTAGCCTCCATATCCAGTTGTTGCCAGCAGGTTTGGGACTTTGGGCATATTATTAATGCTTGCAAAAGACAAAACTTGTGATCATTAATTCACAGAGAGTCCTTTTTTGCCTTTAACACAGGGATGTATTTAGAGTCTCTAAAAATATGCAGAAAGAAAAACAAAGCCTCCTGCGACAACTGGAACTTCTTAGGTAAGAAGACCATTTTGAAAGACTCTAAGACTTGTTCATTTGTTTAGTGAATTATATTGTGCTTTGGAATAATGAGACTGGATATTATACCACTTTGGGAAACAATGGGTATGACAATTGATAGATAGTGAGGGCTCAATTATGGATCATTCGACACTTTAGGAAAGGAAAGGAAAGGAAGGGCAGAATGATGGGATGTATGAAGGAATCATTAGAGGATAGGTTTAATGAGAAAAAACACAGGGAAAATGGATATTTTCCTGACTGGCTGAGGGATTCTGGGACGTCTAGCCCAAAAATGCTTTCTAAGCTCTCTTTGAGGTCATAGTGCTGCCAGAGTACTGTCTGAATATGACTTCTGAGGTTGTGCAAGAAGTAGTCTCTCACTTTCTTGCTTTCTGAGGTCTCCAAGATTTGTGAATTGCCCACCATAGGTTGGGATGTAAATAAGAGACAAATAAGCCAGTGTGGTGTAGTGGTTTGACCGTCAGACTACAACTTTGAAGGCCAGAGTTCAAATCCCTCCTTGGCTATGAAAACCCACTGGGTGACCTTGGGCAAGTCACACACTCTCAGCCTCAGAAGGCAAAGACATACCCACTCTGAACAAATCTTGCCAACAAAATTCCATGATAGGTTAGCCTAGAGTAGTCATAAACAGGAAACAACTTGAAAGCACACAACAACAAAACAAGAGACAATAATCTGCATTGTGTTTAGAGTAACCATCACACCTTATTTATATGTGCCTCCTTTTCCTTTGGGGCAGGGAGATGAACAAGAAGCTGAGAGATGAAAGGGATGCCTTTGAAGCCAAGAAGCTGGTTAGTCTAAGAAAGAAAATCCTAATCCCCGGTCACCTTCCCTTTGCCTGCTGTTGCTGCTGCCATCACCTGGCCTCATTCCATTTCCATGGGGGCCACTGACCCAGGGGATTGTGTGTTTCATAGTTCCTCCATATGGACCTTTGTGTGTATCTGTGTATATATTTTTGAATGTCAAAAAACCTGCGTGTTTAAACCCAGGTAATTACAAAGGGCTAATAGGGTCCACCTACTTCTGATGACTGGACAGGAAAGAGGTGTTCCTTGGACCCCAAGAGAAGAAAGACTCTTTTGCACAGTTTAAGCCTTTGGCATAAAAACTGACAATCAGAAGAAGTATTGCAGAATCTTCATCCTTAAAGCTGAATCATCAACTGTCCATCCCAAGGAATTCCAGTACTCTAGCCCAACAGAAACTCATCTTTCCTGGGGCTATGCCTCACATTGGTCTCTACCATGTATTATCACCTGTGGTTCTTCTGCTACATAAGCTTGTGGCCAGAGATGGCCCTATCCTTGGGTAGAATGAGATGGCGGTCTCAAGTGGTAGGGGTAGGCAGTGACAGCATATGTTGTATGAGAGGCCCTAAACGCTTTCAGTTAGTTTCCTGTCTTCAGGTGCAATGTCTTTTTACTGGTGTTGAAGTAAGAAAGATTCAGCCACCTGTTTGGTTGGGCTTTATATGCCAAATGGGAGAAGTTGCCATCTTATCCTGTGGTTAGGCAGCAAAATGGTTTAGGCTGGTCCTGCTTGTAGCTGTGCCTTTCCAGGTTCCCATTGTCATGCAACTCATAATTAAGAATCTGAAAATGCTGTTGTTGTTGTTTTGATCCCTTTTGTACCTTCTCCTACGGTGGGATTTTCCTCCCCATAGCAACCTGTGTGTATGTGTGTCCTGCGTGGGTGCAGCTGTGAAATGTAATGTTTCTGGGATGTATTGCACAGTAGATTCTAACATAGACATATCAAAAATGTGAAGATGAGCCAAAAGAAGATACCTGTGCTTCCACTAAATGATTTTCCTCTTGCTACTGATGATGCTGCTGACAAGCAAAAGTCAGGAATAAAATATAAAGAGGAAATAATATTCTTGATCCACAACTCTTACCACTTATTTTATGCAAGCACGTGTTGCAGGGATCTTTTGGGAAACTTGAATGGAGATTTATAGAAGCTGCTAAGTAAACATTTTGTGTGTGAGAGTGATAGAGAAAGAAGAGGGGGATGTTCCCATTGTAATGTTGTTTTTAATATGTGATCATGTCATTTTGTAATTTGTGTGTTTGAATTTACCACCACTCTCCTTTGTGGTTATCACAAAGGTAGACAGATAAGAAAGATCTCAGGGCTGCCTCTGCCATATTCTTGATCCCCTGAGACTTTTGTTAGCTGCATTCAGGTATTTTACAGCACCCAGAAGATAACCTCTATTTTTATTTTTTTAATTGCCATCTTGAATCACTTTGGGCAGGAGCAAGAGAGAAATTAAATGAAGAGTAGTAACTTTTGGAGTCTGTAGGAGGCATAATTCTCCATACTGAGGAAAAATGGCAATGGTATGAGGGCACCCTAATCTCCCTCTGATCTCATATGGCCCAAGAGCTATACCATTTCTGTTTCCGAGTTACAAAAGCTGTGATTTCATTTCTAGACTGGGGTGGGGTGGGAGATGTATGTGCCGGTATGACTTCCCCAGTGTATGTACTGCATGCAGTCTTCTCTTCTGCATTTGGAATGTTCCTTGGTGAACTCAATCCTCAAAGGTAATAGCAAACTGTCCATTCGTAGCTGCTGCCATAGAATTAATTCCATTTTTGGTCCTATGAAACAGATGTGGTTCCCCACCCCTATCTATTAGAGAGAGGGATTTTGGGTCCTTGACACTTGTCAGCTAAATCTGGATTCTGTCTGGGGTCCCATTATCAACTTCTGGTCACCTGAGTACCCAACTCGTGATGGTGGTTAAACCAGATAAACTGAATTAATGTCACTCCAGCATTCTTAAATATTGGAATTTCAGGATATATATATATGACAATTGAACAGGCCCTTGTGGTACTCTTTTCAGCTATTTATTAAAAGTATTCATAGCTATATAAACAAATACATTCACCTTAGGGGAAAATGTAGGCATAGCAATGTCTGGACACTTAACTTCATACATTACATTGAATTGCTTATAAGGCATCACATCATATTATCTGGCCATCAAGATGTTATACTTTCATCAGAACATTTTATAGGGACTTTACCTCTCTATTCATCACTTTAACAGGCTTTTTCTAGTTAACACACACGTTAATTATACCATCAAGACTATATGCTTCAGTTATTCCTCATTATCAGATTCTTTCCATAATTTCTATGGTGTCTGTGCAGACATTATACAGATATTTTATAAAGGCTTTCACATGCACACAATCCTGTCGCTTATATCATTCTGTAGTCATAATCCTCTAAATGATAAATTTAGTCACTTGCGCATGACAGAATGCAATCTCATCTGTTCACATGCAAGGGTTAATCTCCTTGAGCATCTCCTTGAGCATCCGCTACAATAAATATGTTCACTGGTACCCAAGCATAATGGGGCATATTTCTATTTTAGCATTAGCCTTATCAGTATCACAGCCTGTTTGGGTAGCATGTCCAGGTCAATTATAAGACTATCAAATTATCAGGAACAGCATATCTAGAAAGAGACATTGTTGCCTTCTCTTGAGACTTTGGAGATATAGCTGAAGGTAGTCTGATAAGAACTCTATCTGAACTTCTTTTTATTCTTTCCTTGTGTTTATCAGCTGGCCAATGAAAATGACTCAGAAATCAAGTGTTTACTAACTCTTCTCCTACTGAAATTGAGATTTTTAATTTAGGACATAGGCATTTTCCTTGTTCCTCCCAGAGTGATATGAAAGATGAAGCCAGTTTTTTGCTGACACACGTTCTCTCAGCTCTTAACATTAAATCTTATGCCCTATTTTACTCTCTATGGCATATTAAGTTAATTTCTATACTTTTACAGTTATATGCTCAGGGCACAAAGTTGACAACTAAATAATCTGGCCTGTAACACGTATCTAGAGCAGGCCCACTGAAATGAATCCAACCTAAGACAGCTGAGACTGACAAGTCCAATTCATTTCATAGAGTCTACTATAGGTAGCTCTGAATCTGGTGATATTAAGCCAAAGCATGTCCAGACTAGGGACTGATACAATCACACACCTGTGAGCATCATTACAATAACTCCAAATATGGATATCCATGAACTTTTCAATTTCTTCCACTCATTGTCTTTGTACGCTGATTCAACTGGAAAGTGTTAGGTTGGAATGGGCCAAAGACAATGCAAGCGGAACCATTTCTTGGAGGTTTCTGGGAATAATCCTGTATCTGATTTCCTTTTCCATTGTCCTCCAGTGTTAGGCCAGATCCTGCTTACATTTTGTGAAATGCCCACAGCATATAAAGTTAAGATGAAGACATTTTTGGCAAGAGACAAGGTCACTCTTTCTAATACAGTCTGCTCACCTCGACTGTGGGTTTGCTATCTGTGGATTTGAGCATCTATAGATGGCCCCACCCCATTCACTCCAGTGGTGGCACATACACGTAGCTGTGCTGTCATTGCCTCATGCATGGTATGTCACCATTAAAACCAATGGGACTTGAGGTCCTGTGGATTTTGGCATCCATGGGGCATAATAGAACCCCCATGGATATGATGGGCCAACTCTAGTCAAATGACTATATGTTATGATGGTGGCATTCTGAAATAAATCCAACTTTAAACCTCAGAGTAGGATCAGTGGGCCTTTTAGTAACACAACCAGCTTACATCCCATTGATTTTGCATCTACTTCATTTTACTTTCGGAAGAATTCTGGCTGGACTTAGAGCCTGAACAGACTGCCAGAAATAATCCAGTTTGAGAGCACTTTAACTGCCCTAGCTCAGTGCTAGGGAATCATGGGAACTGTAGTTTATTGTTGCACAAGAGCTCCCTGACAGAGAAGGCTCAATGTCTCAGAAGAACTACAATTCCCATAAGCCAGTCTGGTATTGAAGTCATAGTCCTCCGGGAGCAGTCTTTCCGAAAAGTAAAGATGTACAAATGAAGGTGACAGTGAATGGAAAGTCATCCTGCCGCAGTCTAAGCAACCTACATCTGATGGACTGGGCAGAAGGAAAAGAGGGAGACAGAAAGCAGCTTTAGTTCTTATAATTGTCTTTTAATGGAACAAAAAAGTAGCCATTACATGTTCATTATATGAACATTTAAAACTTTAAAAGCATTCAGAAAGGATAATTTTTAAATGTTCATATAACCATTGTGGAGATGCACAAAATATGATACGGTTTCAAAATGGTATAACAAGACTGTTCTTGCATATGAATGGATTACAAAGATGAGTTAGGAAATCAATGACTCTTGAACTAAAATGGTCAATCTCTGTCTAATGGGAGATCTCAAAAGCTTGTTACTGTTCACATTTTTTAAAAAACCACAGCTATCTCCTTATGCATACACTCATGGTGTACCAATTATAGCTATACTGGAGGGAATGAAAATAAGTACGGTAAATCATGCTCTGATTTTTTTCAATAGGAAAAGTGGGTTGCATCCAGTTACTATCAACATATGTGCCTTTACAGACTGCTGGAAATAATGCAGCTTGAGTCCACTTTAACTGCCCTGACTCAGTGCTAGGGAATCATGGGAACTGTAGTTTATTGTGGCACCAGAGCTCTCTGACAGAGAAGGCTCAATGTCTCAGAAAAAAACAACTACAGTTCCCATGGCTCCCTAGCACTGAACCAGGGCACTTAAAGTGGACTCAAGCCGCATAATTTCTGCCAGTCTGTAAAGGCCCATATATCTTGTTTGACAGCTGCTTGTGTCATCCAGAATATGCAAAGATCTTTCTACTGGCAATCACAGTTGAAGAATATAAATGTTACCCTAAGGGCAATGTAAGATGTGCATGTGCCTTGCGCTGCTTGGTAAACAAAAATGTAGTACTCTCTGAAGACTACTTCTAATAGGACTAAGTGGTAGCAGGAAATAAAAAACCTGCTGATCTAGCAACATGCCTGTGACTTGCAAATGCTTCTGTCTGAAACCGTTTTGGGAAACAGACAGTCAGGAATTATGTTTCTTACATTTTGCCACAATTGAAATGCTAGTATTGTAAGCTTCTTGGGATCTGTTTCTGTATATTTATCAAAGCAGGTAATAGCAGATATAGCTCTCTAAAACCTACTGAATGAGCTATTGCTGCAGATCCTAATGTGCCAAAAGCTGGCAGTGGAAGGAGGCATCCAGATGTTCATCTAATAAGAGGAATGCAGTGGAGGGATGTAACACTGCAGCCTTGGTGGTGAATTTTTATTCTCATGGTTTTCCAGTCTAGGTGCCCATCCTTGGCATAAGGGCCATGGCAGTTTAGAGACAGGCAACTGGCATTAGTTCTGAAGATCATGTTGGAAACTTATCATGAACTACAGAGTGATGCTTCCAGATGATACTTTTATTGTCAGCCAAACTGCCTCATTCATGGGGAAAGACAATATTGTCTTCCATTTGTAACCCCCTATTGCTTTCCCAGTTCCCTCCTTTTATACAGTTGAAGATTTTCATATTTACAGATAATTGGACAGAGTTAAGAGAAACTATTACATGTACCTCTGGCATGTGCTTGCTCCAGACCTCTGGAGAAATTCTGCTATTGTTACTACAATAAAATGTCATGTCCTCTGTTAATCATCCTCATCAAATATTTTATGTTTGTGTGTTCTGTCATTGCAATGCAATGTCTGTATCTTTATCATCTGTTTAAATGCCAAAGTTACAACAAGCCAATAAAAGCTGGCTAGACCCAGAGAAACAGCTATGAAACAGTTGTCTTTGTGTTTCTATTCCATTGTGTAGAGTGTTTTTCTTTTGCATGTGTGACTACATTTTATCAGATCATTCAAAAGGCCAGCCAGATGTTTTAAGACTGCTGGGCTCTGACTCTGCATGATAGGAAGGCTAAGAATATCCACTTGAATGAAAAAAACACCCCACATTTCTATATGAAAAACATTTAGATTTATCATCTTTCCATGATAATTGAAAGCTTTCCCTCATTGCCATCAGTTTTCAGCACGATAAGTATGTGTGCGTGTTAGTCATCTTTTGTGGTATATGGTTCATATGATGTGGTGTGTAAGGGATACTTCAGTTGCAGAATATTAGATTTTCTGGAACATATTTTAAACGTAGAAAATAATTCTTCATGGGAGATCATTCATTGCTGCTGGACTGTGTGTGGACTAAAAGTAGATAGAGCACAGCTATTATGTTTGGTTTAGAGCCTAGAAAAAATATTTTTGTACTAGTTTTCAGAATCTTTCAGATAATATGGCCATTGGACACATTGGTTAGTGGATTCAGGGAATTTATTCTAATAAAATGGCTTGTTTAAGTTGTTGAGTGGTTGCTTATTTGTATGGTGAATCCTAACTACTCTTTCTAATTTTCAGGTAGCTACCACGAGGAAAAAAACCCTGTTGAAGAAAGGGTCAATGATAGGCAAATACCTAGTGGAGGAGAAGCCAGTGAAACGGTTAGAGCATAGCATATCGCCCTGTGTTGTGTGTGTCCCACCACATGCTGCTAGTCCATTGTCACCACAGCTGTTGGGTCAGAGAGTTCTCTGTTTCTCCTGTTTAACTGAAGTAATGTTGGGTAGTGTCAGCGGCTTCACTAATAGTTGTGTCACCTGGTGTGGGAAGGGGACATGTGTACACCTCCTGCTCTTCCCTCCCTGGACTTTCTCCCCTAGGCAGAAGCCCAGGGACAAAGCAGCTGGGAAGGGTGCATGTTCACCCCTTCTGCACTGAGGGGGAGGAGGGCCCAACTGGGTGTCACCCAGTGCAGTCTGCACCCTCACAGTGGCTCCACTGGGTAGTGTAGTAGGCTAGGGGGCAACTTTAATGAAAAGAGACTCTGTGGCATGTGGGGCACAGGTGTTCAAATAGGACAGATAGGCGGATAGAAGGAAAGAGTTCTATTTGATCACAAGGGGAGGGGTGCAACATTGGCACTCTGCTGTTTCTTTCCTACAGTAACATACGTTTGCTAAAGGAGAAGAGGAAAAGGGAAGCACATGCCACTATGGACTCATGGGAGCACCCCAGCCTCCTCTGGAAATGTTCCGGTGTGAGCAAAGGTAGTGTGTGAGTTAAGCTAGAGAAGCAACTGGGATAATTAAGATGTCTGTTCCAAAACTACAGAATTACTATTATTGTTGATGCAGTTAGGGTGAGCCCCAGACATTTTTCTGTCTGACACAGAGCAGCAGTTTCACCATTTCTCTAAAGTCAAGATGGTAATTATATTACATAATACATTTGTAACACACATAGGCCTTAAATATCTTGGAACCCATGATGGGTCTGTTGCTCCTCTCTTCCTCTACTCTCAGATTAACAGCTATCAGTTTATTGTCCTCATCTTAATGTTCAAATTTTTGAATGAGTTTTCTTGCAAGAGCTCATGTTGATTACATTGATCCTTTTGGACTTTTCTTCCTATTACTTGGGGCCTGGTCACAGTCAGCCTTTTCCTGGAGATTTTCCCATTATCCTGCCAGAAGATATTACCGTGGAAGAACCTACCAAGAAAAATGGTAAATTTTTCCTAACCAACATGTCCAATTTGAAGGATGGAAGAGGAGCTAAACCATTGATGGAGGAATGTCCAGCCCCTTGGAAGACAACAGAGAGGCAGAAAACTTCAGGAAACATTAGTATACCAAGGGCTCTGAAGAGCAATATAAACAGGAGAGAGATGAAGCATGAGCCCACAGATCCTCTTTTGTTCCCAAGAGGGCAGCCTGTTGGCAATGAAACTGAGGTGAGTTTAGCTCTCTGAGTTCTTATTCCCTAGCCTAACTCATTGTCCTGAGACCTTCCAGTTTTTGTTCCAAATCCAAGCAGAAATCCCCAAGGTGCCTTGGGATAAAAGTCATGTTATACTTGCAGAACCACCAAGAATTCTTGAAGAATCTCTTGCTCTGAGGAAAGCAAGAACTGAGGATTTCTCACTCCTTTGGTCCAGATGTCTTCTCCTAGTCTCCACCTTCCTGGCTCCTTACACTCAGACCTGGAGTTAAAGCAGTTCTATGCCTCAGTTTCTTCTTTTTTGAAGTATTCCTAAGGCAGGTGTTGTAGAAGGGGGTAAGCTTAGAGAAATTGGGCTCTAGAAGACAACCATGAAGGGTTGAGTTCACAACTGTCAGCTTTGAGTGATGGAGTTCAGCCAGTTGTATAGAACCTTGACTGACCTCTCTTCCTCCATCTAAAGTGTTTGGCTATCACTGAGGCTGGGGGTGCAGCAATTAGAGTTTCCTGTACTCTACAAAATTATATTGTACAAGATTATAGTGGTGCTCAGGAGTGAGGAATGTGTGGCTTTCCAGATATTTTTGGGCTGCAACTCCCATCAACCCTAACTAGCATAGCCAGCTGTGAGAGATGATGAAAATTGCAGACTAACTACATCTGGAAGGTCACACAATTCCTAACCCTGTTACATATAACAGCAAGTATATTTCCTACTGTTAAAGTTACATTTCACTGGATTTTTTATCTGAATAAGGATAAGCCCTTTGGCACTTCTGTTTGTTTTCTTGCTGAAACTGCTTGGCCAAATATTATAAAGCTGTGGATATTTCTTGAATTGATATTAAATGTTTGTTTCCCACCATCTGGGAACTTTAAATGTTTCAGCTAGCTCTGATGAATAATGGAAAATTATAGTCCCAGTTCAGATGACATTTTGTATCCAAGGGAGATGGAGGAATGTGAATCATTGGATCAGAAGAGTCCATATTTATTTGAGCGGAGGATAATTTTGGTCCTGTGACAGCAAAATGGCTGGACTGTATGAGTTTGAGAATTAGTGCTGAGATTTCACCAGGTACATGAAAGGGAAGAGGGAATGATAATTGAACATGGCTTCAAATAATTCCAGCAAACAAGTGTGCTTTTGCTAGCATTTAGCGTTTTCATTTTCTGTTCCTGGCTATCTTCTAAGCACAATATATATCCTAGTTTTGTGAACCCTTAAAAAATCTTTTCCTTGATGACTGTTATTGATTCCAGAGATCCGAACTTACTGGATCTTCTCCTGACCGTGTCTTCAAAGTGGTATTTCTTGGTAATTCCGGAGTTGGCAAGAGCTCCTTCATCCATCGCTTCTGCTACAACAGATTCTTGACTGAGATCAGCTCCACCATTGGTAACAGAAAGACTTCCAAATGCTGAAGCAAGGGTTAGAAGGGAAACTTAAGACAAAACTATTAAGTGATTCATGTGTGATTTGATCAACAAGAACAGCACTTGTGAACTGTTTTCCCCTTGTTCAATGCTAATGTAAAGTTGCTGATTTTCCCTCTAGAGTGTTCCATGCAACCTATTCCCTTAATAACAATGGTTTGAAATGTTACTCATTATGTTGAGAAGTTTTTAGATGTGAGTTGTGCTTGATGAACAGGCGGAAATAAAAAGGGAAAGCAATGTTCCTATTCTTTGAGTAATTCAAAACCAATTTGACCAGAAGGTTATTATATCCTCAGCTAGAGTTAGGGCTTACTCTAAGGCAATGCCTTTTAAGCTATCTGATGTGTGGACCAGCAATTTCCTTTTCAACGTGCCAGGGATTGGTACCAAATTTGTGCCCATTGGCTCCATTGTTTCTTTCTTTCCTGAAAAAATGCTGGGGAATGGCAGCCAATGACTTAGAGACCTGCACTTGCCATGAGACACTCCTTTGAGTAGTACTGTTCTAAAGCACTAAAACAGAATTGAACTTAATATAACAGACTATTTCTTTCACTAATCCACCTCTTTTCTGCTCTGTTACTGTGGCTAACTGGGTTCTAGAGGGATGAAAATAATATTTTAAAAATATTCAAAATCTGTTGGATTTTCTATACAAACCCCAAAATTGACTCCAAAATCCTGGGTCAACTTATATGCGGGGCAATAGGGTAGTACTGCTTCGAAAGCTGCTAAAAGCAATGCCCTCCCTTCCTTCCTAGACAGTGAAACAGCTGTTGAGGGAGAGAGATTGAGTGCCTCCCTGTGCCCTCTCTCTCTTTCTCTTTGCTTAGGGCAGGGGCAGGCAACCTTTCCCCTTTAAGGGCCAAGGGACTTCAGCTCCCAGAATCCCAGGAGCTATTGGCCAACATGGCTGAGGCTTCTGGGAGCTGAAGTCCCTCGGCCCTTAAAGGGGAAAGGTTGCCTACCCCTGGCTTAGGGGGTTGTTGCAAGACATCTCACCCTTCCTTCCTAGCCAGTGATCTCTTGAAACAGCTGCCGAGGTAGGCACAGAGAGTGCCTTTGACTTATCCATGGGTCATATCAAAATCCATAGTTTTGGCCCCAAAAGTTGCCCTCGACATATACATGAGGTTGAGTTACAGTTGAGTATATATGGTAATTGGCAGCCAGTAGAGTGATTTTAAGATCGGTGTAATGTGAGAATTCCTGGACCTACCTGTAATGAATCTGGATGCCATATTCTGAACCACTTGGAGTTTCCTGACCTGGTACAAAGATAGCCCAATGTAGAGTGCATTGCAGAAGTCCAGCCTTGAGGTTAACATGTGCACTATCATCTTTAGTCATCCAGTTCTAGGAAGGGACGTGGTTGGCATATCAGCCGAAGAAGATAATTGGAACTCCTGACCGTTGCACCTATCATTTGGATCCAGGAGCACACCTAAACTGCAAACACAGTCTTTCAGGAGAAGTGTGCAAACACAGTCTTTCAGGATCAGAAACACAGTCTTTTAGGAGAACCAGAACTGGTTTACATACCCCCAGCCCCAGATTAGGACCCTTGATAGTAAGCATCTCTGTTTTGTATGGATTCAGTTGCAGTTTGTTTTTCCTTCATCCAATCCATTTCCTCTTCCAAACATTAATTCAGAGGAGTGTGGAAATATTACTTTCTGCACAGAAAATGCTGTTTCTTGTGCAGAAAATTCTGTTTTCTGTGCAAAACACCTGGAGGGAAATCTTGTGCAGACTAAATCCAGAATTGTGAATAGGCTTCACAGAGGGCTTTGTTTTCTTTCTTGCAGCAGGAAGAAAATCATTAAAATTACTTGTTGATTTCTTCAAGAACATTAGTGAACAATAACTTCCCTATGGGACTCTTATTTTGTTGTATAGCAGACAGAGGAGGGGAGATGGATGATGCGACTGGTTGAGAAATGGGCAGATAGACACTATGACATTTTATCTTTACAGTGCTGTGAGGTTATCTACATTTTACTATTGGGACCTGAGGATGTCAATGTCTTGCCCAAATCAAATGCAGCATTCTGTTTTCTGGACCAGACTCCTCCTAGTTTCAACAGATGCCTATTTTCCCTCCTCCAGGCATTGATTACCAGGTGAAGAGTTTGATGGTTGACAACATGCAGGTGGTTTTGAAGCTATGGGATACAGCTGGGCAGGAAAGGTAAAAAAGAACTTGTGATATTTGGTGCAAGTGATACAGATTGTCTTAGAAGGTAGTAGACTCTCCTTCACCAGAGGTGTTTAAGTAGAGATTGGGGTGGCCACCTGTCAAGGATGCTTTAGTTATGGATTTTCATCATCATCAATAGTAGTAGTACTAGTAGTTCTGTCCCAATCCCTCCCCCCAAAAAATTGGAACTCAAAGTGGTTTATAACAAATTATAAATTGTTAAAAATTCATAGAATACAAAATTTAAAACAAAATTAAACAATCAAAAATTTAAAAACCAGATTAAAACATATATCATTAGTCATACACTCCCAGCACAACAGTTAGCAGGATCCAGCATATTGTTTAGGTGCATTAGTAAGGTGATTGAACTACCAGTAAATGATCTTCAAGATACCTTCTAGCTCTATAGTTCTGTTTCTCTAAAAGCACAGGTGATGAAAACTAGACCACACTCACCTTCCAAAATGAGAATCAGTCTTGAAGTTCAACTAGGGATAACTTGCTATGTTAATTTCTGCTCTGTCCTACACTTTACCATATGGAAGGTGTTAGGTATCTTTGGGCACACATGTAAGTGTAAAATAGAGCTGGAGGTTGCACACAAATATGTATAACAGACTGATGATCAAGGGTTTTAAAAATATTATTCATTTGAACTGTTTTAGATGAGAGACAATTTAGAACACAAAAATGGTAGAAGAATGACTTGAAGCAGTGGTTCTCAACCTTTGATTTCCCAGATGTTTTCAGTGTCAAATTCTAGAGTTCACATGACCAATGGTAAGAATTTAGGAAATACAAAACATCAGAAAGACTCAAGGTTAAGAACTGCTGCCTTGGGGGAATGTTTTGGAGTGGAAAAGAGATGGCAGCAGGTTAAGTAGCCTCCCTTCTCATACCACCTCTGGTCCATATTGAAGCTACTATTTTCTTTTCAGGCAGCCAGCTGGGTTTCTAAACATACATTCCTTTGTAAGTGTAGCAGCTGGTGGCTCCCAACATCCCTCTGGACAGCAGTTTCACACAGAGAACATGCAACTCAACATGCTAGTTTCTTTTATAAATAAAAGACCATAACCTAAGGATGCACCAAGAAAGGTGTCCATCAGAATGGCTTGAGGAATGAATCAAGCAGTACAAATACATTCTTAAATCTAGTGTGAACAGGATGCTGAACCCACCCTGAGTTTTAATTGGAACATTAAATGAGCCAAGGCACTGCACCTATTTGGGGTGAACCACCTTGAATAGTGTGAGCAAGTTGGAAAATAGCTATGTTTACAATACCTGCTTCATTATAAACATTTATCGTGAGTCATCTGATTTTACTCTGACCTGACCCTGCTGATATGAATAAATCAGGAAGGAAAACAACATTGATGTAGAAGCGCTGCAATTAAAAGTCAAAGGCAGATTGAGATTATTAATGAGACAGCCCTTCCTTTTCAAAACATATTATGATTAGTTTGTTTGAAAACAATAATTCTCTGTGAAGCAGATAAGATCCCTCCCTCTTAGTTGTGACCCTTCTTTTCTCCCAGATTTAAGGAGGCTTTACAGAACTCATCCCAATATCTGTAGATGTTTCCAATAGTGAGATGAGAGGTATACTAAAATGATGTACATTACATTTGCAAGCCATTTGGTGGAACTTTGCTATCTTCTGCTTGTAGAAACAGAGCAGCAAGGTCAGGGCAGAAAAATCACCTGTGGTGATGGTGGTAGCACCAACAACCCTTTAATCTTTAGTCCAGAGGAAGCTATCTTATACCAGATCAGACTCTTTGGGCCAAATAAAGCAGCTTTGGGCCACTTTGGAGGTGTGCTGTTTAAATGACGCATGTGTCCTAAGAGGCCAGAAGCCATGCTGAAACTGCGCATGGTTCAGCTTTGGCACAGCTTCTGGCCTCTTAGGACGCATGCATAGTTTAAACAGCAGCCCTCCAAAGTAGCCTGAAGCAGCTTCATTTGGCCTGTCTGGTCAGGCCCTTTGTCCGTCTAGCTGGTATTGTCCAGTCTGACTGGCAGTGGTTCTGTGGGATGTCAGGTGAAAGGATACTACCCAATCCTGCCTTAAGTCAAGAAGCCAGAAATTGAGCCAAGGGAGGCAGCCTTGCATTCATTGTTAGCAAAGCATGTGTTCTGCCCAGACCATGGAAAAAATACTTTTTTGGGGGGAAATTCCCAGAATCCTCCAGCTAGCATGTCCACTGTAACTTTTCCAAGTTTTGGTTCAGATACTGAGCTGTGTCTGGCCTTTCCCACCCCCACCCCCCAGACAGTTTTTAGTACCAGCATCACTTGGGAACCTGCTGTCTAAACGCTCCCCAATTACTTATTCAGTTGGTCTGAGTGATTACTGTGGAAATGTTATCTTTCTTGATCTTCCAATGAACCCATCTAGAATATATTTATTTTTTGCATTTATATTTTATATTTTTCCTTTTTTCCATTTTCTGCTTTTCTTCCAAGAACTCAAGACAGTGTACAGGCCATCTACTTTGATAATCCCAACAACCTTGTGAGATAGATCAAGCTGAGAGAGTGAGCTGGTTGCCCTGTGAGTTTCACGGCTTATTGGGGAGTCTCCTAAATCCAAACTCATCACTCTGCTCATTACACTGTACTAGTTCATAAAGAATCAGCACCACATACTGATATGAATGAAGACAGTTATTAGGTTTTGCGAAATGCATGCTGTTAGCAATGTGAAGGTTCTGCACAGGCTGTCCACCTTGTAAATGGAGAGGACTGTTCTTTCATGAATATGTTTAAGGTTCTTGGATTTGGTTTGATCTTAGATTCCGGAGTATCACCAAGCAGTATTTTCGAAAAGTGGATGGCATCCTGATCATGTATGACATTACAGCTGAATGCACCTTTGCTGCTGTCCAGAACTGGATGACATGTGTCCAGGTTAGAATAGATTGGGGTGAGAAGCAGACGTCCTGGTGTTCATAAAGCCTTGTTTTGCTACAGTGTTTTCCCCCCCTGTTGGGCTCTGTGAGTGTAAGGGTGAGTTCCTCTTTGTAATGTACAGGCTAACTCCACTCCAGGAACACAAGGCTTCAATAGATTCAGGAAAGCCTTATTCAGTAAGCAGAGTAGTTGTCAGGACTGAAGAATTTTTGCAGTTATGCAGTATACTTAGAGTTCAAACAATTCATCCATTATACAACCCTTCATCCCATTTGTCAACAACTCAAAAGATACTGTCTTCTCAGGTCTCACCTCTCCTTTCGCCCTGATCCTAAGCTCCAGAATGATCTTGGTGACTGACAGATCATATTTCCTCCCCACATGTCTGGACCATGATCCTCACACACTAATGTCACCAGAGGAGCAAATATTGGCCCTGGTTTACAATGGTGGAGAGGAAGCAACCTTCCCATCAGTTGAGCTGGCCCAACTTTGGCAGTGTTCTGCTGTTGATTTGATTTTAACCAGGCAAATTCCTATCTCTTTTTTTTTTTTAAAAATGTAATTTGTTGTAGTTTCCCTTCAACTACTTTGGCAAAAATTGTTGCTTATTCTGAATTAGTGGCATAGGAAGATCCCTATGAGTAGATTGACTAAGTGCCTATAGCTTCATAACTAGGTTTGGGACACAGAATTACCCTTCCCCTCCTTGGTCATGATTCTGATGCTTAGGAAAGCATCTTATAGTTTTGTGTTTTTTTGTTTTTGTCTTGTTGTTGTTCTGCAGGATGGAATTGAAGATGGTGCAGTGATATTTCTGCTCGGAAACAAAATGGATACAGTGGACAAAAAGAAACCCAAAGTACCCAGGACTGCGGGGGAAAGGCTAGCAAAGGTGTGGCAGGGCTGTGGCACAGTGGTAGAGCTTATGTTTTATATGCAAAAAGGCACTAGGTTCACCTCCCATAGGTTAATCTTTGTAAATAGCCCCTTCAAAGTTTGGAGTAAAATCTGAAACAGATGCACTATCCTATTGAAATGGAGTTACTGGTTGTCAAAGAAATAAACTTATAAATTGGTCTACCTGTATTCATGTGTTTCCTACAAACACATCAGAACAATGTGAGGAACAGGTTGATGGAAGCAACTCAGTGCTACTTTGCTTGGATAATATGTGAGTTAGTTCTATGCCCCAAGATCCTTAGAGTGGTAGATTCCTTAGAGTGGAGCTCTTGTTCTCTGTGATGATTGCAGAGCTATGCTGAAGTTTTCATAAATGGTCTCCTGGAATACAATTCCATGGGAGTGAGTCTTGAATCTGATGTGTGCTGTAGATGCATGTCCCACTTATACAGTCGAATTTTTTTATCTAGTGATTCAACCATCCATAGCTTGAATATATATATACCGTATATATATTCCAAAAGCAAACCTTGATTTTGCCATTTTCTATAAGGCACACCATTTTACTATACAACTGTATATATAATGGGACTTGAGCATGGATTTTTGTATCCACGATGAGCCCTGGAACCAAACCCCAGTGGATACCAAGGGCCCACTATACTAACTGCAGTTTGCCAAAAATCAAAGTGAGAGAAGCAGTCACACTGCTGAGGAATCAAAAGTTGGTCTTCCAGCCAGTGTCTTTGCAATGCATGTGTGTTGGCTTCTTTTAGCAAACATCACTGGCCTGATCCTCTCTACACCATCAAACAAGACAGTTATTAATCTGAGTGCTTTTTATTACATTCACTTAGCCACTGTGTATTTACACTCCTCAGGGAGCAGTTATAAATTCCAGCTCTCTCACAAATTTATTTAATATTTTATCCATTAAATGTATGGACTTAAATGCATAATGTGCAAAGCAGATCTGATGGGAAGACAAATTTTAATTTTTCTTTTGTTGAAATGTATCATACATACCTCACTGGGAATTAGATTATAAGCCACACTTAGGAAGGTGAAATGTCTTCCATATTAATGGCGGGGAAACTTTATTTTTATAGGAATTATAGGGATAAAGTAGAAGTACGATTCTAGTGGCAATGTAGCTGATGACTGAGTGTAGTTTATCTCCATCCTCCCATCTCTCTCTCTTTTCTCTCTCTGTTTAGGCATATAAGGCTGTTTTCTATGAGTGCAGTGCAATGACTGGCTATAATATTGTGGAGCCCATGCTGCATATGGCAAGGTCTGTGCAAACACATCCCACCTTGGAGCTGGGTAATAGCTGGGTTGTGGTGTTACTTAAATATTCTCTTCCTCTGAATTTGGCATTGCCTGGTGCACTTCCACAGCATAAATCAGGGATGGCCAACTAGGGGACCTCCAGATGTTGGTAGATTACAACTCCCATAGGCTACACAACCAAGGCTGATAGGACTTCTAGTCCCACATCATCTGGATGGTTGAATCCATGGATGCAGAATTCATGGATATGGAAGGCCAAAGGTATTAGGTATAAGATGATGTGCATTCCAAGTATTTACATGCACACACACCAATAAATTCACTTGAGTTCAGATTAACTTAATCCTCATGTGCCTTAAGGCAAATACTTGAGTATCCTGATCCACAAAATGTACATGTGACACTATAATCACATTAAAATCAAAGGGTATGTAAAAGATTCATTTCAGTATGATGGTACTATCAAATGTAAGTTTGTTGACCAGGATCCTCAAATATTTGCCCTAAGACACAAAAGAGAAGGAGAGGGTTTGTTTTGTTTTGGTTTTCTGAATTGTGAGAGACTTCAAGCATGACACTAGGCCACAATTTTGTTATAACAATGTATGTAACCTACTCACCAATTAGTCAATTTGAGATTACGGCAAGAAGCTGCCAGTTCCCTTCCCCTGCTTTTAAGCTTAGTCTTCCCTTCCCTCCTGATGCTGACCTGTTAATGTGTTTGTTTCAGACTCTTAACAGCACATGAGGACAAGCAGAAAGAGTGTGCATTGCACCTGGAGGAATACAACAAGGAAAAGGGATGCTGCTTGTAACAGACCCTCATTCAAGGATATGTCAGAAAATATATGAACTGGAGAGAGAGAATGAGCTGTCTCTGAGCAAGATATAGATAGACGTTACAGGCAGTGCTGGAACTGCTGGAAGATTAACTTTGTTTTTCTTAGAAAAAACATGACATCATTTTTAGCTGTCACTCACCCACCATATTGTCCATGTTGCTTCAGGAATTGGTGTGAGTTACAGCTCAAGGATGTAGCATTTATTAGGTTGTTTATAAAATCATATTAGTTCATTTTACCAGTCTGTACAAATGTAGTACTTACAAACACCAGGAAAAATACATGTATAAATAATTACATTGGATTCATTTAATTATAAATAGAACAACTTGAACAAAGTAGCACCAGTGTATTTATTTGATATTACAAAGTTGCTTTATACTGAGTAAGACTGCAAGGATACCAAGTCTTGGTCGGTTTATTCTGATAGCAAGAACCAATCCTAAAACAAACCTATCATGGGATTTTCTGAGGCTGAAAGTGTATTATTCACCCAAGGTCACCCAATGGTTTTCCATGGACAACCAGGGATTCAGGCCTTGGTCTCCAGCGTTGTAGTATAATGTTCAAACGACAATGTATTGTGGCTTTACCATATTTATTACATGAGATCTCTTCAATACTGGCCAAAGAAAGTTTGCTGAGTACCATAGATGAAAACCAGAACACCCATGACCAAGCAACATTAGAATGTGGTAGAAATAGCAAAAGTTATTAATGAGAAAACGCACACAAGCTAGGAAAGGCTGCAGCAGTTTGTTTTTGCCTGAGCTTTCTGGGAAGAGCAAGATTCTGCCCCTCCTATCTTCTCCTCACTCTTGAGTCTATTGAGTACAAACTAGTTTTGTACTTTAATTTGTAGCAACTGAAGTAAGTCAAGGACAAAGAAGGCAGGCAGGCAGGCAGGAGAAGAGATGAGACTTAGGGGGGTTGCAGACTGCCAGAAATAGTGCAAATTGAGTCCACTTTTAGGGTTAGGGTTAGTGCTAGGGAGTCATGGGAATTGGTTTTTTTTCTGAGACATTGAGCCTTCTCTGTCAGAGAGCTCTGGTGCCACAATAAAATACAGTTCCCATGATTCCCTAGTCCTAACCCTAACCCTAAAAGTGGACTCAATTTGCACTATTTCTGGCAGTCTGCAACCCCCCTTATAAAAGCAGCAGACAAAGTGGGAGGAGAGAGAATTAATCTGAACTGTTCCTGTTAAATTGGGATAACTGGAAGGATATATTGCTGTGAACCCATCCTCTAATCCCAAACCCAGTATTTTTACAAATCTATCTGCCCTTTTAAGCCATCATCAATTCCTGGTGTCATACATATTCATGGTGTCTCCTACTGCAGGTCACACCAGCCTGGATTACATTAAATCGGGGATAGGGAAAGTGGCCTCCCTGACCTCTTTTTTATACCTTGGGGAAAATATTTTAATTTTTTGAGTGGAAAATTGCCCCCAAATTGTTTAAAATGCCACAAAACCTCTCAAAGATATGACAGTCCATTTTGATTTGACACCTCCAAATCTGGAAAAGGCTGAGTTTGGACCAAAATAGAAACTGCAGGTAATATCAAGTCACCCTGAAATTGTCACAGCCCTGGGAATTGTAGTTTGTTGTGGCACCAGAGCTCTCTGACAGAGAAGGTGAAATATCTCACAAAACTGTAAACCCTAGGATTTATTTAGTTATAAATAAAAAATTATTATTATTATTATTATTATTATTATTATTATTATTATTATTATTATTATTCCATCGCATGGAGCGATGGCAGTTAAAGAGGTGTCAACCTGGATTATTTCTGCAGTGTGGATGCAGCCTCTGCTGCCCCATGGGCTCCCCAATATTACTGTGGAATTACAAAAATGGGAACATGGAAATATATATGTTAACAAATGTGTAGAGCATGAACTAGGAGTAATATAATTTTTGCTTTAAAGGTTTAGTTACTACCAGTAATGGCTTAACTTAAAGAAGCTAAGGACTTAGGCAAAATTGACTGGATTTAGCGATAATTTATCAAAAAAAAAAATATGCTTTTCAGTTCATGCTGAAAAAAAAGAAATGCTTTTCAGTTCATGCTTTGTCACAATGGAAATGCTGAAAACTAGCTAATCTTGAGTTTAAAAAATAGTTCTGTGTAATGAGGGGAGCTCTTGCATAGACTGAATGCTGTAAAACTGGAAGAGAAGGAGAATCCTTTTTCCTATCTCAGCAGTGAGAAATGCTGATGGGATCATACCTCTTCCTAACACTCTGCACAGATAAAAATAACTTTAATTGGGTGAAAAGCTCTCTGCCTGAATATAAAACACAACCGGTGGAATGACAGCCCATAGAGGCACCTTGGTTAATCTTTGCTTGTCTGTGTCTCTGCACATGAAGCTTGAAACTAACAGTTTTGATCTAAGAGCACGACTTCAAAAGTATCTCATTCCATTTGTTTGTTGTTGTTGAATGCCCTCAAGTCATTTCCGACTTATGGCAACCCTATCATGGAGTTTTCTTGGGACGTTATCACACGGGGGCAAATCTGCTGGTTAATCCACA
>CM034701.1:118382389-118396458 GCA_020142125.1 Phrynosoma platyrhinos | reverse complement strand
ATGATCTTGGGCAAATCATACTCTTTCAGCCTCAGAGGAAGGCAAAGGCAAACACACTCTGAACATATCTTGCCATGAAAACCCCATGATAGTTTCACCTTAGGGTTGCTATCAGTCAAAAATGACTTGAAGGCTTACAACAAAAATGCACTCTCTCCCATTGAAAAGTGCTTGACAATTTTAATTGGCCTTAAGAGCTGCAGCCAGGTTGTAAATTGGGGCTATTCATGGGAGGAACACAACTCCCTTGTTGCAACAGCTCCATTTGCTGCTGGTCTGTTTCTGGGCACAATTCAAAGTGCTGGTTTGTTGCTGTTAATTGCCCTTGAGTTGATCTTGACCCATGGTGACCCTATGGATAAGACATCTCCAAGATGCCCTGCCCTCCACTACTCTGCTTAGTTCCTGTACATTCATACCTGTGATCTCCCTAATAGAGTCCATCTGTCTAGCATGTGGCCCTTCTCTCTTTCTGCTTCCTTCAACCTTTCCCAGTTTTTTTCCAGTGAGTATTGTTTTTCCCTGTGAGTTCTTCCTTTTCATGACGTGTCTGAAATAAATGACAGTCTACATTTCGTCATCTTTGTTTCGAGGGATATTTCTGGCTTGATCTGCTCTAGGACACATTTGTTGGTCCTTTTGGCTGTTCATGGGATCCTCAGCACTCTTCTCCAGCACCACATTATCTCAAATGCATTGATTTTCCTCCTATCATCTTTCTTGGATGTCCAGCTCTCACATCCATACATGGTAATAGGGAATACGATGGCTTGTATGATTCTGTCTTTTGTGCTGAGTTGTATATCTTTGCATTTTAGAATCTTTTCTAGTTTTTTCATAGCCACTCTCCCCATTATTAGTCTTCTGATTTCCTAGCTGCAGTCCCTGTTTCTATCAATATTTGATCCCAGGTATGAGAACTCTTTTACTATTTCTATTTCCTCATTGTCTAGGTTGAATATGTGTAGATTCTCCCCAGTCATTATTTTTATTTTATGTTCAACAGTATGCCTGCTTTTGCACTTTCTTCCTTGATCTTCCTTAGTAGTTGCTCCAGGTCTGGGAGGTTCTCAGCTAGTACTATGGTGTCATTTACATATCTTAAATTGTTGATATTCCTTCCTGCTATTTTCACTCCTCCCTCTTCTGTGTCCAAGCCTGCTTTTCTTATAATATGTTCAGCATACAATTTGAACAGATAGGGTGAAAGGATACAGCCTTGTCTGACCCCTTTGCCAATTGGGAACCATTCTGTTTCTCCATGTTCTGTTCTGACAGTAGACTCTTGTCCAGAGTACAGATTCCTCATCAGGATTATCAGATGTGTTGGCAGTCCCATATCTTTAAGGGTGTTCCATAGCCTTTCATGATCTAAGCCAGGGGTAGGCAACCTTTTTGAGCCGGGGGCCGGGTTGCTGTCCCTCAGACAATTGGGCCGAAGCACCATAAATAAATAAATAAATAAATATAAAAATATTTTTTTTAAAAAATAAAAAATATGCATGCACACTCTCTCAGCCCCAGAAAAGCCATGGCAAAACCTCTGTGGAGATTTTGCCAAGAAAACCCCAAGAACAAGTAATAACAATAATAATCAATACCATCATGGCGGGGGGTGGGGGTGGCGGGGGGCAGCGGCGGTGGCAGTGGCGGTGGCGGCGGCAGGACCGGCCTAGGGCCAGTCTAAAGGCCTCAGGGGGCCTCATCTGGCCCCCGGGCCTTATGTTGCCTACCCCTGATCTATGTAGTCAAGGCTTTGCTGTAGTCTATAAATTGAAATTTATTGCATTTACTTAAATAAATCTGTTCCAATTTGAACAATGTTATATCCTTACAAAATGTTAAAATATGAATATACATGAATG
The DNA here is from genome assembly GCA_020142125.1 of Phrynosoma platyrhinos. Classification (NCBI taxonomy): domain Eukaryota; kingdom Metazoa; phylum Chordata; class Lepidosauria; order Squamata; family Phrynosomatidae; genus Phrynosoma; species Phrynosoma platyrhinos. The sequence continues at coordinate 118,394,593 of CM034701.1, read as the reverse complement.
TGTGAATAAAAATACACACACTAAACAAACAATATTTTTATTCATACAATACATAAAAGGAGGACAATGTCCACATGTAGATGTAATGGGCAGTCCCAAGAGTAAAAAGTTTGAGTACCGCTGGTGTAAGGGATAATGGCGAAGTATAAAATAGAAGTGTTAACTAGATGGTAGTATGATTGAGAGCTGGGTTTCAGAAGTCAGAAGCATGCACAGCCCACACAGCATGCTATGTCAAGCTTACCCTTATTGGTCATCTGCTTACAGTACATCTACTTACAGGATATGTAAGAACCAAGAAAATATATTTGCAACACTACATGGTATACATCTGTATATAGTGAAGAACTACATAGCTCTTCTGGTTGCTCATCTTTCTCATGGGTAGGTAGGCATAATCTTCTAATGAGCCATGGGTTCAAGTCTATATTCTGGGGTAAAAAGAAGATGATAGAGACAAGAGGGCAAAGGAGGCTGCCACCAGGAGCCTAATTTAATCAGCTCATTTTTATTTGGTCCAAAGGACCAGATCATGTCATCAGAGTGGCTTCCTCTGAATGCAATACCCCCAGAGCGACTGGAAGCTGCTTCTTTTGGCCTGTACATTTCGAGCCAAGGTTAACTTTTTCAGCTGTTTGCACACCTGAGATCAGGATAGGAATTTAATTGTAAAGGTTTTTATTTGCCTGTGAGGTTATAGAGGCTTGTAGTCCCTCTCACCTACAACTAAAGTGCACCTACCTGTGGCAGATAACATGGCCTGCAGCCATACAGTATAGATTTGGGTGCAATAATACAAATAGAGAGAAGGAGAGAGTGCACCTGCTCCATTTTAGTGCTTAATCCTCTGGCTTCCAGTAACATACTATCTTCTTTAATATGTAACTGCAGCCTTTGTTCTGTGTCACTGTGTTGTTCACTGTCCCAGTGTTGTGTCTCCTCTAACAATACTGTTGGAAACAAAGCACACTGGGATGGGATACTCATAGAAAAACCATTTCCTCTGAAGAGTCTCTTTTTAGAATGGGATGTGAGTCATCACTTTCCTAGGACATTTATTCTTATGAATCCTTCTGTAAACAAGCCTCAGGGCTAAACTAGATATGGTTTAACTTTGTATTTGTATTTAATGTGCAATGCAAGTTTTTAAAAAATGCATATAGCATCAGCAGAGAAAGGGTCTCTGGTGATTATCAGGTTTACAGCAGGCCTGTAAACCTCATCCTTTCCTTCTGTGGTCCTAAGACAATTCCTCATCTGAAGGTATTGTTTATATCAAGAATAGATCCCCCATTGGTGCCATCATCTGGTTGTTATGGTTGTTACCCTTTTGGATGCTGTTTTTGCTTTTAAATTTCTGCATGCTAAATTTAAAGACAAATTTAGGTTGCTGTCTTCTACTTTTCAACTTGGAAGTAAATTCCATTAATAGTTTTTTGTGGGTTTTTCGGGCTGTGTGGCCATGTTCTAGAAGAGTTTCTTTAAGAAACTCTTCTAGAACATGGCCACACAGTCCGAAAAACCCACAAAAAACTATGGATGCCGGCCATGAAAGCCTACGACTTCACAAATTCCATTAAATTCAGAAAGGCTTACTCTTGGTAAATGTGCATGACATTGTACCTTTAATTCTTAGTTTGGTCTGGAGAGAAGGATAACCATCACTGCAATTATGAATGGAGTTGTGATATTTGTAAACACAAAAATTGTTTTTCAGAGTTTTGAAAGCACAGATAGGTTTGATCCTCAATTATGCTAACTGAATAAAGTAGCTACCTTTCAGAGTTCCTCTACCCATTTTTTAAATTCAGGGTCCTGTTCATATCCCATGATTGATAATCAGATAGATAAAATGTCATCTGTGCATATGATATTTTAAGTATGATAAGTCCCTGTCCTAATAACTTAGCAATCTGAAATAAAGAAATACACGAGAAATTGAGACATAGGTACACAGGGTGAGAATATGTGGTTATTTCAATTATGCATACTTTGGCTTAGGATTCTTTCATACTACACCATTATAGCACTAGGATTCCACTTTAACTGCCATGGCTGCATCATATGGAGTCTTGGGGTCTGTAGTTTTGTGAGGCACTAAAGCTTCCTGACTGAGAATTCAAAGTGCCCCATCCTAACTTGCAAATCCCAGGACTCCTTAGGATGCTGCCATGGCAGTTAAAATGGAATCATAGTGATATAACTGTATGGTGTGAAAGGGGTGCTAGTTACAGCAAGGTACAGGGAGAGGGAAATGATGCAAAGATTTCCTAAAAGATGAGATGTTTGTGCACAGAGGAGCTCCAGGAAGATGGTTTTGTCATCAGCCAGGAACAGGACCACCACCATCACAATCACCATCTTCTTTTGTTATATCTAATTAGTGATTAGGATCAGAGGATACTTCAAGATATTTAAGTATCCTTCATAGAAACGAATTGTGGTTTTCAGGCTTGAAAGCTGTTGCACTTGTGCTTACTCCTGTGGAGACACAGTCTTGAGCTCTTCTTTGAATCCTTGGTGGGAAGATGTCCAAAACTGTAAGAGTTACATCTAGCCCTGCCTGTTCTGTCCTTATTGGAATGTAGGCAGCACTCTTATCAAAATTGGATCTCCCTCCCAAGCTGAGAAAGTTTTCCCATCCTGGCACCAGGAAGTTGGCAGAGTTGTTCCAGGGATCAGGGGACCTTTGAATAGCTAAGAGGGATGGAACAGGATAAGCAAAGGTCACCAGAGCAGATGTGACCATTCTATGCCATTAGAAGTGGCATTGTGCACAGAGACAATGCGTTCTTGGCAATCTTTTTAAAAAGAGTTTTGATCACGGCTACATGTATAACAAAACAATTATTCTCATTGCCTGCTTAATGACAATATTGTACTGTTTCTGTAGCCATACCAATGCACTAGAGACAAAGATTTTTTTCACAATACTCATGTTTAGCTGTAAATCTATGCTTGTATGCAAAACTTGGCTCCTACTTTTGTCACCCCATCACTTCACCAACTTCAGCAGTTCCATTACATCCTACATTTCCCATTTACCCCACCTCTCTGCTTATATACATGCCTATTGAGAGACTTCACTCTGTGCATCTGATGACTTGGACTGAAGTCCATGAAAGCTTGTGCTGTAATTGGCTCAAAGGTACTGTTGGATGACCACCACCACCCCCATTTCTTTTTTGGGAAGGAATGTGTTAGGAGATAAGAAGAAAGAACAAAGAGACAAGGAGGACAAGGTCCTGGAAGATTTTGAAGGAGGAGAGAAGAAGGACCTAGGAATTGGCAGGACCTAGGAACTGGCAGAAAGCTAGTGAAGGGATTTAAGAAGGGGAACCACATGGCCAGAGCAAAATGCAAGGCAAATCATTTTGGCAACAGAGTGCTGAATGTCAGTAGATGAAGGAAGGGCCAAGGAAGGCCAGAGAGAAGAAAACTGCAGCTGTTATTCTGAGATATGGACTTCTAGAACTTTTGCTGGAGGGACAGATAGAAGATGCTGTTTGGGTTGTGTTTTTTTTTTAATGTTATAAAGGAATAAGCGACAAGATTTTGTAATGACTGTGCCATGTGACTGTGGTGTGGAAGTGAATAGTATTCAAGAGAAAAGCAAGGTGTTGTGTATAGTCAACAGACCGGACAGTGAGTTTATCTACTGAGCAGATGAAGAAATGAGCATTTAGAAGATCAGGCTTGAGCATACTAGGCTTCAGCATATACTGAAGTATCCAAGTTTTAAAAAAATAATCAGAGAAGCAATTGGAGAAACAGGACTGAATGGACAGCTTCCCTGTATAGGTAGTACTGAAAACTAGACAAGACCCAAGAGAAAGGTGGCTACCAGAGCCCTCATATTTGCTAACAGATTAAGGAAAGCAGAAGAATATTGTGGTGGGCCCTAGAGCACATCAAGCCAGAAATCTCCCTGAAAGCCAAAGTTGACCATAGAGTTGTGCTGGAGGACCTAAATATTCCTAGAGAGAACATATTAATCAATCCGTGAATAATCAAATCTGCAAAAGTCAAAGCTGCAAATGTGGAGGGAATAGTGTAGCTGCTGTGGTTGAGCCCACACAGGAGCTAAGGCTGCATGAACTTTATCTTATGGGTAGTTACTAGGGAATAAACTCCCCTGAATAAAGAGAGGACTTGCAGGTGGACACTGTGCTTGTAAAAGTGTTCATAGCTGAAACTGATTGAATGATAATGGAGTGGGAGAAGTAATTTGCTACCATCCTAATGGTGCCCTCAGGTGATGGCCTAGCTGGAGATTCCAGATCACAGTAGAAGATAGTCTGCCCTGTCTTCCATGGCCTTAGGAAGTGCAATATTCTTTTAAGAGCTGTTTCACTATATTAAGGATGGGTTTACTTCTTGGAGTAGGCAAATAAGGGAGAGTGCTTGCCATAGACATTTTAATTTTCTGTGCAGATGAAACCCATGACTTGAAAGACCTACTGTAATTTAATGATTCTGAGTTGTCCATGAGTGAGTAAGGATCCACAAAGTATTTTTTCTATCATTTTTGTTTGTTCATCTCATATGTTGTGGAGCTAGTTTCTCTCAATACTCTCTCAATCAGCTTTGGACTGATGACTCAGATTTGAGTGACCCTTTGCACAATGTAGGCAGAGGAATACTGTATTCTATATTTGTATAAGGTTGTATTTCTATATTAATATGTATCTGTATCTTGCTTGCTTGTTGTTGTTGTGTGCTTTCAAGTCATTTTCAACTTATGGCAAACCTATCATGGGGTTTTCTTGGCAAGATTTGTTCAGAGGAGGTTTGCCATTGCCTTCCTGTGAGGCTGAGAGCATGAGACATAGCCAAGGTCACCCAATGGTTTCTCTTGCCACGCAGGGAATTGAATCCAGAGTCGTAGTCCAAAACACAAATCACTATGCCACGCTGGCTCTGTATATTACTATCTCTAAAATTTAAAATTCACTTTTTGTTTTTGTAGGCATAGTGACAGTGTGTGTGATCAATGCAGGATATATTCATAACAGCATAGGTTAAACAAAGTGATTGCAGGAAACATTTGAATGGCATAAGGGATATATATATATATATATATATATATATATATTATCATTTTTTAATTGAGTTTTAAAATATCATACATATCACACATTTTACATTACTATGACATAATTTTACATAATATAATTTAGAGAAAAGCAGATATCATCACATTTTTTGGCTTTTCCCTCTGTTCTCTTCCTTTGCTTTTTCAAGTAAACTTCTTTTCTCTTCCTCTCTTTTATTTTCATTCATTCTATCATTCATACTTCCTTCAAACTTCCTAACATATTTCTTTCATTCTGGACCTCCTAACATCAGTCACTATAAGTAGATTTTTCCCTTTGTTAATTTGTTTTGCCTTGCATTCTCTGTATATAGTAAACTTTTACTATTTTAAGGTTAAGTACCCCCTTTCGCACATTTTATCAACTAATTCTGTTCATGTCAATTGCAGCTTTTTATATTTTGTATTAGATTTGGTTTCCACTTCCTGATGATATTGTATCTCACAAATTTTCTCAGTGTTTGATGTGGGAATTGAGTTGTCTCATTCCTAAAGTTTAGCTGCTTCTTTCCACTCTTCCTCATATGTGTTTATGCAATTATTGTTTAACTGACTTGTAATTTTGTCCATTGCTGATAATTCCATTAATTTCATAATCCATTCTGCAGTAGTTGGGATCTTCTGTTCTTTGCATTTGTTATTTGTGCTGCTGTCTCCATGAAGGGGAGAACTTTTCCATGTTTTTTTTTCTGTATGATCATATGATCATCTATCTCTTTTAAGATATTTAATAGGGAGAGTTTGGGTAATAAACTCAAATTAATATTTAGAGTTGCTATCATTTTGGCATGGATTTCTTTCCAAAATTTCTTAGCCTTGGAACACTTTCCTAATTACCTGGCAGGAGAGATACCATGATCATAGAATCATAGAATCGTAGAATCACAAGGACCATCCAGTCCAATTCCCTGCCATGCAGGAACTCCCAATCAAAGCATCCCCGACAGATGGCCATCCAGCCACTGCTTAAAGACCTCCAAGGGCTTTATGTTAAGGATCCCAAGTATGGAGTGCCCCCCCATTTATTTATTTGTTTATGGTCTACTTACAAATTTTCTTTGTCTTAGTTAGGGTGTGTAGCATATCTCCTAGAAAGGACAGCAAAATCCATGTTTTTCTGTTCTTTGCCTACACCAGGAGGCATAGCCTTCAACGTTTCAGATGAAACCCAGGACATGTGTGGCTAAGCAACATCAATGTGGTCAAGATAGCAAAAGTTATTAATGAGAAAAAACACATAAGCTAGAAGAGGCTGCAGCAGATTGCTTTTGCCTGAGCCAACTGGAAAGGGAAAGATTCCACCTCTTGCTGTCCTCTGCTCCCTCCTGATTTAATTTTGTGAAAATTGCTTTTGTATTTTAACTCAATTTGCAGTAATTGAAGAAAGTCAAGGAAAAGTCAAGTCAAGGAAAACTCAAAAGGAGAGAGAAACTACAACAACTGAAAAAACAAAAGCAGCTGGAGCAGTGGGACAACAAAAGATAAAATGGAACTGTCCCTGCCAAATTGGGACAGTTGAAGGATGTGCCATGGGGAGGCCCCAGTCTTCCTAAAGCCGTGCTTCTACATAAGCTGTATTTTTCTATATAAGAACAAATTTAAGAAAGCAGGAACAAATATGTAGATCAGACCAAGAGTCTGTCTGCTCAAACATTCTGAGCACACACTGGCTAATTAGCTGGCTATGGAAATCTCACCAGGAGGACATGAATCTAACGGCACTCTCAGATTTCTTAGCAACTGATAAACAGAAGCATATTCTCTCTGACAATGTCGGTGATATATAGCCATTTTAGGAGCCCCCATTATCTATGAATTTACCCAATTCACTTCTAAAAGTGTACAAGTTGGCAGCTCTCATTATATCTTATGGCAGTAAATGCTATAGTTTAACTGCACATTGTGTCCTGGCTCTCTACCATTAACTTCAGTGGATGATTCTGGACTCTAGCATTATGAGAAATGTACACTTTATATTCTCTGTCTCCCTTACTCATCCTTCCTAAGCTAAGAAGCACCAGATATTGCAATCTGTCCTTTTAGGCACACTGCTCCACACCCCTTGATCATTTTTATTGTCCTCTTTCACACCGTTTCTATCCCTCTCTGTATGTATGTGCCTTCAAGTGGCCTGCCCACTTATGGCGTCTCCAGAGGTGTCATGAGGGGGTGCAGGGAGTAGAAATTTATTTATTTGGACTATTTATACCCTGTTCTTCATAGAGGCTTACAAATGGTTAATTATACATTTTCCTGCCCTCTGGCTTACAATCTAAAAAGACATGACACAGAAGGAGAAGGGAATGGCAGTGGGGAAGGGGATCAGGTCCAGCAGATCTTCTCTCCCTCTAAAGCAGGGGTCGGCAAGATTTACTTACCTGGGGCCGGTCACTGGTCCTCAGGTCTTCCGCTGGGCCAGGGGGGGGAATGGTGGCATGCGCACTCACACGCGCGCCCCTGCCGCCCACCCCCCGCTGCCGCCCCCCGCACTGTCGCCGCACCACCGCCACGTGCGTTGCGGCCACCATTTTGTTTTACAAAATGGTGGCCACGGCTCTTTCGCACATTCATGGTGGCGCGGCGGCAGCAGCGGGGATCGGCAGCGGCAGTCGGCGGGGGCCAGCCGTACGCGGGCCGCGGGCCAGATGCGGGCCACAGGCTGTAGGTTGCCAACCCCTGCTCTAAAGCCTGGACCAAGGCGGATGGATTGGAGGGAGGACCCTCCTTCTTAATCTAGGCTAGGCCTGATAGAGTTGGCCTACCTCTTTCCATCTGAGGTCAAGGAGATAATGCAGGTAACAGACCCTTATCTCTGTCCAGCAAAAGGACAAACCTTTGCCCTCTATACCCAGTGTAAAGAGCAGTGCCTGATGAAACAGGGCTTCAGTCCTGCAAAAAGCTAGACCACTGAGGGAAAGAGAGGTCCAAGGCATAGCAAATACAGCAGCCTCTTCCTTCCTACAGCCCCCTGATGGTCTCTGAGGTCCTCAGTCTCTTTGCCCGGTGTTGTTTGGTAAAGCCACCCTTGAAGTCTGTTTTTATAGTTCAGCCAAACTGAACCAGTTGACACCTCAGAGGAAGGGTACACCTGGCCAAGCTCTCTACCTGCTGCAGGTGATGGTGTGCGGTGCTGCTACCAGTGCCCTCCACTTCTTCTCTGCTGACATGGCTCTCTCTGCTAATGGAGCCAAGGCAGTCGAGCACAAGGGGCAGCACATGCTCCTTCCAGCTTCTCTACTGCCTTGGCTTGCTCTACTGAGGGAGCAAAGGCATCAGAGAAGGAGAGGTGAGTGTGCGTTCTTTCCATTCCCTCCTGTTGCCTTGCTTGCCCAGCCATCTGCTTGCCCTCACCCAGCAGCACTTTCCAGGTATGAGTGGACAGAGGGTGGTGAGCAGCAGGCAAGCAAGCAAGTGAAACAGTGGGAAGGAAAGGAGGGTAGGCTGCAGCAGCCCAGCAACCCTTTCCTGGTCTGGCTGGGCAGACAGGTGAGAAATGTGGAGAGACGGACGGATAGGACAGTGCCACCCCCCCCAGTAGCCCTTTCCAGGCACCCACACCAGATGACACCAACCTAATGAATTTAATAGGATTTTCTTAGGCAAGGTTCAAGAAGTGGTTTTGCCAGTACTGTATCTTCTTCTGAAATGTAGCCTACAGCATCTGGTACTCATTGGCAGTTTCCCATCCAAGTATTAACCAGAGCTGACCCTGTTTCCAGGTTCAAATTACCTAAAATACACAAACAAGCCAATGCATCCTGACTGTTGGGATGTCTGGATATATGGACTCAGTTCTCAGGTCATATGCAATCAATACTCCAAATTATATGAAGGATACAACTGATTTCCTGAGAAAAAAACAGTACATCCACAATCTCCCAGAGAACACCAACCTAGACTCTAGGATTGGGAATCCCTATATACCAACATCTCACACCAGGGTGAACTAAAAGCCATCAAGTTCACACCAGGGTGAACTAACCATCCTAAGTAAGGACGTTATCACACAGGGAGTCACGGGGAGAAAGTGGAAATAAACCGGACAAGCGGAAGACTTTAATTTACAGGATTTGTCCTGCTCTGTCTCATCTGATAACTAAATTCGAATTTAAAAGGGGGTTAATTTGAACAAAAACCCGATCTTTGGACATTATCTCACGTGGGCCAGAAAGCAATAATAAAGTAGAAATGAGGCATTCTGAAAATAAACTGAAAATAAACCTTGATTCCGCAAATGGCTTTCACACGTAATTACCCTAATTGCAAAATTAAATTAAGTGCATTTAACGTTCACACACAAGTGAGAAAAGCCCGTAAATGTACTAGAAATGAGCTTCTTGCACATGCGCAGATAGAGGAATGCTTGCTGGGACCATGGGAACAGCAGGGAAATGCTCCCAAATGCGCATTTGCTTTTCACATTACGGTAAATACGAAATTACCTTAATTTCGCATTTGCATTTCCTCCAAACAACCGAATCTCAAAAGATCTTGATTAACACAAATTTCTGTCCACTTTCTGTCCAGTTTATGTGCGAAGTCGTGTGAAAACGCGAGGCACAAATCCAGTTTCTGTTTGGGATTTGTGTGGATTAACCAGCAGATTTGCCCCCGTGTGATAACGTCCTTTGAAAATGAAAAGATCAGGTTTTCGTTCGAATTAACCCCCTTTTAAATTCGAATTTAGTTATCAGACGAGGTGGAACAGGACAAATCCCGTAAATTAAAGTCTTCCGCTCGTCCGGTTTATTTCCACTTTCTCCCCGTGACTCCCCGTGTGATAACGTCCTAAGACTACAGCAGATCTAGCCACCAAACTCTGCCACTTTGTATTTACTCATAACTACCTCAATTTTGGGAATTTGTAATATGTACCTCCATTAATAACACTGCCATGGGTACCTGCATGGCACCACAGTGTGTAAACATCTTCACGCTGACAAGTAACAACCCCTTCTCAGTATATGCACCCCAAAACCTAAGATTTCTTGATGGCACCTTTATAATTTGGCCAGATAGAAAGCAATCACTTGAAAAGTTCCATTAGGATTTCAATAGTTCCCACCTTCTGATAAACCTGAGCCTAGAAAAATCCACAGGACAAATTCACTTTCTTAACACCACTATGCAACTGCACAATGGATATCTAAGTACCACGTTTCATTGAAAATGCACTGATCACTAAACATATTTGCATGCTTCCAGTTTCCATCCAGAATGCACTACCAATCTATTGGTTACAGCCTGACCCTCTGATACAACCGCATCTGCTCAAACACACAGGAGAGAGACTCAGAACTCTTGGATTTACAACAGGCATTTCTCAAACTACAATACTTATCTAAGAAGGTGACAAACAATTCGACAAGACAAAATTAACACCCAGGAACCATTTACTATAAGAGAGACTAAAAACACAAAATGACAGAATACTCCTAGTTGTCACTTAGAGTCCCCAGGTGAGACTACTCAAACACATCATCAGTGAGCTACAACCTGTTCTAGAGAATAAAGCAGGCTTCTTACAAATTCTGGGTGACAGGCCTTTCTTGGCCTACAGATAGCATCCAAACCTAAAAACAATTAGTCATAACAGGATACATGGATAGTAATACAGCCACAAAATCAGATGTCAACTCTGATCCCACATGTACCCTGGGAACAGTATTACAGGGACCAACAACATCATGTGACAATATCGGAGGTATATTTATTTGCTCTTCCTCTAATGTGATATATGCCAATCTATGCCAGAATATGTTTGATAAGATAGAAGATAGTAGGAAAAGAGGAAGACTGCATTCCAGATGGGAAGACTCAATCAAGGAAGTCATGGCCATGAGTCTGCAAGACCTAAGCAGGGCTGCTGCTGATAGAGTGACTTGGAAGTCTCTCAATTCATGGGATCGCCATAAGTCAAAGTTGTCTTGATAGCAGTTAACAACAAAATTGCAAGCAATGCCCTTCTGTATTCTACTAAGGACAGTCTCAGTGCAGGCAGACTGACACAAATTGACATTAGAAATGGCAATACTCCAAAATCAGTTGCAGAACATTTCTGCCTTCCCGGAGACACAGCAAGGGACTTGCAGAATGTGGTCCTTGAACAAGAGAATTAGAAAGGAAGACTAGAAAGAGAAACAGCTAAATTGAATTATATTCACAAATTCCAATCCATTAGCAAAGGTATGGACAAAGACAATGGCTTCATGGCACACTAAAGATACTAATAAAAGAATCCTCACTACTGCATGTATGACTAAAGGAATCTTCTCAGAATTTGAACCCAGGGAAACTGACTTTTTGGTAAGCAGATTTATTGCTTTCATACATCAACACTAACTGAGCACCGTAAAGGTCTGGAAAATCTGTATCACCTCACTAGGCCCTTTGAAAATTTAAGGCAATGGTCATGATTTGCATCTTTCTGGATTCTGTTATATTCTGTCCCACTCCCACAATTGTATAAATACACTTTATGTTTGAGGTCTTAATACCATTTGGCACTGCCTCTGAAGAGATGGGTTTACATCCACCAAAGCTCATGCTAAAATAAAAACCAGTTAGCCTTAAAGTTGCAGCCATTTTTCTCCCCCCCCCCCTTTTAGTTTCTCCTTTTTATTCTACATGATGTGTTCCCATTCTGTTGGTATCATTATCTGTCTCTTTTTTTTGGGTGCCCCTATTTCTATAAGCTCAACTGAAGTCGTAAAGGGATCTTATGGCACCTTTGAGACTCTCTGAAAGAGAGAGGTTGGTAGCCAGAGCTTTCCTAGACTTGAGCCTCCTTCTTCCCCATGCATCTGAGGAAGTAGGTTCAAGTCTAGGAAAGCTCCAGCTACCAACTTCTCTCTTTCCGTGAGTCTCAAGGGTGCCACAAGATCCCTTTGCACACTGATTTTCCAGACTAACACAACTAAGGAGTTTATCACATGGGGGGAAATGGTAGTTTAAACAGGGAATATCCTGTACAAATCATGCAATCGCGATTAAAACGCGACTAACATTTTCACACACAGCACAACTAAAGTGCCATTATCCCAGGAATAACCGAGCAATAACCAGGAAAATCCCATGAATGATTTGTTGCTGTTTATTGCCTGGTTATT
>CM034701.1:118364083-118376456 GCA_020142125.1 Phrynosoma platyrhinos | reverse complement strand
CAAAGGCCTCAGGGGGCCGCATCCGGCCCCTGGGCCTTAGGTTGCTTACCCCTGCGCTAGACTATCAAGCTGGCTAATAAGACTGTAGCTAACAAGTAGCACCTCTTCATTGTCTGTCTTACGCAACCCTCCTGAAAAAGGTGCTTTCCAGATAGGTTAGGCACCAGCTTCCACATTCCTGAGCATTGGCCATGGCAGCTGAGGCTGATGAAAATTGTTCTCCAAAATATCTGGAGAGCATCACGTTGGAGAAAGTTGGTTTAATACACTGTAAACATTGACACTGTTTCCAGTAAGGCACAACTGTACATCTTGCAGTTGTTTAATTTGTTTGTATCCTCAGTTGAAGATGGAATGTGTTTTGGGTGTAGACATGTGCTTGCATGCTAGGATGGAGAAAAGCGAAGGATGGTGGCCTAGCAAGAGAAGAGGAAAGGGAATCTGGTTTAAAGTGTGAGTGGAAATTGGGGAGAATCTCCCTCCACATGAAGAACTACAAAGGCCACTCGGACCTGTAGGCAGTTCTGGACAACTGTATCTAAGATCTTAGGAACAAACAAAGCTGAAAGCAGGGTGTAGTGGAATTTGCTGGCACTGGCTGTAAAGGGCTGGAACCAAGCCTTAAAGGAGCAAAGTCCATTTTTAACCTTGCAGACCATAGCAGAGTATCATTTACCAGTGTATAGTTTGAAATAGTGTATGAAAATTTAGAAACTCAAATTTAATGAGGGTTTGATGGTAGGAACTATCTCATGAACATGTTTGTTTCTGGGCTTCAATACAAACTTTTTTTGTGTTAGAGCTTTGAAGCTGTGGTGCTTCTGTGAGTTTTGGACAGTTATAGGGAAGTTGCTGTGCCTAAAACATTGGATTACAGCAGGGGTAGGCAACTTTTCTCCTTTAAGGGCCGAGGGACTTCAGCTCCCAGAATCCCAGGAGCTATTGGCCAACATGGGACTATTGGCAAACATGGCTGAGGCTTCTGGGTGCTGAAGTCTTTCGGCCCTTAAAGGGGAAAGGTTGCCTACCCCTGGATTACAGTATATTGAATTAACTAGTCTTAAACCTGACTAGGACAGTTTCAATGCACAAATTTTATTATTTTTAAAACTTAGAAGTATCATTTAAATGGGATTTTGTCCCAAATACATCTGTGTAAGATTACAGCAGTTTACCCCAAACTCTGACCATTCTCCATCATAAATGTGGATTATGACACTTGGACAGGGCACTTTCATTGGATGGATCAACACTGACTGGAAGACTGTCCCTCACATATCAGATTTGGGGTTCACTTTAGGGAGTTACTTTTTCTCTCAAACATATTCACATGGCCTTGATTCTGTGGCTTCAGCTTCTGACAACAGCAGAAGATGGGCAAGTGGTAGATGCAAAACAGTGGTAGTGGTATAGACATCAAATATGTAAATAACCCCACAAAATGTTTGGCTTAGATATTTTTGCAAGATGAGTATAACCTTGGTGTTTTTTTGCTGTGGTGGCGGTTGATATGGATGAGTGTGGGTGAAAAGATTCTCTTCTGTTTTAATCTTCCTGTTTGGCCACCCGCAGGTGATACTGAGATGCCACAGGCAAGTGGAAATTCAAATGCTTGATGCACCCTTTATGCTGATATTGGTCAAAATTCTGCACTACCCAGTTGAGTGTAACATTTCTTCAGATAGGACTTTATTTTGGCTCCCCATTCCTAGGTGTCATGGTTTTTCTGCAGTAGCCAACCCGAACAGCCATTCCATGGTTGGCGGAAGCCACGGGAGGAGTAGGGAAACATCTGGCTATACTTCATAGCCTGACGCGGTCCATTAACATCATCCACTGACTTCTTCTGGGATCCTCTACTCCAGGGGTAGGCAACCTTTCCCCTTTAAGGGCCGAGGGACTTCAGCTCCCAGAATCCCAGGAGCTATTGGCCAACATGGGACTATTGGCCAACATGGCTGAGGCTTCTGGGAGCTGAAGTCCCTCGGCCCTTAAAGGGGAAAGGTTGCCTACCCCTGCTCTACTCTGTAGGACATCATCCATTGAGACTCCTGATCTTCTCAATCTTCTGCACTCTGCACCAGCCATTCAGGGAGGATATCTTAGAAAACATGAGTACTGGGGATGAGGCCTTTGGTTGTTGCAGAGACTAGAAGATTATACCAATGTCTGCAATGAGTAGAGCCACTGGAGGGGCAGAAAATTGACCTCCAGGTCCATCAAAGTTGGCCAGCCCATGCTGTATTAGGGCCTGTACAGTCTGCCAGAAATAATCCAGCTTGAGACCACTTTGTCCTAGCTCAATGCTAGGGAATCATGGGCATTGTAGTTTTTTCTGAAACATTGAGCCTTCTCTGTCAGAGAGCTCTGGTGCCATAATAAACTACAGTTCCCATGATTTCCTAGTATTGAGCCAGGGCAGTTAAAGTGATCTCAAGCTGGATTATTTCTGGCAGTCTGTAAAGACCCTTAGTCTGTTGCAGCCAAAAAAAGGGAAAAGAAGACTCTAGTAGCATCTTTAAGACTGACTAGACTATTTTAGCATTGCACTTTCATGGATCTCAATCCACTTCTTCAGATGTACTTGATTGAGTGATATTAAAGCCACAGGTTTTCAAGCATAGTTATACAAATGTGTGAATGGGTTAGAAATTGATAGGTTATATATAGAACGATTCAAATTATGACTCTGGACATAATTCTTCAAGGAGCTGTGAGATATGGTATAGTTCTTTCAAGTGGCTGGTAGTGATCTTTAAATGGTCAGTTATGTTTAAATGGTCAGTTATGATTGACAGATGAAAGCAATAAAGGCTTACCGAAGTCAGTTCTGTCAGGGCCACAGCCTTGTCTGAGGAGAATTATTTTGTTATGTGTGCAGCTGTAACAACTTGTGTATTGATCTGTGTAATTTGAAACTATTAATAATAATAATAATAATAATGAATAATAATGAAACTATTATTTGGATTCACACAGAGATCTATGTTCTGTTTCAGGCAGAAGAGGCTCATTGAGGGCAACGTCAAGCAACAAAAAGCTAGGGTTGAGAGACCAGTGAATTTGGGAGAACCCCATAATTTTGAGGGGCCCTGGGGAGACACAAAACTCGCCCTGGGAGGCTGCATGCAGCCCACAGGTTGCTCTTTGTGACACCTTTCATATCACAACTCATAGCCTACAGTGGTTTTGTCAGCTTTTCATCTGGTCTCATTTAAGCATGCTGTAAAAATAATAGGGCAGCTTTGGGTGGATGTAAATAGGGAGCATCTCTGTGGTGTTTCAAAATCTTCATCCATACCAAATTGAATTTTTTTTTAACGAGAAAGAACTGCCTGACATTTGGACATTCTAGCTGCCTTCACCTATAAATAAGCAATGAATAGATGGTTTTTGGTGGGAGGGGGGGAAAGTGAACTGTTGAAAAGAAGTTCAGTTGTCTAAAACATTTCAGCCAGAAGACTGAGGCTTATACTGTAGAAAGGAACCAGGCTTTGAAGTAAACATGTACCTGGTGCCAACATTTCTAGTTTGCCATTGCCAAGTTGCATCCTTTAAATGTTTGGCGGTGGGGGAGGGAAGAGAAGGGAAAGTCTCGTGAGTTGAAGGCCTGTTTCTCATCTTTGTTTCCAAGGCTAGCCTTATTTTTAGTTGGTCAGTTTACACATGGTAATCTCTTCCAGCCCCTCCCTAAATGAAAATTGTTTTTTCCCCTTTTTAATGGTGCAGGAGAGGGGAAAGATCAGAAGCAGGCAGGATTAGCTCCTTTGCAATCTGATAGCTTACACTGTCTTTTTCACATTAATGGTTAAAGCCAATGCTGCTCTGTGCAATATGCCCCAAGAGGATTTGTTTTTCCATTCCAGCCTTCCAAGACATCTTGTCCTCTCACCTATTAATTTTGTTCGTCTTTGTTCCTAAAGGAAATACACTGCCTTAGAATTGTGGAGTCCTGCTCTCACAGACTGTGCTGGGAGTTGCCTTAAAATAGCATTTGGGCCTCCTACAATGAAAACAATGCCTCTATTAATTGTTGTTTGGGAGATCCCCTCCTATGAAGCAGAATTAATTTTGCTGCAGCTGTGCTGCTGTGTGCATTTTAAAAATCTCCTACAAAGAGACCAAGTTAGGAGGTACTATTTGATCCCACCGTTTCCTGTAATAACTCCAAGCATACAACCTGTTGTGAGACTCACACCTGCAGCATTTTCTCTTAGTGGTAGCTTGCTTCCCCTGCAAAGGTCTTTTTACTGCTCCTTCTGTCTTGCACCTGTACCTATTTCACACTAGTATACTTTTTATGATCTGTCAAAGTTATACCACTGTAGTTTGTTTCTGTGCCTCTTGCTTATCAGAATGACTGGTGCTGTTTTATTACACATACTCTCTCCTTTTTTTGAGAGTGGCCTCTACCCCTGCTTCCTCTAAGTAGGTGCTTGTCCTTTCTGTGTTGAGCACATCTGCAGTTCTTTCTCTGCAATTTGACCCTGTTCCTCGATTTCTAGCACTTGCTGGGTTAGTTTCTATTACAAAAGGAACAGTCACTGGTGATATTACATGATTATACCAAGAAAATCCTCTTTGGTGCAAACAAGGGAATTACATTTCCCCCCTCCATTTCAACCCAACCACTAGAAATAAGCAAAAACTAAGAATTTTTAATGTTTTATCAAACACATTGGGAGTTTTCCTGTGACTGTGGTGTGACATAATTCTGTGTATTTCTGTAGTATGACATAATTTACAAACATAACTTTCATCAGCATTATCTTTCTAAGAAATTGATGTCATTCCATTGACTTGTTCAACCACAGGATTGTTTAAACACTGTTTAAGTGGAAAAAAAGCATGCTTGCTTTCTTGGAGGATTTGTTCTCATTGATAACTGAAAAGAATGAATTTATTTTAAATTGTGTATTCAAGTAGCAGAGTTTTTTTTTTTATTTTGACACTATATGATGACGCTGCCGTAGTTCATTGGCTAATACTTGGCTTCTGTCAGGAGAAAGTTACGCTTTGATACTCTGCAGAAGCAAAACATATTTAAAATCCAATTTTTAAAAAAATATTTTTCAGGTTACTAAATGTGAGAGAGACAGAGTGCTGTGGTGGTTTGAGTAGTGGGATAGGACTCTAGGAGACCAGGTTTTGAATCCCTGCTCAGCCAAAGAAACCTACTGGGTGGTTTTGGGAAAGTTACATACTCTTAGGCCCAGGGGAAGGCAAACCTCCTCTGAAAATGACAGGAAGGAATTTGGACAGAGAAGCTATGGGAGAAGGCAATGAATGCATATTTTTTGGTCTTTGTGATCCTTTATCCAGTCTTTGAGTTTGAGGGACATTAAGTATTGGCCACTGCATACTTCAGTCTTTTCTAATATGGTGCCTCCCCTCCCATTACAAGTCTACAATCCCAAGTTTACATTGCCCATGTTCACTGTGTGATGGATATTGTAGTCCAACAAGTCTGGAAGGCAGCAGGTTAAGGAAGATGCTGGATCCCACAGCACACTAGGGAAGAGATTGTTGTCTATGTTACTTGATATGCTGGCTGAACTGTAGCAGAGCAAGTTGTCCCTGTCCATTTCACAGCTGTTGAGTGTACACGTTTCTGATTTAGTATTTCCAAGTTCCAAAAACACTAGGAGAAGAGAGAGGGGAGAAAGACACTACAGTTGCCCCTCTGTTTGCGCAGACTTTGGATCTGCATCCCATGCTTATGTGCAAGGGACAAACGGAGGGGCATATAATTGGGCGTGTGCCCGCAGTCCATGCCCCCAAGCACCTCCATTCAAGCCTATGGGGCTTGAATATACACAGGTTTCTGTTTTCGCAGAAGGGTCCGGAACGGCTTCCCCACGAAAACAAAGGGTACTGTACTCTGTTCTGTTCAGGTAGAACATTTAATTTTCTTCAGATTTGCCAAGGCAGGAGTTGTGGTGCAGTTGTGTCACTTGTTCATATACATGTCACAGCAGACAGTATCTATCAGGCACCAATTACATTTCTGTAATTGTATTCCCCATGGTGATGAATGTATTGTGTTGGGAAAGTGTTACATTTTCTAAATATTAAATATTACATTATAAATATTTGGAAAACATGGTAATCTTCTGCTGCATACATGTATGCATGTGGACATATCATTATGCCCAGGAAAAGATCTTGCATGGAAATGAATTGTTGTCATGTGCCTACAAGTTATTTTTGACTTATGGTGACCCTAAGACAAACCTATTGTAGGTTTTTCTTGGCGAGTTTCTTCAGAGGGGGTTTGTCATTGCTGTCCTTTAAGGCTGAGAGAGCATGACTTGCCCAAGGTCACCAATGGGTTTCCATAACTGAGCTGGGATGGGAACTCTGCTCTCCAGAATCATAGTCCAACACTCAAACCATCATGCCACATTGGCCCTCAGAGACGCAGTACTGAAGCACTAGATTCCTATACAAGTATACTTGCATACGCTAACAAAGTCAGTGTGTTCCTAGATAATACTTCTTTAACAGAGATGTTGTTAACAGAGGCAATATGGAAAGAATAGGGATAGGTTCCCACACTACACAAAAGAGAAGTAGTTCAACATGTTTCACCAGAGTTTTAGTCAAAGGTATATGCAGTACATGGGAAATGAAACAACCAAATCAGGTGAGCCTTGCATAAGTAAGCAAAATCATTTTGAACCTTCTAGAGACCACTTGAAGGCTTCTTCCAAAATGCATCCAGGGATATATCTTTTTTCACAAGCTTCCACTTTTCTTATGATTTCCATTTTGGTGGCCATACTTACAGATCTATGTTTTGTTTTGTTTTAATATGTTGAGGGTAGCTGAATAGGCAAGCACGTTTTCTTTCCCTCTTTCTCTCTTAGGTTTTTCATGCACGCTCAGTAAGGGATTACAGAGGCAGCTGCTATTTACTTTGCTTTTGTCGATAGGTACATACAGCTAGAGTAGGATGGGCCAAAGAGAATTTCATTCTTTCCCAGCTCAAGCTTTATTGCACTGTTTACTGCAGACACACTGCTACAACCCACAGAAAATCTGTTTTTCTAGTACTGCATCACCCTCCAAATGCTGTGTAAAAACTTTCAGCAAATCAAGGATGAGGAGGAAAAGAGGGGCTGGCTCTGTGGAATAAAATTTTGTAGAAACAAGTTTCTTTGTCAGAGACCTTGCTAACTGAGATATGCCTGTATTGTGCACTACAATCCTTAAGCTGCAAAAAATAGAGGATGATAGACATAAAAGCCTTATTTCACTTTAATCACTTTATATAAGGATTTTGGTGGAGTGATAAAACAGTGCAATTCTCTTGTGCGTATGCCTCCTCTTAGTTGGTGAATTGCATGAGAAAGGGAACTGTAGGCTGGTTGTGTAGTATTTTGGAGAAATTTATTTTTCGTAGCTTGGCTCTGAATGCGTATCCCCAGAGTTAACCCTGTGCCATCCTTCCCACTTATTGCAGTGTTACTATACACCCAGCCACACGCTGTCGTTTTCTTTCGTTTGGTGAGATTCCCATGGATTCCTACAAGCAGTTCTTACTGTTTTTTTTTTAAATTAAAAAAAAAACACCCCTAGTTCTTGAAAATGACATTCGAGTGATGAATTTGTGGGGTCCTTCCAGTACTACTAAAAAGGTGGGAAGCTCCTGGTTATAAAAATTAAAATAGTTACTGATGAGACATATGTGAGTAAAGACATAAATAAAAACAGTACATCACATTATTATTTTACCAACAGGCACTGTTAATTTTGCTTCTCAGGAGGATTAATTTTCAGGATCTGGTTTAGTTGGTGGTTGATGTTACTACAGGGAAGTGAAGCTCCGGTTTTTGTCAGGGCGGAGAGCACTAGCCTCGCATTCCTACACATCACAAGTCTTGCTGAGTTCAGTACTGTTTACTCTCAAGTAAGTGCAATGAAATGCCAACCGTAGGATTTGGATAGTTCTAATTTTGTTTTGTGTCTGAACTCTTCCCTGACCCTTTGCCTGATCTAAAAGCAAGGAAGCTTGAGTGTTTGCTATAAAGGTAGTGAAAGAGCAGAAGTCAGGGATAGGTAACCTTTTCCCTTTAAGGGCCGAGGGACTTCAGCTCCCAGAATCCCAGGAGCTATTGGCCAACATGGGACTATTGGCCAACATGGCTGAGGCTTCTGGGAGCTGAAGTCCCTCGGCCCTTAAAGGGGAAAGGTTGCCTACCCCGTGTTAAGCTGAAGCTCTGAAAAGGGGAACCTGTAGCTGTCCTCACTGCAGTATCTGTTACATCTTAAAATTGTATCTAAATCATTTTCTGGTCCACATAAATAATGGACAATCATATTCACTCCTGTGGATAATGTCTCTACCTGGTATAAGTGTGTGTAATATATATCTTTTTAAAAATCTCTTCATTATTTATTTATTTATTTGATACCCTGGGTTTTTGCCAGATCTGGGACACAAGGTAGGTTATAAAAATTAAAATAGTTACTGATGAGACACATGTCAGCAAAGACATAAATAAAAACAGTGCATCACATTATTAAAAATAATCTTTATGGGATGTAACCAAGGCATGTGTCACTGTGGCCAGTGTAGAATGCTATAGGAATGAACACACAGAAATCCAGGCTTGGGACTGAATCAAATAACCTAAACTGCAAAAGTGACTCCAGAGGAACTGTAACCCCTCTCAGCATGGCTGAACCTATTCTCTGATCTGTCTTGGAACTGACCAGGAACACCTCCTGACATTGAATTTCATTTAAATTGTTACTTTTGTAAGTTTTTCATTGTCCTGTATTTTTAGACTAAGCTGCTCTGAGCCCCAATTTTGGGGAAAAAATGGGGTGGTGGTACTACTACTACTACTTGCCCAGATTAAGCTTCAGTTTGTCTAGTCCGGGGATGGGGCAATGTGCGACCCATAGGCCACATGCTGTTTTTGTGGCCCTCCACTAATGTGCAATTCTTTTTGGTTCCAACATGCAAAAAACAAAACAAAACAATCACCAAGGTGTGCAGAGGGGATTTCCACATGTTTGGACACCCCTGCTGGTCCAGGGGGTCAAAATGAACTGTTGTGAATTTTTTTCAAAACAAACATCTTTTTGCCTCAAAATGTCCCCAAATGCCCTCTAGTGTATAGTCCATTAGTGACAACAGATTTTGGTGCAAAACTGAAACAATTTTCTTGGATTTAGGTGGAAAGGAAAAATAGATTTGGATGTAATTAGCATACGGAAGATATTAGTCTATCTCTTTTAAGTATCCAGGACTCTGCCACTGTCCTGCAGGAGTTTGGTGGGCCAAGAATTTCAAGATGTTGCTGCCACATTTATTTAGAATGTTTTACATCTGGTCTTTCTGTCAGTTGACACTTATCTAAAAAATATTGTGGCTTAAGCAAAATTATCCAATAGTTTGTTTTGTTTTTTTTTTAAAAAAAACTATATTCAAATCAACTAGCATATTGAATAGAGTCAAGCAATTCAAAGAAAGGGAGTAATTACAGTCCTCCTTCTGTTTTCGCATGGGATCTGTTCCGCACCCACTCCACAAAAACAGAAAATTGTGTATATTCAAGCCCTGTTGGCTTGAATGGAGGCATGCTCCCACAGGGGCATGCAGCTGCATACCATGGGCACATGCCCCATTTTGTCCCCCTCTGTTTGCTTCCCATGGATAAGCAAGGGACGTGGATCCCAAGTCCGCAAGAATCGAGGGAGAACTGTAGATTTAAGTGATAAAAAAAGTCTCAAGAGAGAAAATGTATTTTGTTTCCTTGGTTTCTAAAAGGGATCAGAGTCGAAGTAACCAAATTTCCCCAGGCAGAGCTTTCCAAACGCTGAGTGCCACAACTGAACAGTTCCTGTTATCAGGTCTGAATGTGGACACTTCTCAAGGAATCTCTAGGTCAGGGGTAGTCAACCTTTCTCCTTTAAGGGCCGAGGGACTTCAGCTTCCAGAAGCCTCAGCCATGTTGGCCAATAGTCCCATGTTGGCCAATAGCTCCTGGGATTCTGGGAGCTGAAGTCCCTCGGCCCTTAAAGGGGAAAGGTTGCCTACCCTTGCTCTAGGTTGTCTAGGGCATGGTTAACTTCTACTGGAACTTGACCATAGAATTGTGCTGGAGAACCTACAAATGCCTAGAAAAGTGTTTTCTCTAGGAATCTCTAGGTCTTCCAATGTGATTTTTGGCAGACATTGACCACAGAGTTGTGCTGGAGGATCTAGAGATTCCTAGGCAGAACATAGTAATCAAATCTGTGAATAATCAAATCTGCGAAAGTCAGAACCGCAAATGTGGAAGTCCAACTGTATCTTGCTGACAGCCATGCAAAGTGCTGTGTAGTAGACCAGTAGCAATGCATTTGGGTTGGATTTGGCAAAGTTACCAGACTGAAAAGAGTAACTGTTTTAGGTCTTAGTAGTTGCTGTGAATGGGGTGAACAGCGAAAAGAGGGAAGACAGAACTAGCATCCTTTAGTGAAGTATCAAGACTAGAGACCTAAAACAGTTACTCTTGTCAGTCTGGTAACTGCATTTCAGTGGTGTAAAGTGCTTTCAGAATGAAAAGGGCTTTATTTAATACGAGGATGTTCTGTGCAGTGAAGCTTCCATCATTCACTCTTTTAGAGCTGCCTCAGAGTCTGCCTTCCCAATATAAACATAGCAGAGCTGACTATCTCTTTATGTTTTGTTGCTCTCACTGTAAGATGATATTATTGGACTGTATTTGACTTACAGCCAAAGGCAGTACTGTGGGAGTGTATTTGACCTGCCTCCAGTTTAATTTTTAGTTTTTAACGGATTTTATTAATAGCTTTGCAAACAATCAATATAATCAACACAAAATACATTCTGTGAGCCTTGAGGGTCAACAAAAGGAGTTGTACAGGAAGATGATTTATCCTGGGATAGTGGTAATACTCGGAGTCCAGGGTGTCATCTCATTCTGTGGCAGCTGGAGTGAGATAGTTTGAAGGGCTGGAGGTCGAATATTGTTCACGTTGTTGCTAATATATTCAATAAAACAGACCAATCCTCAAAACGTGTGTGCCTTCTTTTGTCCACTGCAAGACCGGAAGGTATAGGAGAGTTTTTCTGACAACCATGTGTCCCAAATCCTCTTCCACCAGTTGCTCAGTTGAACATCTCCTGTTTTCCAACATCTCACAATTTCAGCTCTGGCTGCTGAGATGAGGAATGTGATTTTTTGATTTTTCAGGTGGCTATTGTCCTTGCTGTAAATTGATAGCATTAGAAGACCTGGGCAAAATTATACAAGTTGTTTCACAATATCAGAAATTTGGGTTAAAACAGTGTTCCAGAAAGCTCTAACCTTGGGACAATCCAACCACATGTGTAAATAGGAACCAAGATTCTTACAACCACTCCAGCATTTTGGGGAGGCGTCTTTTGCCATTTTTGATAATCTTATGGGTGTTACATACCATCTATGTATAGCCTTTAAGCTTCCCTGCCTCATCAATGCTGACTGTGATTTATATGGGGAGGGGAAGTTCAAATGTGTGACCAGGTGGTTTCAGAGATATCCATGTTTAGATCAGATTGCCAAATTATCTTGGCAGGTCGACTCTTGCCATAGGTGGATTGTATTAGATTTTTATATATAATGGCTACACCACCTTTTGATCTTTGTCCTTTTGCTATACAAATGTGCTCGTGAAAGATCACGGGACAGGGGCAACTGTTTTTTATCAGTTTGCTTTTTGCAAAGGAGACCATTGGAATATTTGGAACAAGGAGGATTTGGCATGTCCCAACGCACTGAGCAAATTATCTGTCATTTTGAGATTTTCATGTTCAAATAAATCCATAATTCTGTATAGGCCACACTTCTTCCAACATTTGAATTGAGCTAATTTATCCACTTCATAAAAATGGGGGTGTAATAGGATGCAGTGGCTCAAGTGGTTAAGATGCTGACTCTGCTGATTGCAAAATCAGCAGGTTGGTAGTTCGAGATTCTGGGACCATCACTAGTCCCAGCTTCTGCCAACCTAGCACTTCGAAAGTATGCAAATGCAAATAGATAAATAGACACCACTTCGGTGGGAAGGTAGACATCGTTCTGTGCAGTCATGCTGCCCACATGAACACAGAGTAGTCTCTGACAGCGCTGGCTCTTTGGCTTAGTAACAGAGATGAGCACCGCCCCTTATGTTCGGATATGACTTGACAACCTTGCCAATGGGGAATTCCTTTATTTTTAACAGAAATGGGCAAATAGGGGAAGGATCCGGAGCTAGTATTGCTTCCCAATAAGGAGGGAGTTGTAGAGAAATGGGTTTTGAATCTCCTTCTGTGTCCTTATAGAGAAAAGAAGATCAAGTTCAGCTAAACCAGGGGTAGGCAACCTAAGGC
>CM034701.1:118349888-118363983 GCA_020142125.1 Phrynosoma platyrhinos | reverse complement strand
TTATTTCTTCCAGTTCTATTGGTTTGTTCAGAAAAGAACAATGTGATTTGGAGGGTTTCTTTATGTTTAATGATTTTATGAAATTGATTGATTTTGATGAATCTCATGTGTTTTCTGATGCGTTATAGATCTTTATAGAGTCTGTGTAATTCATTAACAATGTCCTTGGGAAGGGTGATTAAGTTACCTTTTCTGGAGGATGCTGTGGTGATTAATCTTTTATTTGCTTCCTTTTTAACTGCTCTGGCTAATAGGTGTGAGTTTTTGTTGCTAAATTCTTAGTAATATGCTTTGGTATATTGTAGTGAGACTTGGATTTTCCTATGGTCTAAGGGCCTTTGCAGACTGCCGGAAATAGTGCAAATTGAGAGTTAGGGTTAGTGCTAGGGAATCATGGGAATTGTTTTTTTCTGAGACATTGAGCCTTCTCTGTCAGAGAGCTCTGGTGCCACAATAAAATACAGTTTCCATGATTCCCTAACCCTAAAAGTGGACTCAATTTGCACTATTTCTGGCAGTCTGCAAAGGCCCTAAGTCTGGTAGTTCTGTCTTTTCTTTTTCTTTTTTCTTTTCTTTTTTGGAGAAGTGTGGTGTATATGGTTGGGCTTTCGGTGTTTATGTGTTCCTGTTGTAACTGTTGAATTTCAGACATAAAGGTTTGTCTATCCAAATCTCTAAATTTCTTTTTTCTGAGTTCCCTTTGAGGGGATGAGTAAGCCCCTGAGTACTGCAGAAAGCACATTTTAAAAGTGTTTTGTTTGAAATTGTCCTTAAAATTGTTTTCTTTTTGTTGGCTGAACAGTTCCTTAGAATGGTGCCTACTTCAGAGGGAGAGGTTTGTCTAAAAGATATCTGTAGAATGTGAAATAAAATATTTGCTGTCTGCTGAATCGTGCTCTGAGATATGTGTGTAAAATAGAGGTCAACAACTGGAGGCTTCAGGACTAAATCAGGGGTGCTGAGATGGCACATTATGGCCCCATTGCCAATCTAGTGGTGAGAGAGGAGGTACCAGGTCTGCTAACAGGATTTGCCAGCTGGCCATATTGGATGGCAGAATTTTAATTTTGGTTCTCACTTGCTGATTCCATTAACCAAGAAGCCCTCCAAGAAATGTAGCTGCTGATCCAGGGGTTTAGAACAAGAAGTGGTGTCTGCACAGCAAGATCATGTAATATGGAGGATGTCAAGTGGTAGCCCAAGCTTTCTTCTTCTTCCTGAGGTGGGAGGAAAGGTGTTGTTATTGAAGCATCCTTTGCTATCACCTCTGCCTTAATGTAAGTAAGAGGACCAGCTTCTTTATGCTGGCTGTCCATAAAGATAGGCTGTTCATTTTGAGATGCTGGCACCTTTCAAAAATAAAAAGTAAAACCATAATAATCAAAGACTTAAATTGCAAGGAGGAGGAGGAGACGGTGGCACTAAAGTTGTGGAAAAGAACAACAACAACAGAATCCAATGACCACTAATTTTTTTTTCTTTCAGTAGAGACTATTAAAACTGATAATATCTAGTGATCATGACTGTCCAGTATAGGTGACAGACAGACAGAGGAATGTTCCTCCACCTGCTCCCTCCCTTTCTCTCCCACTGTGTTGTGATGGGGAAGGGAAAAGGCCATATCTCCATAATAGAGCCCATATTTTTCATGCAGAAGATTTTCAGTATAATCATCAGCATTTCCAAAGCTTGGAATTCCCTTTACTTGAGATCTTGGGGAAGATATGAATAGACAGAAGTGGGCTAGATTGACAAATGATCTTAATTTACTATACAACATCTTTTTATGTCCTATAAGTTTAACTGATTATCTGTAACAATTTCTAGAGGGATACCATCTCAGCCTGTTGCAGCAAAAATGGCAGAGCTTTGTAGCGCATTAAGAACCAACATGTTTATTATTGTGTAAGCTTTCATTGACAACATGTGTCTGATGAAGGAGACTGTAGTCTAAAAACCTATGGCTGACTGAGTACACCTGTGAATGATCATTAACTCATAGAATCATAGAGTTGGAAGAAACCACAAGAGCTATCCAGTCCAACCCCCTGCCATGCAGGAACTCCCAATCAAAGCACCCCTAACAGATGGCCATCCAGCCTCTGTTTAAAGACCTCCAAAGAAGGAGACTCCACCACTCTCCGAGGGAGTGTGTTCCACTGTTGAACAGCTCTCACTGTCAGGAAGTTCTTCCTAATGTTGAGGTGGAATCTCTTTTCCTGTAATATTCTGATTATTTTGTTCTCTTGTGGTGTAATTTCCCCTCCTAGTCATTGTGAAATTGGAATGTTTGGGAGGGGCAAGCACAAGTGAAGAGCCATAAAGATATTATCTGATTCCACACCCAGGCTTAAACCTGCAGATCTTTGCAGATATTATCTTCTAGGACAATGTTTCTCAGGCTATCCGATTATTTTCCTTCCCCCTCTTATGTGCCAGGGATGGGCATCAGGTTTGTACCCAGAAAATCAATTTTTTTATTCTTTCTTGGCAACTTGCCAAGGACCAGCAGGCAATGGCTCGGGGACTGGCACCAGTCTAGGGACCACCTCTTTGAGAAACACTGTTGTAAAATTTTAGCCAAACGAGAAACTCTCTGCATCTTGATTTGAGTCCAGCAAGGGAGAGAACACTGGAGTCCTTTGCAGATGTCAATCCGTTGTTTTGACCATATAGGCAATGTACTGAGACTGGAAGAACAAGACTCCCACCTTCTAGGAGCGGAAGAATAGAAGATACAGCTTTGACTTTTTAACAATATTCGGTCAGTAAAGTCTGTGTTCTGCTTTTGTTCTGCCATGTCTTCTGAGTGCCCACAGGAACAAAATTTCCTTGGCCTTTGTTTCTTAAGCTTCTGATTCTTTGTGTTTAGATCTAACCTCAAGGTAGCTTAAGAAAAAATAGCTTTAGGACCTGTTTTCTTTGTTGCTGTACAAGTAGAGGCAAGTGTGCCAGGCAAGGTGCGTGTGTGATTAAACAAATGTATATAGTCTATAATTATATGATTATGTGAGCGTGTGACCCTGCAGAGTAGGTACATGCTTGCCAGTAATTGCCAATGGTCCTCAAAGTTGGAGCAACATGCAGCTCTTAAGTCTTCATGCATTCCAGTTGAGAGAGGACCAAGTCCAAAGTTTGTCCTACCCCTGTAATGACCTCTTTATGGTGGTCATGGGCAAATAATTTGTTCTTTGCCTCTGCCCCCCCTCCCGATTTCTCATGCTCAGGATAAGTGACAATATGTTTTGAAAAGCCTGTACGAATATGCTGCGTAAAATACAAAACAATTTATAAATAAATTATTGCTGAGAAATTTAGAAAAGGAATGTGTGCTTTTGTGTTCCTCCAATTAGCTAGCATCTGAACTATTTACTTTTCACATCTGTAAGTTTAGGGGTGCAACCCTCCCATTTTTGTCAACCTTTTTACTGCAACTTTCTATATTTTGCATCAAATTTTGATTACTTTGTATCATTGCTTGAAAAAGTTATACAGTCAGCCCTCCTTATCCACAGATTCCTTATCCACGGATTCAACTGTCCATGGCTTGAAAATATTTTTAAAATGTATAAATTCCAAATAGCAAATCTTGGTTTTGTCATTTTGTATCAGGGACACTATTCTACTATGCCATTGTATTTAATGGGATTTAAGCATCCACTGATTTTGGTATCCGTGTGTATGTCTGGTATCCGTGTGTGTGTGTGTCTCCTAGAACTAAACTCCAGTGAATACCAAGGGCCCACTAGTTTTTTTGGACTATAGCCCCAGAACTCCCCAGTCACATTATTTGCTTTCTAGCACAGGCTGGCTGAAGTGGCGATAAAGGTGCAAGCAAACAGAAAAACAAAATGGGGGAGCCCTTTAGGTCTGTGGATGCTAGAAGTGGGGCTGTTGCTTCCAAAAACCTGAAGACCCTCACTTGGGGTGCTCTCTTCAAGCCTGTCATTTTCTATTTTAGTCTTTGCTCAGTTGTTGATTGAAGAGCCCCAAAGACTTACATTTCTTTTTGGCAGGAGAGCTGTTTGTGAGTAGCTGGAATCGGCCTAGTTAGTGATCTCTTCCATGACTTCTGTGAACATATTCCTCAATAATGTTGATGTTGCCTGCAGGTCTTTTATAGTCATGCTAATAATGCACATCTTGTGATACATATAAACAGCTCGGGAGAATTCTGCATGTTCTGCTTTGTATGATCTTGTGCTAGTGAGTTGATAATTCAGCCCATGTATACCAAATGAGAACATAATGAAGCCAGGTGGGGCGCATTCCAGAACACCCAAAATCTTCAGGAACTTCATGAGCCATCTGGAGTTATTGGTATCTTTTTTTTTTCATATGGAGGTACTGTTGTGGCTTGAAATGAATGTGTTGACTGGTTTGGTGGATGGCTGAGTTCTTCATCCTCAGTATAGGTTTGAAGCAGCTGGCCATGGTGATCTGTCTCAAATCTTTCCTTCCTATTCCTAAAGCTTCAGGCAGGGAGGATTACTCACTGTTGGAGCTATGCTGGGGCTTGCTTGCTCAGGAAACTTGCATTCTGTGTTCTTCTTTGTCATCTCTACAAAACGTATCGGAGTAGTCATGTTAGCCATACAGCAAAGTACAATAACAACCAAAATCTGCAAAACAGCAATACTTTTATTGGGCCAACAAAATGCACAGAATACATGGTGCAAGCTTTCAAAGTTCCACTGGGTTCTTCATCAGACTCTGGGAGTCAAAGTGTTGCTAATTTTATTTCCTGGACATTACAACTCTTTGTCTCCCAGAGTCCCCATAGCCAAAAGAGAGGAAAGGTCTCTGCATACATCAATATCCCAGACCTTTGGAACTGAAAACCTCAATAACAGCATCTTAACAAAATGTAGGCTTCCAACATCATCATTTTTTCCCTTTTTCTTGTTTGATTTTTAACACGTTTGTCTGATGAAACCAGTGGAGCTTCAAAAGCTTGTATCATTTATTTTGTACATTTTGGTTGGCCCAGTAATGGTATTTCTGTTTTGTGGATTTTGGATGTTATTGCACTTCAGGGTCTGTAACTCACACATAGGACTACTTCACCCTTTATAAGGTCAGGGGCCCTTATCCTGCTATTGACAACAGCATTCTCAGTTTCCTCACCCTATAAGCTGGGAGAGGGGTGCTGGGAAAAGAGTTTTCCTCCTTTTGATTCTGACTTTTATTTAAACCCCATCCCCACTCCATTAAATATGGGAAAATAACTGTTAGTTGAAAGGATCTGTGCAAAATCCAACATGTGGGTGAAGATCTATTGTAATCATTTCATTTAATTTAACTGGTAACTCAATCCACAACCAGCAAGACACTACAGTATTTATTTTTTCTTTCTACAGTCCCACCTTCTAGTAGTGAGGTCAGTGCAGGTTGAGTAGAGATTTGGACCTAGAGCAGTGCTTCTCAATTATTTTCTGTCATGCCCCCCCAGGAAGAAGAAAACATTTCGCGCCCCCCCCCCCCCCGCGCAACTGTAAATAGTATAGTAAATCCTCTTGGAAAAGCTAATTAGCCCCCCTTTACGGAGCCTCGCGCCCCCCCTTGGGGGCGCGCCCCACTATTTGAAAAACACTGGCCTAGAGTGATCATTCTCTTTCTTAGTCTAGTGCTATGTGGGTATTCATTCTACTTGCACTCTCAGATTGGCAATTTTGATATGTTAAGTGAGCATAATGGCCTTGATATAAGGCATTTGATTTAAGAAGGAGAAAAATGTCACGGTGGTATTTAACATGCTCTACTTGTGCTGTGTCTGTGTGTCCAAAGTGAAGGGCTCTCCTGCCATGTTTCTTTTGATATGCTGTAATTTGCAATTATTACTAAGGTTTCCTCTGTTCTGGGTCAACAGTAAAAGTGTTAGCTTATAGTAGAATTTCCTGTTGAGTGAAGTATTCAGCATCCTACGAACTCCTTTCAAAAGGAAATTTCCAGTCCTTATGGATGTGAAGATCAATATTAGATTGTGTGTGAAATAACTTGCTGAATCTCAAAAGCCTAAGGGGGTGGATGGTAGGGTTTCCAGTGGTTAAGATGAGGCCAGTATGCAAGGCATTTCTGCTTTCTTCTCTTGTGGAAGCAGAGTGAAATACGCTAAAATAGTTTGCTAAATTGACGTATAGGTTTTTATTGAAGAACTCAGATTTCCTTGGCTGGTTTAAGTTTATTGCAAAATTTTAGCAGGTTGACCTTAGAAGCTATGCTGGCTGGGAGATTTTGAGAGTTGCAGTCCAAAAAGCAACTTTTCCAAGCTTCCATACAGCTCTGATATTGGGCTGTGCATAAGAGAGGCACTTGCTCCTCCACAGTACTATGGGGGAAATTTTGATTATCTTATGATGGCAAAGAAGAAAAACCCACAAGCAGTAAGACATTATTGCTTACATAGCATGTTTAATTTCCAACAGTGCTCCTCTCATTTTGCCAATTTAAATCCAAGGGCAGCCTTGTTGTACTAAGAGATGCTGTTCCTGTCTGGGACAGCTGGAGACAGCAGTGTTTGTTCTGTGATTCATTGGCTATCAGCCCTGCATAAATCAACATGGTTCATAAACCTCCTGCTGTTCCCTGTCTGCAACTCTTAAACCAATGAGAGCTTTCTTTCTTCCTCCTCTTTCATTTTCTTTAACTACCTCTTCACTATTCTCCTTCCTTAACAAACAGAACTTCATTGAATGATCAGAAGACTCTAGTCTTTGAGAAACTGGTGTTAGAGGGGAGGTCACACAATATCCAGCATAGTTCTAAGAGATTGTTCGGTGATCATGGATCAAGGAAACTGCCCAATAAATAAATGTGTATTAGTTGGAATATAGCATCTTCAAACTATAACTACTATGTATCAGTGCATCTCAAGCTATCTGATGTGTGGGACAACAGTCCCCCATGCCTGGGTGCCAGGATCTGGTACCATATTTGTGCCCATTGGGTGTAATTGTTCCTTTCCTTTATGAAAACTTGCCAAGCATTGGCAGACAGTGGCTTGTGGACCAGCATTGTTCCATAGACCATGACTTTGATTATGAAGGTCTAGCCAATTTGTCTATGCCTGGTAAGCTTTTTGGATTAGATCCATGTTTATCTAACACAGTTGGCCCTCTGTATCCATGGGTTATGCATCCATGATTCAACCATCTATGGCCTGAAAATATTTTTTTTAAATTTCGCAAAAGCAAACTTTGCTGCTTGCCTTGTTATATAAGGGGTATCATTTTAATACCCCAATGTATATAATGGAACTTGAGCATCCATAGGTTTTGGTATCTACAGAGGGTCCTGGAACCAGACCCCAGCGGATACCCACTGTACAAGAGTGGCTATACACACCCTGTGGGCTACTTGCACAACTTGATTTTGAACTCCTCTCTGACTCTTGTGGAAGCTGTATCGCTGGGAGATTCGTTTTTTAAAAAATCCTGTGGAATGTAGATTTTCCTTTACAGCAGAGTGCTCATCAATACAGAGAAAAATACAGTGTGTGTGGAGGCTAATATTAACTTCTTTTTTAAAAACTTGGAAGTTAGCTTTTAAACACTTCTGGATTAAAGAGGTTATGGTTTTGTGGGCAGGAGTGCATCCCATTTGGGTCTTGTGATCGCCAAAATTGGCTTCTGGACCTGCTCAAGTTGCCGACACCTGGCTTAATAGTTGTCCCCTTCGCCATACTGAGAAGAAAAAAAAATGGCAGAACATTGTTAATTTGTTCATTTTCTTAAATGGGTGAAGTTTTAAAATGATAATATATTGTACTGTAATGGAGTGGTATATACCTTTGGGGATCCTGTATTGTGAAAATCCCTTCTGCTAATTAGGATGTCTCCTACCAACTTCTTCTAGTCATTATGTGTCCATGCAAGGGTTGAAATGACAAGCACATTTAATTTAGTTAGGAATAGGGAATTTGTTGCCTTCCAGATGCTGTTGGTTTGCAACTCCCATCAGTCCTAGGAAATCTAGCTGGTGGTGAAAGATAAAAGTTGTATTAACTATCTGGAGAGACACAAGCTCCCTGCCCCTGTGGTACCCTATAGATGTAGCATCAACCCAGCCATTCATTTTCTTAGCATGGTGCAGAGGACGGAAGAACTAGACTCAACTCATTATAGAAGATGGGTGGACCACTGGAAAACTGGATAGCAGACTCTTGTGGAAAATCTTTTCAGGTTTGCATAAAACAATTTTTGATGTGACATCAGATATTAACAAGAAGATAGCCACAAAGGTTCACCAAGGTGACATCATATTTTATATCAGAAATGGTCAAAAAGTTGATTTGGATCTCTTTAACTGACTTTTAGTCCATCAGAAAGTATTTCTGATGTCCATTTATTTTATAATAGCAGCCAAATTACCTTTTCCCAAATTATACTGCTGAATGAAAAAAGCTTGAAGAGTAGATTTAGTTTTGTTACTCAAAATTCCTCAGAATCATCTAATTCTGAATTTGTGTTTTGTACCTGGCTCAAGCTGGTGGATGTTGGAGTTCTTGAAAGAAGAAGTCTGAAATCTCCCCACCATTCTTGTATGGGATGATGACAATCTGCTATAAGACAAGTCTTACCCCCCAGTATATTTCTGCATTTTTATATCTTGATGTGCAGAATTCACAGAAGTAAATATTGGCATCACATATGATAAAATCTATTTACAATTGAATTTTATAGTAGTCTTGCTGCAGGATTAATATTGCAAGTACTTTCCTTGCTAATGAAATATTGTTGAATTTGAACCCTTTAAACTAGAATGTATTTTTTTCCTTATTAAGAAATTCATGTTTTAGTGGGATACATAAAACAAAGTTCCAGAGAAACTGTCAGTATTTAAGCCTATTCTCTCTTCTGTTTTTATGCTGCCTGAAGGTTATTTCAGACTTACTCTCACATGTTCTGACTAGCCTTAACTATTGATTGCATATGTGTAGGAAACTGCACAATTCTCAGCACGATTTCTGGTCTAGTTTCCACCAGTAGCCCCTTGCAAGGAGTGGGTGCTGGGAATCTTCAAAGCTGAAGAAAGTTACTTTTTTGATCTTTAACCTGCCCCAGCCATTATGTATTCAAAATAAGTAACTCAGGTGCTGGGTATTAACAGAAAATGCTTAGAATCTTTAAAAAAATAAGAACCAAAAACTACAATTCCCAGGTTTTTATGTGAGGTAAGATAACCATGACAGTCAGACCAGTCTATTTTCTTAGCACAGATGCCCTTTTTATCGGTTCTCTAGATAAACAAAAGAGATTCTGTTTCAGGTACAGTAAATCCATATGGGAGAAATAGATTGAGGGCACGAGGGATGTACCTGAGTACGATGGAAATTTTTCATGATAACTGGGTTGCCAGGAAGCCAAGAACAGAGCTCTGTTGTTCTCTCCCTGATGCTATCTTAGACGTATGCTGTCATTTCTGAGCCTCTCCCGTTGCTTGTAGACCCAGCCCTCTGCCAACGGTGCTGTGTCAGTGTGTGTGTAATTGGGCAACAGAGACAGACTGAGATGGATCAGCTCTGGAGATGGACAGAACTTGGGAAAGTTATCCTTTAGTCTACTACTCCCAAAATCACCCAACTGGCTGAGGAATTTTGGGAGTTGTAGTCCAAAAAAAAGTATTTTTTTACCAAGCTCTGAAGTTGGACTCATCCATCTCATGATGTCTCTTCCAGTATAATGTTCCAGACTCAGGAAGATGGCATAAGGTACAGATGGGAGGAATGCAAAATAAAATACTTTCATGCAGCAATCTCCCAATTTCATAGTAACTCCAGGGATCAGTTGCTCTTTCTCACTCTCCGTTACCAGTGGAAAACATTACCAGGGCACATTCTTACATATTCATTCTGGTTTTTAGGTCATAATTTAAAGTGCTGACAGGGTTGGTCCAGAACATTTTTGTGGCCTGAGGGAAACACAAAATATCACCCTCCCTACTTCGCTTATACAACTGGTAGGTGATAAAACACTATGCTTCACCTCAGCTCAGCAGTGCAGGCTGGCACAGGGAGGTCATGAGGAATACACAGCTCTGTCCTTCAGCAAAAGGGAGCAGCCAGGAGATTGCCGCTGCTGCCTTTTTCATATTTGGCTTTAGGTGACCTCACTCTGCCTAAGTGGTGGGGCTGGTGATGGTTTATAAAACTTTACATCGCCTCTATCTACTATACTCTGAGGAATTATTTTGTGCATATCAGCTCCCATACCCACTGATGCCAGCAGGGGAAGCTTCTTTTTGCCCACCATTAAATTGGCATCATATTGTAAATACTGGGGAAGTGGATTAGAATCTTCCATGTCATGGGGAACTTTTAGACCCAGAACTTGGAAAAGTTATATTTTTTGTAGAATAACACACACAGTCCCGCAGTTGGCATGGCCCAGGAAGGGGTCTGGGAATTACAGTCCAAAAATGATGTTTCTAAGCTCTGATCAGACCTATCCTGGATCTTACACTTCCTATTTGTATCCATGTAGGTAGGCCTGTGGTATTGTAATTTTCTTCGTAGATATTTTCTCCTCATCAGTAACTATTTAGAGGTCACTGAATACAGGGGAAAGGTAGCAAAAGAATGGGGGATTGTTGCACTGTGGCCAACAAATGGATGGGATTCCAATATAATTTCATCTTCTTTTTTCTGTCATTGTTTTCTCACAGTTCTGATCAGTTGTGACAATGCGTGAATACAGTGAAAACAAGGAGACATGTGGGACCATTTGTCTCAAATACCTGCTCTTCATCTTCAACTTCTTTTTCTGGGTAAGGAGCCACCTGTAAACATTTTGTGTACCTCACCGTTTCATGCTACAAGTTTGGGGTATCCTGTATCTTGTAGCACAGGGGTAACCAGAACAGAGTTGTTGGTCTTCTATGTTATTTTAAAGGCAACAATGAATCTCCCTACCAGTCTGTCTCAAAATAAGTAGCTGTTAATCAAACATTATTCAGACTATTTAGAGTCAATTTATTATTTCATGAAATAAACAAACTTCCTAGTACACTTTTGACTTTAGAGAGCAGGCTGGAAGAAGCATGTTTGAATGCTATCTCCATAAGAGAAATTCCTTACAGACATAAAAGTAGTGTGGTGACTTGGAACTCTGCTTCCTAATGTGCTGGCTTTCAGAGTTGTTGATTGACATAGAGCAGGGACCAGGCCGAAGGTTGCCGCCGCCGCCGCCGCGCGCTGCCACTGGGGCTCGTTTTCAGCCGCGCTTGTCGCGGCCGCCATTTTGGAAGCCAAAATGGCGGTCGCAATGCGTTTGCGCATGTGCAGTACTCTTACGCATGTGCAAATGCGGCGCAGCCGCCATTTTGACTTCAAAAATGGCAGCCGGACATGCGCAGTGGCGGCTGCGGCTGTGCGCACTACGGCGGCGGCCGTGTGCGCGGGGGGTTGTGCGCGGCGGAGGAGGGTGCACGTGCGCGCATGAGCGCGCGTGCCACCAGTCCCCCTCCCTCGGCCCAGCCAAGAGGCAACCCTTTTGAGACCGGCCCAGGTCTCAAAAAGGTTGCCTGTCCCTGACATAGAGGAATGTTTAACAGTGCAGTCTTCAAATACATTCTCAAGTGATAAGAGTTCTGGGGGGATTCCCCAGTTTTTCTCATGGCTCCCTTTAGGAATGACTTGGAGAACTCTTAAGCAAACTTTCCCGCTATAGCCTTTGAACATGTGTAGCACTTTGAGTAGCACTGATCTATAGAACTAACCTTCTGAAGTGAGACAAATTTTGTTGTTGACATTCATTGCTAATGGATTGGACATCTTTTAAGAGAGTCTAAAGAAGAACTTGGTTAGACTTTGTGAGGCATAATATCCAATAATGCTGACATTGCTCTGTCATACGTCACAGATCTCTCCATGTTGTTGATCTGGTCCTGATAAATCACTTGTGTGATAGGCAAGAATTAGGAGTGGACATGGTACTTGACTTGGCCTTCACCAAAATCTGTAAGAGCCTCTCCATCATGGTGTCCTGTAGGGTGATACTACTCAAAGTGGTGCTTCATAGACTAGTGCCAGCCTGCGAGTGACCAGTTATTGGACACTAGTGAATTTCCAGGATAGAAAGAGAACTGTAGTCAGTGGGTTCAAATATGGAACTGATCTCTGTCACACTGGGGAATCCCATACATCAGATTCTTAAGAAGCACTGCTACAACAGAGCTTGGTGAAGGCAATATGATAGTGCTGTCTCATTTTTTTTAAAGCAAACGTCTCTTCCATGAAGTTGCATTCGACTCACATTTTCTTTCTCTCTTAGCTGGCAGGTGGAGCTGTAATGGCAGTCGGCATCTGGACTCTGGCTGAAAAGAGTGATTACATTAGCCTCCTGCAGTCCAATACATACATGGCAACAGCCTACATCCTGGTTGTGGCAGGTGTTGTTGTCATGATCACTGGAATCTTGGGTTGCTGTGCCACATTCAGAGAGCAGCGGAGCCTACTGAGAGTGGTGGGTTTTATTTGATTGTACAGAAAGGCTTTGGGCATGGAATGGCAGAGTGGATTAAGTTGGCCTGAGAAAGAGACACACATTTCAGCTGGATTTGACTCAAGACTAAGGGACCTTTCATGTGTTAAGTCTCTTTGACATGAATATTAGTACCTGTTGTGCAGAAAGCAGGTGCAGATGTCATGTTGGAATAGCAGAGTGAACATCATAACTATGCTAACTAAATAGTTGAGGGTGTGGGTGTCAGAGAAGAGCATGCTTTTCTGATGGAGAAGAGAAAAAAAGGCAGTATCTGAAGTTTGGTTTTGCTCTGTGCATGAGAATGGCCTTATGCTGGAAGGACAAAAACATCTTAATGGTATTTCTGAAGTGCTTCTCATGGCTTGTGATATTAGTAGAGTTGGTATGGCCTCTAGATCATTCCATTCCATTCCATTTTGCATGCGTACAATAGCCCATTGTACTAAAGCGTTCTCTCCCCCCCCAAACACACCCTTGATGTTTTTGATTTAAGTTCTTCCAAGGCAGAAATCACAAATCAAAAATTTGGTACAGTGCTTTTTGTTATTTTGCCACAGAAAACTAATAATCGTCTCTTGGGAACAAAACATCCTTTTGTTCCCATTTTCCCTTCTCCGAGTGGCTGGTTGTGACAGATCTATTGTCTGCTGTCAGTTGGCTTCCAGTTCAGTTGGCCTTAAGCAAATATGCACAACAAACACTTTGTAGCCAGCCAGACTGTTAGCCAGAAGGCTTCTGCCAACACTGAGCTCAGTTCATTTCCCCAAGTGTCTTCGCAGCAAGAGTAAAGGGCTATGTACCATCAACCCCAATTTCATTCTGTACTGAGCTATACTATGGCACAGAGTAGGTGAGAAATATTTGTGGATAATCATGGTGAATGAAAGGCAAAGAGGCTACATCTCCTTTGCATTCCTAGTGATTAAAAGAAAATGACCTTACCTGAATGGGTCACTGAGTTCAGAAAGGGGCTGACTCTATCTCTCTATCTCAGATTATGATTTATTACATTCTCTCCACTTCCCTTAGAGCCTCCCCTCCACCATTGCTACCTCAGGTGCAAGAGACAGTTAGAAAGGGGCATATTTCTGGGCAGTACTGTATTGAACTTTTCTATTAGTTGACTTTTGCTTCATTCTGGAGATGCTTTTATTGTGCCTAGCACCCTGACTCAGGGCCTTTACAGGCTGCAGAAATAGTGCAGCTTGAGGCCACTTTAACTGCCCTGGCTCAGTGCTAGGGAATCATGGGAATTGTATTTTTTTCTGGGACATTGAGCCTTCTCTGTCAGAGAGCTCTGGTGCCACAATAAACTACAGTTCCCATGATTCCTTAGCCCTGAGCCAGGACAGTTAAAGTGGCTTCAAGTTGCACTATTTCTGGCAGTCTGTAAAGGCCATCAGTCATATAAATTATCAGGGGGTCCGAATGATGTGATTTTCAATTTGCAAACTTCCCACATTTTGCTGCTACTACTTCTCCCCCACCCCTTCCAAAAGGAAAATTCTGTTAAGGATGGAAAGACAGAACATCTACATAATATTTTTGACTACAGTGCCAGAAGGCCTCTGTTCAGAATTGATCTTCCACAACAAAGAAGGAATACCCCCCCC
>CM034701.1:118327925-118339353 GCA_020142125.1 Phrynosoma platyrhinos | reverse complement strand
GAGATTTTTATTTCAGTTCTGTCTCTGTTGGAGTGACTGTGGGAAGTGACCTTGCATAATACTTTTTAAAAGTGATCAGTTATAGTTCATGGATACAGATGCTTAGCCCAGAATCTGTTTTTTTCATTTATTGTGAGGAAGGAGCATTTAAAGTGTTAAAGCAATATTGTGTCTATTTAGAAAATCAGTAAATTACTCATTGGCCTTAATATCCTTATGAATGGTATTAGAAGTCATTATATTTTTAAAAAAATCCCTTTAAAACATACATATTTCTAATTTCCACTGTCCTTTAAAACCTTCCCTGTGTCACAGAAAAATGATATTTTCATGATGGTTCGTGTACTGCTTGCTCATTTCTGGGGGTCATTTTGACCTCAATTGCATCTGAAAATGTTTGCCTACAACCTCAGGAAGGGTGAGACTTTATGGTAACTCTCTGTTAATGATCTTTAGATGACTACTTCCTTCTGTTTAAAGGTTTCTAAAGGAAATTCATTTTTATGAGATGCATTTCATCCCCCTCCTACTGTATTAATATAGTACATGTTTCTCTTGACAGAATGAGGGAACACTTCCTAAAATCTTTGTTGTTGTTGTATGTCTTCAAGTCATTTTGAACTTATGATGATCTGAAAGTGACCCTGTTATGGGTTTTTCTTGGCAAGATTTGTTAAGAGGGGGTTTGCCTATGTATTCCTTTGAGGCTGAGAGTGTGTGACTTGCCCAAGGTCATTCAATGGGTTTCTATGGATGAGTGGGATGGATGAGTGGGGATTTGAACCTGGTCTCCAATGTTCAAATCCCTACAATGCACCAGCTAAAACCACAGACAATCCTAATTCTTGCCTGATAGAAAATCCAGGAGAGTTTTGGGAAGTGATGCACTAATCATGTATGGCAGCTGCTGTTCTCTGCCAGGCAGGCTTTGTTGTTTGCTGGGCGGGTTGTATTCTGCTTGGGGGAATGTGTCTCAGGTTGTGCAGATCAGACATGCGTGCAATCAAAAGCATGATTTAGTCATAGACATCTGAATGCAGTAATTTCTTCTAGAAAAGCATGGTGCTAATTTGGCTCCCTCATATTATCTTTTTTCTTTGTGTCTTTAGTTTAAATGTTGTGGCAGCCATAATTATACAGATTGGAGTGACAGCGATTGGATCAAATCTCCTGAAGGGAAAGGGAGGAAGGTCCCGGATAGCTGCTGCAAGACAATAACAAACAATTGTGGTGAAAGAGATCATCCTTCAAACATCTATAAAGAGGTAAAGATAAACTCAAATATGAAACATCACCCCTGTTCACAGTCTAAGCTGATACCAGATGCCACTTTTGATCTGAGGCCACTTTTCCTAGTTGCATTTACACAGAAGTCAAAAAGTCATTTAGGGAAATAAAACACGACAAACTCTGGCTCAGGTTGTTTTGCTTTACCTTACCTGAAATTCCTCTACAGCATTCACTTAAAAAAATGAAATTGATATTTTAATATAGTCAGCCCTACATTTCTGCAGGTCCTGGAACCAAATCTCAGCAGTTACCAAGGGTCCACTGTACTTCATGACAATGCTGGCACAGCTCACATTAGCCCTTGAGAGGCTTAGTAGATTATCACACTACACTCTTAAAACACTGCTAATCCACTTTAACTGCTCTGACTGCCTCCTGTTGTATTTCGGGATTTGTAGTTCAGTGAGTCATAAGAGCTCTCTAGCTGAATATTTTAAATACCCCTTTATAAACTACAAGTCCCAAAATGCAACAGGAGACAGCCCAAGCAGTTAGTGGATTAGCAGCATTTTAAGAGTGTAGTGTGATAATCTCCTTATTCTGCTGTCCTCTTGTTCTTTCAGAGTTTTCAATATACACCAGAAGAAACACCCTGGCATACAACATTTGGCCCTCACATCCCTAGAGCATTTTAAAAGTTTCTTTTTCTACTCAAAAATGCCTCAAAGTTTATTTAATCGTGAAATTCCAATTTCTGACCTATCAGTCTGCAGACTGTTCTTCCAGAAGGAGATGATGACAAAGCAGTCAATTTTCAGTGGGACTCACAGTGGGATTAAATGATATGAAGAGCATGAATAACTTCTGCAACTCAGCTTGTTTTGATCAGGCAGAGGCAGACTAAGTCCTGTGCCTTAGGATATCACTGCTACTTGCTGAGAGCAGATGATCTGCTTTTTGCAAGTGTTTTGGTAAAAAAGAGTAGAAAAGGGAAAGAGGATGTCTTGAAGGAAGAGTTCTCTGCTATTTTCTCACTCTGTTTTCCCCCCTTTAATTTCTCTCCCACTTCTCTCCCTTGTCTCATTTTAAATATGTAATACCTTTGGGAATGGTTCCTCTAAAGTGCCATTTAGATGGAGAGTGCTGTAAAAATAAATATTTCCAGAGAGCTGGGATAAACTGTTTAGTATTTATCTGATGTGTTCTTTACTCTGCTTTGGTGACTGATCTGTCCATAACAGATTGTAAAAGATAACTTGTGAGGAAAAATGCAGGACTATCTGTGTTTACTATAAAACAAAATTGCCCATTGCAATGCTACCTTTATTAAGCCAACCAGAAGGGGCACAGTGCAACACACAAAGTTTTCAAAGACCACTGGTTTCTTCATCAGGCAAATGCAATACCTCAAATTTGTATTTGAGAGTGGGAACCAGTTGTGCTCTCATCAGGCCAACCCCAAAGCATTTGGTATGGAGTAGACTGGCCTATTGTATATCCAATGCCAGGACTCTGTCGATTGGAATCAGGCTGGTTTG
Organism: Phrynosoma platyrhinos; assembly: GCA_020142125.1. Taxonomy (NCBI): domain Eukaryota; kingdom Metazoa; phylum Chordata; class Lepidosauria; order Squamata; family Phrynosomatidae; genus Phrynosoma; species Phrynosoma platyrhinos. The sequence continues at coordinate 118,336,585 of CM034701.1, read as the reverse complement.
ATGCCATGTTTCCTCCCCTCCTGTCTGGCTGGACCATTCAACAAAATAAAATTGCTAGAGTTTATGAGATTGTTTTTGTGTTCTCATGAGATTTGATATCTCTTGGGAGCCTGGAGATCTCAGAGATTTGAAGTCACTGTATATAGACCTGCCTTGTGACATACCATTCTTGAGCTGGCATCCGATTCTTTCCCAAACTTGTGCTTGCTTGGGATATTACAGAAAAAAGGTGTATGAAGACAGAGAGTTCAGACCATTACAGTTTTAAATGTCTTCCACAGCAGTCATTCTCTTTGAGAATCATGAGAGCTTTAGTATAATTGCTCCACATTTGTGGAAGGAAACATTGAGAATTCCCTCTCCAGTGCTTTTTTTTTTGAAAAGATTGGAGGGTGCACACATTTTTTCCATTAGGTTTTTTGGTCAACAGTGTCGCTTTCAGTTGCTGTTTTCATAGCACTACTTTTAAAGTTTATTTTTGTTACAGCACTGAATTTTTTCAGAAAAAGTAATATGCAAATATTTTAATAGATAAATCTGCTGTCAACAAGATGGTGTGTCTCACAGTTCATCTAACATTAGAGATGTATGAAAAATCTCTCAGGTGGCAAGATTTTGATTGAGAAAGGCTATTTGGGCATGGTTAGACAGTTCGTTGAATATTCTCCAGTTTCACAGAAGTTCTTGCCTCCAGCACAGGAATGAGATACAGAATACGTTTTTCCCAGTTGAATTTTCCACAGTTTGGACAGAAAATATCTGAATCCCCCCCCCCAAAAAAACCCCAATGTCTCTTCCCTTTATGTAGCTAAACACACACAGGAAAGAGATGCCAACTGGAGTTCCCTCCAATGATACTTTTTATAAATAGGCCATACATATATTGCAGTTTTGAATTTTGTGCTTTTACAGAAATGTCAAAACCTTGCAAATGGACAAAATTGCTCCCATATTACAGTAAGATTACTGTGTCATAATCAAGGAGAATCTCCCCCCCCCCCCCCCCATTTTCTTGTTTACCCCACAAGAATAAACCAAGTCAGGATTTACATCTCTGTCTAGACTATATAGAATTCCACATGGACAATAGTGGTGTGCTCCTGCTTCAGAAAAAGGATTTTAATGTTGGCATATGATCTTTGCTTCTTCAGCCACTGTTTCTACAAAAAGATCAAGTGTGCAATCCAACATACCGAGAAGCTATAGGAGCCAGAAGGAGATTTCCCTGGAGGGCTGTGCAATAGAGCCAGTGTTCTGGCTGAGAATTAGAATTGCCTTCTGTGAGGTTTTGGTTACTCTCTATAGAAGCATGTGCTAGAATGTAATGGGTCTTCTTATAGGAAGGAAAAACGGTAACAGAAATCAAGCTTGGTTTTGATTGCTGTGCAAAATAAGATATAGAATAACAACAATAGCAAATGCTTAAATACTGTAACTTTTCCAAGTGTTCAAAGCAGTTAATGTGCTTTATCTAGTTGCAGAACCTGGAAAATTACTTTTTTTGGAGTACAGCTCAAAGTATCCCCCTGACAGCTTGGTCATGCTGGCTGGGAGATCCTGGGAGTTGTAGTAACATTGCTGAGTGTTGTTTAGTGCAGTGCTACTCAAGTGGTGGTCAGTGGACTGGTGCTGCTTCACAAGCTGCTGGCTGCCAGTCTTTGGTGAGTTTCCAAGAAACCATGTTAATATGATTACAGTATGGCACAAATATAGTACTGGACAAAAATTGCTGATCTGCTAGATAAGGTAGCTTGAGAAGCGTTGGTCTAATGTTAATCTGTTCCAGCAACTATGTAAGTTAAATCAGTATTATTATCCCCTGTTCTTACAAATGGGGAGACTAAGTGATATAATGATTTGCCTATAGTTTCCCAGTGAACTCATGGCAGAGATGGGATTTGAGCACTGGAGATTTACTGATTCACAACTCACTCCTTTGCAGCTGCCATGTTAATGTTTATTTAAGGGCCTTTACAGACCGCCAGAAATAATGCAACTTGAGGCCACTTTAATTGTCCTGGCTCAGTGGTAAGGAATCATGGGAACTGTAGTTTATTGTGACACCAGAGCTCTCTGACAGAGATGGCTCAATGTCCCAGAAAAAAATACAATTCCCATGAGGTTAAAAAAACTCAACAGCTTAAAGTGGCTAATGAGAACTCCAGAAAAAATTCCAAATAAGATGCCAGTTGAAGTTGTTGCAGAACTGAAAATGAGTTTCCTGTTGAAAGGCAACATTTATGTATCTTTTCAAAATACTTATTTTCCACATTTATATACATCTTCATGCCAAAAAGCTCTGGAAAGTATCCCCACATTACCCATTCATTTCTTCATTTATAAGTTGTGGGATGAGGGCGTGGGATAGATGGATATGGGAGTCCCAAAACCAGCCCTGGTCTGATGGAAGATGATTGGCTCAAGGCCATCCAGTGGTTGAAGAAGGAGTGATTTGAACTTTAGTCTTCTCAGAATGCTCTTCCCCTTCTTAGTAGGAGCCTTGAAATCATGAGATGTGTATCTAGAGGTCTTTGGGAATTTCCTCTTCATTTACAGTCAATGGGCTGTTAAGACAATCTGTTGGATGCTTTTGCTAGGTGGAGAGTGATGGCTGAAATTCTGCATTAGATGTTCTGTTTTGCCCTTGGGAAGTTAGCCAAATTCCCATCTCAGAACTTCAGCATCTTAAGCAGGGAGAGGGAGAGAGAGTTTAGCTCACCAAGGCATTTGTAGCAAAAGCAGTGGTTGTTTAATCTAGACCAGGTCTTTAACAAGTCAGCAGTCAGTCCATTTAAGCAGTCCAAAGGGTAATCTAAAAGAATAGTCTGAGTTCAGGCAGAGATCTAGGCAACTGGCAATCAGTCAAGAAATGATGCACCAACGTGGCTTTCTCCTAAGGAAGATGGATGATTGTCAGCCATACTGGACCAGGGAATGTGCTAGGATATTTATAGCCCTTTTGGGTCTCACATGTGCTCCCTGTTAGCAACCTGCTTCATACTTAAATGCTGAGGACACCAGCATCTCTCCCTGTCCTGGCATCTCTCTGCAGGGGTAGGTACTGGTAGGTCTGCCTCTTCATCTCAGGGTCATGATTGTAATAAAGTTTGCTCTTGGGCTGCTGGAAACTCAGTCCCAGTGCTGGCTTCAGGCTCACCTCCTGGAGCTGCTGGCATTGCTGCAGTCCTGGTATGTCCCCTGGACTCTCAGTCTCTTCATCAGAGCCTTCAGACTCTGAGGACATGCCCAGATCCTGGAGGCAGGGCATGCCATTGGAAGACATAGCTGTCTTGAATCCCATTTTGAGAGAAAGGTGGGATATATATTCAATAAATTCAATAAATAAATAAATAAATGCATCACATAGCTCCATTTCCTTAGCTATATCTCCCAGTGTTAGCCCCCCAAAACTCACTTTGCAAGTGGCACCCCCCACCACCACCATCATAGCCATTTCTGTGTTGTTGGAGAATCAAGGTGAGATGAGTGGGGATGCATCCAACTATTTTCCTGTAATTGGAAATAAATACTGCAAGAGGCAGCTACATGGTCTTCAGGAGGCCTGTGCAGATGGCATCCTTGCAGCGCTTAAAGTTATAGGAAAATAGCTGGATGCATTTCCAGTCATTTCCTCCATCCAACAACACAGAAATGCATGAGATGTGGGGTCTGTGATACTTACAAAGTGAGTTGTAGAGGATTTTGATCAGGGCATGGTTGAAACAGAATTCTGACCTTTGCAACAGCTAAAAAATGATTTGCGATGACACATATCTGACTTGGCACCATCATCATTTACCAACAGGTTGTTAAAGAAATACTTCTAATACTTCTACTAAGATGTCACCCCTTATCAAGCAGTCTTCTCTTCCTCCCTCCTCCCAGCATTTGCATCACTATCCAGCTAATCCTGTTACAATTTACAGCTTCTGTGTCTGCAGTAATTTGGCAGGGATGAGGAAGGAGCAGGCAGAAGGCCAAAGGCAACATGTTCAAGATGGGGCAGGCAGTAACGGATCTCCTGAGATTCTGGGTTTTGCTTCATCTCTTTGTGATGCCAGCTGCTTTAGGTCTAAAGGTGGCTGCTGGTGTCATAGAGACTGAGGATACTAAGCCTGGCCAGACTACATAGGCATCTTTTGCTCATGCATGTATCAGCCCAGTTATTTGTTTGCTTGCTGTGCATCTTGAAAGATCTGACTATCATACAGATAAATTAAAAAAAAAAAAAAGAGGAGGCAGGGAGAAATATAGCATAAGAACACATTGTTTAATTTTGAAATTATGTTGTCACTTTTTCCCCAGGGTGGCTGCATCACTAAACTGGAAAACTTCATCCAAGAACATCTGAAAATTATTGGAGCAGTGGGGCTTGGTATTGCATTTGTACAGGTATGGAAGATTAAATTAGGAGCTCAAGGCTTGAGAGATACATTGTAAGGGAAGTATATCACTTTCTCTGAATTTACTCATATACGAGAGGGATTGATCACATGATGGCATTTCAATAAAATTTGCCTCTTGGGTGTTCATCATTTAGTTTACCATTAAGCTGAAAGATGTTGAATGACAAAATTTGCAGAAGACATCTGGGTAATTAATCACAACATAGAAGGTTAGCCTCTCTTTTCTCTGTATCATAGGAATACTCCCAATAGATGCATATTTTCTCCAGAACTGGCTGGATAGGAGGTTGTTCATATTCTCCTGTCTGGTAGTTGGTCCTAGATTGACCTTATGCCAGTTACTCTGCTGCTGGAGAAAAAAGAAGTCAGCTTTTTATATCATTACCTGAAAATTAGAAATAATTATAACACTTCAGGATCTAGAGGCCCCTGTGTGAACATTTTAGCCATGCAAAAGTTGTCATATTTGATTACCAGAAAACCTCTGGGGCTTTCTGTGAACATGTGTGAAAGCTGTCTTAACAAGGAGATTTCACAGATTTGAGGTTTTTGAGGCAAGAATTTGTTTGAGGGTGGGGTTCCTTTTCTAGTATTTTTGACCTGCTGAATCCACATCTGTCTATACTTAAAACTGAAGTTGACAGCCAAGATGTCTGAGGCCAACTCTACAACAGCATATAGTTGTATTCTGAACCACACTGTTTATTTAATCATCTTTGAAGGCAAGCTAATACTAAGTTTAGAATTGATCTCAAAAGCTTTTAGAAATATATGCTGAGAACGTACAAAATGGAGAGCAGGTGAACTTTCTCTGGACAAGCCCAATACCTGTTATGAGACTACAGTATTAGTCACAGAGTATTTAATATGACACATGGTTAAATATATATACCAGCCTTCTGTGACACTATAATGCAGAGAAAATGGAAGGGAAAACATCCAACAATGGCTGACAGAAATAACTATGGGCCAATACAGATGGCCTGACCTGAAAGGGATGGTACAGAGTCGCCCCTGGGAGTGGTGAATCAGGGCTGCGGCAACCACACACCATGGTCCAGATCCTCCTTTTTGCCGCCTCCAAAAGAGCAGCAAAATGCTGCTCGTTTTGGGACTGGCAAAAAGCCGTGGTGGCAGCTTTTTTGCATGCCATGCAAACGAGTGCATGCTGTCAGGAGTGCGTGCCGCCCCAACTCCATCCCTAGGCCGATCCTTTGTGTTGGTGTGCAAAGCCCCTATATCTCAATTAAACTTGACATAAATGCAATAAATAGTTTACAACTACAGAAATTGTACCTGATACTACCTTAGGGAATATATTTAGACATTTCACTTGTTCTTCTACCAGATCCCATAACTATTTTACTGAAGTCATTCTACAGCTGTTCATTTGCCTGATAGAATCCAAACCAGCAAAAGACAAAGAAGAAGAAGAAGAAAAAAAAAGGGGGGGGGAGGGAAAAAAAGACAAAAGGCATAATTTTTATAATTTTTATAATTATAATTTTTATATTTTTTGTGTGCAAAACTCGATGCAAACAAGCATTGAAACATTTGGTTTAAAGCTGAATCCTGTAAAGAGGTATTTCATCCATTTCTTAGGCATACTATTAACATTTTTACTATCATATGCCTTACAAAGAGAGTCTATGTATGATAATTCAAAGGTGTTAGCTCAGTTCAAACAATTCTTTCCCACCCACCCATTAACCTGCTGACAAGTCTGAAGAGGATGAGTCAAAAGGGGCGACCTTATCAGGGTTCATCTCATATGGAGTGTGTCCATTCATACCATAGCATATTCATTCATTCATTTCATTTCATTTCTGTGCCATCTTTCTCCCAGAAAGGGAACCAAAATGGCTAACAAATAAGTGGCTCACAAATAAGCATAGCTTGGGCAGAGAGGTGCAGGGTTACCATGCATCCCTCCTATCCTATTTAGTTAACCTCAAAGACAATGTATGAATAGAGCTATTATCTTTGTTGTAATTAGAATAATTGTTTATTTAAATATTTATATCCCATCCAGTATCAATTGATCTCAGGGGTAGCATACAAGTAACACCAATTTTAGCAGTTTGGAACAATTTGAAATTTAAAATAATAAATGATAGTTTAAACAAACTAAAACAAATTAACATTTTATTAAGATAAATGAGATTAAAAAGGTTAAAACTTTTTAATATGATGTACATATGTGTTTTGAAAGAAATTAGTTGGGCACAAAGGTTTAATAAAATATCTTGTTTTTATTAATGAATGCCGCCCTGGTTGCCTAGCAGAGGGGCGGGTTAAAAATAATTTATTATTATTGTTGTTGTTGTTGTTGTTGTTGTTGTTGTTATTATTAATGAATGGAGCCAGCTTTAGCAGCAGTCAGGCCTCCAGGTAATGACATTTCTCAATTGAGGTTCCATAATAGAGAAATTTCTCTCTCATGTTCTCCTGCAAAGTGTTGATCTCACTGGTGAGAGATAAGAGCCCTCCCCCAGCAATCCTCTGTTCTTAGGTAGGCAGAAATAGGGAGAGGCACTCTTTAAGTGTCAATCTCCCAAAGTGTTTAAGACTTTGAATGTCATCACCAGCACCTTGAATTTTGACCAGAAGTGTATTATCAGCCACTACAGTTCCTTTAAGACTCTAAAGATATTTAAGGCTATCTGTTTTGACAAGTAATGGTATAAAACTCAGAATTCCACCAACTGAAGGTTAAATGGCAGAGAATTCTCCTTCAGAAAGGCATGTGGCCACTGCTTTCAAAAATCATGTTGTATTGATCTTACAAATCAAAACGTCACAGAAGGCTGGTCTGTAGTGCAGCAATTGTTCTTGTTAATGTTCTGCAAATATTGCATTTAATTTCATAATCTAATTTGTCTGGATTATACATTTCAGTTGACCATCATTTTGTAATTTTTTTTCAGCTTGGGTTTCCATAACCTTTGGGATAAACATAAGGCCTAATGTGTTCTCTCACAGTGTTTTAAACTTTGGTTAACCATTATGGCTTTAAGGAATTCTTGTTAACTATCCTGGCTACCACCCTTGGTTTTTGATTTATAGCTGAAGTGTATTGCTTAGATACAGGTTTAGATTTAGTAAGTAGGTGTCCAGCTCATAGAAATAGGGATTAGCTCTGCCCTTGTTTTTCCTATGATGCACAAATAGTTGTAGCTTAAATCTCATCTCAAATTACACCATACACATGTGTGAATATTCTGCCCTATGGATATTTCCTCCAAGACCAGGAAGGAATAAAAAGACGTTGGATGCAATACACAGAAGAGTTACATAAAAGAGATGGCGACATGAAGGACACATGGAACGAAGAGCCATATGAAGATGAACCCCAGATTCTAAAAACTGAGGTGGACACTGCAATAAAAGAAATGGCAACCCCCCCCCAAAAAAAACAAACCCCAAGTCTCCAGGAACAGATGATATTCCAATAGAACTGTTGCAATCCACATTGACAGAGACAACTCTAGTGCTAACCAACATATGTCAACAGATATGGAAAACAAAATGATGGCCAAGAGATTGGAAGTGTTTGGTAAATATCCCTATCCACAAAAAGGAGACACAAGAGACTGCAGCAACTATAGAACCATAGCACTAATTTGCCATGCAAGCAAAATCATGCTTAAAATTCTGCAACTTAGACTCCAACCACACATGGAGAGAGAAATCCCAGAGGTTCAAGCGGGGTTCAGGAAAGGAAGAGGCACCAGGGATCACATTGCAAATATATGTTGGCTAACGGAGCCCAGCAGAGAGTTCCAAAAGAAAATCAGCATGTGCTTTATAGACTATAGCAAAGCCTTTGACTGCATAGATCATGAAAAACTATGGGATGCCTTTAAAGACACGGGAGTGCCAACACCTCTGATAGTCCTAATGAGGAATCTGTACTTTGGACAAGAGGCTACTGTCAGAACAGAACATGGAGAAACAAAATGGTTCCCAATTGGCAAAGGGGTCAGACAAGGCCTATCTTATCATTCTATCTATTCAACTTATATGCAGAACATATTGTAAGGAAAACAAGCTTGGACACGGAAGAGTGAGGAGTGAAAATAGGAGGAAGAAATATCAACGATCTGAGATACGTTGATGTCACCATAATACTAGCAGAGAACCTCACAGACCTGGAACACCTATTAAGGAAGATCAAAGATGAAAGTGCAAAGACAAGCTTCCTGATGAACATAAAGAAAACAAAAATAATGATCACAGAGAACACACACATTC
>CM034701.1:118297094-118327825 GCA_020142125.1 Phrynosoma platyrhinos | reverse complement strand
TAGGGTCGCCATGGGTCGAGATCGACACAAAGGCAGTTAACAACAACAGATTCATTTATGCACATGATAAAAGGTAAAGGTATTCCCCGTTGACAAGGTTGTCAAGTCGTGTCCGACCGTAGGGGTTGGTGCTCATCTCGGTTACTAAGCTGAAGAGCCAGCATTGTCAGAGACTACTCTGTGATCATGTGGTCAGCATGATTGTACAGAAGGCTGTTTATGCATATGATATTTGTTATATATTCCGAGAGTTAATGTTTTGGTCCAGTGCAAGATGCAATATAAATGAGCCCTGCAAATAAGTTCTCAGAAGTTAGTCAGACACTTAAAAATAGCAGGTCGCTACCTTCATTTGCTTTAGTTAATCATTTGGGATACACACTGATGGCTTCAAAGGTTGACTCTGTATAAAACCTTCCCTACCTGGAGACGGTTGCTGTTTAGTAGAAGCAACCATATGAGGAATTGTGTATAAGTGTGATGGAGACCATTAAGTCATCAAAAAGCTATAATGTAAGCATATATTGTTTTTGCTTTTATATATGGGTCATTATCTGCTCATAATTCTAGATTTCCCTATGAAATTGAGAGACTCTTGCTTTCCATCCCTCACAGTTTTCAGTAATCCTGTAAATAGAAGCCTTAATACCTTGTGTGTTTCAAATAGAAACTTAAGGATTGGGGTGGGTGGAGACATGTCTATGTGTTTGTAATTGCCAAGATAGAGATGACTCAGGGAGATTGCACTGTTTATGGAGAGACGGGATGTGAACACAGATCTGTTTGTAATGCAGTCAGAAAGCAGCCTCTAGTGGTGTTGCATTACAACAGTGACTGGATTAAACACTGCCATTAGAAAGGGGTATTTTTTTTAAAATAGCTTCTTTTTAATTTCCCAACAAAACTCAAATATTCTGTAGCAACTATTATACCATGAGAGTTTGGACAATAATATAGTAAAGGCCTAAGCAGACTGCCAGAAATAGTGCACATTAAATTGAGGCACTGCCCTGGCTTAGTGCTAGGGAGTCATGGGAATTGTATTTTTTTCTGGGACATTGAGCCTTCTCTGTCAGAGAGCTCTGGTGCCACAATAAACTACAGTTCCCATGATTCCCTAGCACTGAGCCAGGGCAGTGCCTCAATTTAATGTGCACTGTTTATGGCAGTCTGCTTAGGCCCTAAGTTTCCTTAACTAGATGTGCTCTCCTTTTGTTACCCATCTCAAATAATTTTAGAATGTTTCATTTCTTCCCTTACCACAAATGAAATGTGATTTAGTCTTAATTCCAAAGAGAGGTAACTCCAGAGATAGAGCATCTTTTCTGTTCTTCAGAACTTGTTGTAAAAGTCAGTTCCCTCAGGACTGCACTTTTTTCAGTGGGTATGTGTTCACTAGGAATCTTTCTCTTCTCTTTTTTCTTTTATCTGTAGAAAATGCAAAAATAAGAAGGAATGCCTCTACTGGTGTTCTCTCTCATCTCTTACTGCAGACAAAATGCCATCCTGCTCAGGTCTTCCTTTCATTCAAAGGAGTCAGGAGTAGGAAACCTTTAATATCACAGATGTGTTGGTCTACAATTCCAGCCAGTCTCATCCACAATAACCATTTGTAAAGAATTGTGGGAGTTGTGGTCACCAACATCTGGAGGTTAAACAGTACTTCACCATCCAGTCAGTTATGGGCCAAAAAGGTTTTTCTAAACTCTGCCTTGAATGCTCCACACTTCTGGCTGTCAAACACTGTGTGATTCAAAATGCAGGGTAGGGGAAGCAGACAAGAAGACAATGCAAGCAAAAGTTGATTACATTGTGCGCAAATCCTTTACCAGTCTGCCCCAACAAATAAAATGGCAGTTTTTGGAAACTATCCAGGCATTTTTTGAAGTATGGGCTCTTGTTTCTCTTTTGGCTTTGTAAAAATACAAAAGGTGGAAAGTTCCTTTTTGTGTATTCAGATTAGTGTATGCTGACTTGATGCAGAAACTCTTCCCATGTCTTTCCTACCACTTACTCTTGTTCTATCTATCTTCCAGATATTTGGCATGATCTTCACTTGCTGTTTGTACAGGAGCTTGAAATCAGAACCTTACTAGGAGCTTAAAGTCCACCCACCTGCTCAATTCCAACACGTTCCATCCCATCACCCTACCCTTCATTCAGCAGCGTGGAAGAATCAACCTCACAAGGACTTTTGCTGCTTAACAAAATTTATTCTTGGATCACCCAGTGCCTCTGCCAGAGAGAACAGCCCCCTTCTATTTTGTGGCAGTAAGGGGAAGCCAAGTGCTTCTTCACCCAGCTGAGTTTCTTTGTGGTCCAAAATAATGGAGTTGTAGAATTCTGCCTGCAAGGAACTGCTGCAAGTCAAGCCGAACATACAGTCTGAAAGAGACTTCATCCAACCACGAAGGATCCAGTGCCTCCATGTTTCGTCTTCAGCCCTTTTAATCAATATCTTGGCTGTTTCCTGAGGGATGAGAACTGGCCACAAGGATGCAGGAGGCATATGCAGGTTGCAGGTTTCAATACTTTATTCCTGTACCCAGAAGAAATACCATACAGAAGTCTGGTAACAGCTTCTTTTCATCCAAGGAGGACATTGCCCTTGCTAGCTCCTGTCCCTGCTGGGCTATCTTTCACCCTGATTTTCTTGCAGATTTGCCCAAGAGATGGATGGACTAACTTACCCAACCAAGCCAACAGTTCTTCTCTCAAGACCTCCCTCCCTCCTGCCTGTGCAGAAGGTCCCTCTAAAGAAAAAAAGAAATGTTGTGCCTTTCAAACCATGTGTTGGAGGACATTCTTTTGTTCTCTTAATTAGAAGCCTTAGTCTATTTATAAAAGAAAAAAACCCATACAGCTTTGGAGGATTCAGTTAAAGTGGTTTCATGTCATTACAAAACTGTCAAGGTGCTGTCAAGATAAGTCCACTTTGTGGAATAAAGCATGCCCTGACTTAGATCCTTCCCCAGAATGACACTTCATTTAGTTGGAAGGAAAATGAATTAGTAGAAAATAACATTACTAGCTTTTATATCAATCTTAAAGGTTTCATTAGCCAACCAGGTATTACTAGACTGGACTTGAGACCCAGAATTCATCTCTCCTGTTCCCCTCTCATTAATTTACTAAGTGTGCTACATTTTTTAAAAGGTTGACTTGGGGTATTGTTTAAAAAATTGGCAGCAAGGCATGAACCAAATTGAATTACATGATACAAAGGAGAAGAGTGCCTGGTATCTTCTGTAACCATAGTGCCTACTTCCTCTTTTGTGGAGGAAGTTGTCTTAGGAATGATTTCTACCACTGGATTTGTTAGATTTCCCAAGAGTTCATCTGTACCAAAGGTTGTCACTCATCGTTGTTTTCTAAGCACCCTTTTAAATATTCTGGTTCTATGGCCAGTGCCAAAATATTGCCCATCCTTAGGTTTTCCTATTGTACTATTGCCTCATGCCTTGGTTTCAATATTGGAATGTTTTGGTTATCCCTTGTTTCCACACTTCATCTGTGTGTCTAATTCTGCAGCAGCAACTTCCAAAAGAATATACTTCACATAACATTGAGAAGCTACTAAGTAGATAATTGTGGCAGCTTGTGTATTGACATTATTAGCTTCTTGTTTATTATTAGCTCCATAGTAGATTTTCATCCCTGTCTTCACAGGTCTAGTAGCAAGAGAAATCAAATGGTCTAAAGACATTTACTTTTTCCCTTTGAATGTCAGTCACTTCAGACCTGGTCATCCTTCTGCTCTGACCCATGAGTTTCTTGTATGAATTTCTTCCAGATGACAGAAGGATATATTTCCTTTGAAATTCTAAGTGGCTGATGGTCATGTGTAGCCCTGGCAGGCCAGCACTTCACGTAAACATGCTTTCTTGTAACTCATTTTTGTGTAGCTTATTGCACCTCCACAGGGGAGTGTCCCCATGGCTTTGTCAAGAGATCCCAACCCGACAGAGTATTCAGAAGGCAGCTAGGGAGGTGAAAATGAATCTTTCTATCATTAGTGTAATGTGTAAATGTCCATGCAAGGGAGAGATTTTTCTGCCATTCCCATTGTCAAAAAGGATAAATATCTGTATCATTGCAGGATAAATTACTAAATTATTTCTTGACAATCTGCATAGTGTTTTCTCTTTGAGAAACTGATGGCTAACTAAAATGGAAACTACTGATTACAGTTTCTTGAAACAGTATTTGACTACTGAAGTGTCTATGTGTATGGCTAGCCTTCTTTTCCCTCATCTTCCTATGAACTGTATTGTGCTCTAAGGAAAGAGGACCAGATGTGTCAGTTGGCAGTCTGTGTCTGGTCTTCTCTTTTCCTCATACAATAACCATGCTTTAAATGCAGTTGTATGTTTCTGGTCAATAAAGCTAATGTGTTATATTTTGTCCTCTTTAATGGTGGAATGAAAACACAACAACTGAGTAGCAGAACATGCTCATTGGAAGGATGAGCATTAGGGTACAGGGCAGATTGTCACCCATTGTTACTGTGCTGTTGTGTGCTTTCAAGTTATTTCCATCTTATGGTAATCTAAGGTGACCCCATCATGTGGTTTTCTTGGCAAGATTTGTTCAAAGTGCATTTGCCATTGCTACCACCTTAGGATAAGAGTGGCACTTTCCCAAAGTCATCCAGTGTGTTTCTGTGGCTGAGCAGGATTCAAACCCTGGTATCCTAGAGCCCTAGTCCAGCACTTAAACCACTACACCACACTGTCTCTTGTTATTAGGGTTATTAGAATCTTTCTATCATTAGTGTAATGTGTAAATGTCCATGCAAGGGAGAGATTTTTCTGCCATTCCCATTGTCAAAAAGGATAAATATCTGTATCATTGCAGGATACATTGGGGGGCATCTGGAGAATTCTAGTTTTGCTTTATTTTCTAGTTTTTTATATAAAAGGAACACAGAAGGATGGTGTAAAGCAATGTGTTATGATAAAAAGTAAGCAGTGGCAGTGCATTACCATGTGTGTGTATGATGAATTAAATAAGAAGTTAAATGTTTAGCAACTTTCCAAACTCTTCCCACTCCACAGCTCAGATACAATTGGTGTAATAAGAGTGGGATATGGTGCCACCCAAGCATTAGAAATGCTTGCATTCTAGAAATCCACTTTCATGAATGAGCACAATCTCCCATCTTTGGGTCATCCAGCTATTGCTCAAAGTAGAGATACAGCCCAGCACTACATTAAAAATGAAATGAACAAGAAACACCCAAAGCTTTTATGCATGTGCAGTCATACCAAGCAGGGCATAGTTTTCTGTTTTTTGTACCCTGAATTATATGGTCGGCCCTCTGTATCGACTGATTCTTTATCCACAAATTAAACCATCCATGGCTTAAAACATTTAAAAAATTGTAAATTCCAAACAGCAAACCTTGATTTTGCCATTTTATGTAAGAGACACTATTTTACCATTTAATGGGACTTGAATAACCACAGATTTTGGTATCCACATGTGGTCCTGGAACCAAATCCCTGTATATACCAGGGGCCCACTGTCTGTTCAGAGGAGTTTGATATTTCCACTGTTGTAGTTTAGTTCATTTGGACTTAAGGCAGTGCAGCACAGAGGAATTAACTGTAGGCTGCATCCCTGTACAGCAGATACCTAACTTGCAGTGATATAGACTTGAGTTGATTGACTCAGACTCATCACTTCAATGACTTGACTCGGACTTGACTCAGCAATAAAGGATGCACTGACTCGACTTGCATCTTGTATATTTTTAGCAACTGACTTGCTGGCCCAACTTCATCTACAAACAACAAACATGGCAATGAGCTTGAGGCCTGCTCCTGATGCACATTGGAGGAGCCTTCTAAAGCTTTAGAAGGATCCTTGTGACTTAAGTCACTTGCCTAACTCATTTGCTGTTCTCTGACAATTTTTTAAACCTAATTTTGTGCACATCTTGATTTTCTGATTGTCAAAACTCCACGCTACACACCCACCCCATCACCGCCACCTTTTTTGTGTTAAGATTGGCTCCCATACCTGAGACTCAAAAGTATCTTGCAAGAGCTTGAATCTCAACTTGAAACTTGGAAAGTACAGACTTGAGACTTGGAGTAAAGGACTTGAATACATCACTGGTAACTTGTGGCACTTCTGATACTGTTGGACTTCAATTCCCACCATCCAGTACCACTGACTTCTGATATCTACAACTGATGGGAAATGCTGTCCAAATGCATCTGGAGGACCAGATAGTCACATATAGACTTGCACTGCTAACATTGCTTTGATGTCCCCTCATTTAAATTTGTTGGAAGAACAAGGCTGATTGAAATGGAGAAGACCATGTTGGTTTGATGATTAATTTCAAAATGTGTTCTATATGAGGACAGTAAGACACTCTTGTAGCTTTCATGTGATTTTTAAAGCTTGGTTTTTTTTAAGGTGGTAAATCTGTAAATAAGGGGAAAGGAGAAGAATATACAAATGCTAGCTAGTGATGACACAAACAATTCATAGGAGACTGGAATATTTGCAATCTTATGTCACACAGCAATAACAACAGCCATAAATGCTTTCTATAATATGCAGAAATATTGCAGTGTGCATACTGAACAACGTATTTCTATAGAAGAAGCACATGCATCAGCTCTGTTTAGATGAAAATCAACTGAATTTTGCATGTCTGTGTGTGCAAATAACAGCAGTGTGGAGCAATATGAAAGCAAAATCCTCTCATGCATGTTTGCTATTTATTATAAGACCACTGGGTGGTGTCTATCTTTACAGCATACTACAGGCAAAGAGGTAGGAGCAATGTTTCTGTCCTTAACAGCAAAACTGTAACCACAGTTCTAGCTGAAAGTGATTTGGTTACCCCTCTGCTTCTCCTCAGCTGCTAAGACACCTGTGCATGGTCAGGACAGTGATAGTTAAGTGAAAAGGTGCATTTTCTTAAAGATCTCACTCCATCCTAGCAGATTGTTAACACAGAATGTCTTCATCTAGTTAGCCCAGCTGCCATTACTAAATTAAATCATTCAGCATCACACAGTATAGAAACACTGAACCTCTTCATTCACCAAAGTTTGATTCCCTAGCTTTGGGTGAATACATTGGGGTTTGCGAGCAAAGCAATATATAGCTTTTTATTTTTATCTGGCATAGTAGAATCATAGAAGGATTGAGTTGGAAGAGACCACAAGGGTGATCCAGTCCAACCTCCTGCCATGAAGGAATATACAATCACAGCACTCCTGACAGATGACCATCCAGCATCTATGGATGGATGTAGTACTTAAAACACTATATATTTGATAAGCGGTAGATCAGAATTGTTTTAATTTCACATGGGTTGAAGCTGGAAAAACAACAGCAAGAACACTTGTTGCTGAAAAGACAAAATTGAGCCCTGGTTTTTGCAGCCCAAAAGTTCCTCCCAGAGTTCCATACTCTCACTGATAATTACAAATGTTAAGAGACAAATTTTCACTGGAAATCATTAAGAAAAGCTTAATTTATCCACTTCAAAGGAATCCTGCACATATTAAGCACATGCTTCTACTCTGGTTCTGGTCAATCTTCATTACCTCTTCATTGGGTAGAGGGCATCTGCAGCCTGCAACCTGGAAAGTCAGTGTGATGCAGTGGTTTGAGTGTTGGACTATGACTCTGGAGACCAGGGTTCGATTCCCAGCTCAGCCATGCAACCCACAGGTTGACTTTGGGCAAGTCACACTCTCTCAGCCCCAGAGGAAGACCGTGGCAAATCAGCTCTGAGCAAATCTTGCTGAGAAAACCCCATGAGGTCACCATAAGTTAGAAATGACTTGAAAGCACACAGTAATAACAACAAAACCTGCAATCCTAGGGCATATGACCCTCATCCTAGTATCAAAAGCCCACTGCAACTGATTAGCCCCCAGTATATTACATGGTGGTGGTAATGGGAGGGATGCAGCTATAGTGGGCAAAATGAGGGTATTGCCCCCCCCATAAAAAGTCTGACCCCCTAGTGAGATGTTTCTGCAATCCCTCTCCTGAAACTTCTAGCATTTCCAAATGAGATAGTGAAAATTGTTCACACAGGACTCGTATATTTGTTTAGTACATGTTCCTTTGGTCATTTTGCCTGCCATTTTCTTTGGATGCCTAAAGTGTATTTCTAAATGCTCACCAGAAGTTTTAAGTTACTTCAATGCTCAAAAATTGGGAGACTGAGGAAACAAGAAAAAAAATCATGGGGGGGGGGGGGAGACAGAATTCTTATTTGGAGAGAGCAATGCCCCCATGTTACCTCCTTATAGCTACACCCCTGGGCAGGAAGAGGGAAGGTGAAGTGCAGAAACCAAAGAGGGTTGGGCTCCCTGACTTTTGGCTCTAACCCAGTCTACAGCCAACCCAGTATTGATGTGGCTTCTAATACAGAGAAAAGTTGTCTTTCCCTGCCTTAAATGCTGGTTGAATTTGATGCTGCAATGGGCTCAATTGAACTCATGTTAAGAGTGGTTATCAGCAGTGAGAAAGTTCCTCCACATTTGCAGCTTTGACTTTTGCAGATTTAGTTGCAGTTTTGATTAATATGTTCTCTTTATAAAATGTCTAGGTCCTCCAGTGCAACCCTGCCAGAAGTTGTCTATAGAGTTTTGCTGGAGAGCCTAGAGTTTCCTAGAGAAAACATTTCTCTAGGCATTTTTAGGTCCTCCAATATGATTCTATGATCAACTTCTGGAAGATGCTGACCACAGAGTTCCACTGGGGGACCTGGTGATTCTAGAGAGATATTCTCTTAGGTAAAAATAATAGTGTTTCTTTATTTGTGGTTTTTTCCACATTCATGGGGGTCCTTCACCCCTAATCCCAGTGAATGGGGAGGAACCACTGTACTGCTTTCCCTCAAGCATTACAAGTTTTAGGGTGTTTTCACACGGGGCTTTAGGCAGACGCTAGCCTACCTCCGTCCGGCCCCACTCCGGCTCCATTGACAAATTTTTCACATGACGTCACAGCAAGCCCCGCCTCATCCAGTGCCATCCCCGGCGCTAGCCGGCGTCAGTCCGGGTCTTGCTGCGCGTGTTCACATGATGTCGCAGCAAGCCCCGCCCCTTTTAGCTCTAACTCCGGCATCAGCGCCGGAGTTGTAATTCCTTTTTAAAAAAGGAATTAGGTTGCCGCTGCCGGAGCCATTCCGGAATGAGCGGAAGGATCCGTTCCGGAATGGCTCCAGGTGGCTTTGGACGTTTTCGTGTGAAAACGTCCTTAGAGTAGAGATGATCACTGTATGGGGTTTTTTTTGGGGGGGGGGGTTGGACAGACAATAAGATGATCTTAGGTAATGGTGATGTATCTTCCCTTATGCCACTCCTAGTAAATAATAATTCTCAATGGTGGATTTCCCTTCCAGTTCGCAACTGGTTGTAGAAACACTTTCAGCAACATTTCCCCTTCAATCAAGTGATAACTACTCTCCCATAATTCTGGTTAATTACTCCAATGCTCTTCCACTTGCAGTAATTAACAAAACTGACTGTCAAGCCAACTCATTTTGTTGGATTTGCAGTTATTGGCTGTCTGATGCCAGTGAAATATGATTGTTGTCCCCCCCCCCCAACAGATGCATTGTTTCTTTTCTTTCTTTGTTTTCAAGAACAGGCAGATAGTCTACACTTGCAGCTCTACTTGGCATGAAATTGTATTCATTTCATTTCATTTCATTTACATGCTGCCTTTCTCCTGGAATGGGATCCAAGGCAGATTGAAGAAAAGAGAGCACAACAAAACAGCTGCACAACAAACAGCTACACAACAAAACAAGCCATGAACTGCATGGGTTATTGGTGTGTTCCAGCACAATATTATCCCTGAATATTACCCCAAGAGAGTCTGCTCCTCCAAATCCTCTGAGGCATAAAGGTTCTAAGAGACTGAAAGCAGACACAAGCATCTCTCGCATGACTACTTCACATTATGGGTGCCAAGCACAAATTTAAAAGATTGGGTAGGGACACAAATGGACTGGATGCTGTACTCCAAAGTGGATCTGGGCCCTGCCCAAAGCAAGGCCCTGTTGACAGGGGGCTTTCAGGGATCTTTAGTACAAGTGCATCAGCCTCCACACTTCAACAACTGATCTGATTTATAAGGGTGGTCTTCACTTCCAAGTCCTATTTCTTAGCAAGCATGTCAGGTGGTATCACAAAACCCCTTACTTCCAAGCAAAGGTATAATTGGCCCTCAGAATATAGAAGGAAAGATAGCTATCTGTCCAGTTTCAGGAAAGACCATCCTAAACGCATAGGTGTATTGTCTCAACTTTATCAGCATGAGCTCAATCTTTCCCATAAGCTCCTCTCTATAAAAATACCCTCATTGGAAATTATCTATCCATAGTGCAGACAAAGGTGTTAAATAAGCAATCTGAGCCAGGAACTGGACTTTCTGGAGAATGCAACTTGTTCAACAAAACTTTTTTTCATTTAATTGAGAACCTACATAATCTTCTGACCTTAGTCATCTGTTTTGGGATAACAGAGGAACACCCATAAATTACAGCCAGGGGTACTTAATATTTCAAACCCAAGCCTATAGAGACTGTACTGATACCACTCCAGCTTCAGCCACCAACTTATCTATTTCTTGCTACTCTTTAAGGCTTCTCCTTAAGGCTTTAATGGACAATATATACTACTGTAAGATACCAGCCTATTTGTATAATGCATAACTTTAATAACTAAATCTATAGTCTAAACTTAAGAAATAATATCTGTATACATAAGCTGTCTTTTTCATTAAGCCTTCATTAGATTCACTGTGGGCCTAAGCAGACTTCCAGAAATAGTGCACATTAAATTGAGGCACTGCCCTGGCTCAGTGCTAGGGAATCATGGGAACTGTAATTTATTGTGGCACCAGAGTTGTCTGACAGAGAAGGCTCAATGTCTCAGAAAAAAATACAGTTCCCATGATTCGCTAGCACTGAGCCA
Organism: Phrynosoma platyrhinos; assembly: GCA_020142125.1. Classification (NCBI taxonomy): domain Eukaryota; kingdom Metazoa; phylum Chordata; class Lepidosauria; order Squamata; family Phrynosomatidae; genus Phrynosoma; species Phrynosoma platyrhinos. Next base: position 118,316,858 of record CM034701.1, on the reverse strand, counting down.
GGGCAGTGCCTCAATTTAATGTGCACTATTTCTGGCAGTCTGCTTAGGCCCTGTCTCTTTCATGCACTTGGAAGGCTTGTTTGAACCTGAAAAATTAAGTTCTCTTTTTCAGTTAATTATATAATACACTACCTATTATTCATAGTTTGTTGAATGGGCAGGATTTATGGCTATTGAATAATCTGTTTGCTATTTAGGCTGAAAGTGATTATTGGATAGAGTAGATACAGATCTCAGCAGGAATTGGAATAATTTTATAATATAATCCAATTTCCAAGTCTGATCTCAATTAAATGATAGACTAGGGAAGTAGGAAAGATATTGGTGGGAAGCGTGTATCTGATTCACCAAACATTTTATCTATCGAGTTGTGTTAGTTATCATTGTATAGCATATCAACATTGCTTACCAAACATCTTATTATACACAAGATTGGATACACAACAAAAACAAAGACACACCTTCACTAGAAACCATGAAGGTATGTCAATAGCTACAAGATTACAGACAGCCAAATCTCAATTCGCTAGATGGGGTTTGATAGAGATGCTAGGCAAACTCCAGGATTCCTTAGATATGCAATCTTTATTTGAAGAATTGAAAAAATTCCAAAGGGAAATCCAACAGGAATTAAAAGAACACCACAAGGAAGTAAACAAAGGCTTTCACAAATTTCAAAAGACCTTGGAAACTCTGACAAATGAGATGACCTTACTGAAAGCAGATCTGGAGGTCTTTAAGGAAAAAAACCTAGAAGTTACTTCTAAACAGTTAGAAGAACAGCAAAAAATTGGAGAGAACAACCTCCTTTTGCAAGAACTGAGTTACAGGGGAAAATGCCTCAAGTTTAGAGGCATTGCAGAAACCCCTAATGAAGACCTTTATATTAAGATCATCCCACCACTGGCTAGCTACTCAGAAATAACAGAAGAATACCTGGTAGTGGAAATAGATAGATTGTTTAGAATTAACTCTTCTTATGTTAAAGAAAAAATATTCCCCTAGCCGTGGTAATAATCCTAGCAAGATCAAAAATTAGAGGTGAAATTCTTCAAAGACGTTACAAACACAAACTTCTGATAAACGGGCCTGAATTAAGATATTTAAAGATATCCTGGCTGCCATACTGACAAGGAGACAGGACTACAGATCACTTATGCAGTCTCTTGCTAAACATAACATTTGTGGGTCTATCTAGAAGGCCTTCTTTTTAGCTACAGACAAAAAAGTTACGAATAAATACCAAAACTAAAGCTGAAGAATTTACCAAAAAACTTCAGTGAGATAAAGAAAAAGATAATGAACAGAGACAATTAGAAATTCACACTGACAATAAAGAAAAGAACAGAGAGAAAGAGCCTCTCAAAAAGAAAAAAACCCAACTATATTACCAACGCAGAGAAAGGAAGACACAATACACTACAGAAAAGGGAGAAGAAAGCGTAAACTACAAGAAAATGGAGGACAGAGGAGAAAGAGAAGAAGGAGAAGAATCAGATGTGGAAGAGAATACCACAACTGAAGAATTCTGAAAACCTTGTATTTGATTTAATGCTTCTTATGTTACTCGTATTATAATTTCTCAACTTTTTTGTATTTTTAATTGCATAATAAAAGATAAAATGTATGACAATATCAATTCAGGCCTGTTCTTGGAATATTAAAGGATTAAATTCAGGTTATAAGAGGGGAAAAATTCACTATTTGGGAAAGAAACATTTCGATATTTTATGTATACAGGAAACAAAAATAAAGAAAAAAGATTCTGTGTACTTAAAAAATCCTAAACCTGGACAGCTTTTCTATTCTTTCCATGAAAAACAGAAACCAGGTGTTTCTCTATACATAAACAACTCTTACCCGGTAAAGGAAATATTCAAAGATGATGAGGGACATTATATAGTTGTTGAGATAACGTTCCCCAGTTTCAAAATTTTAGTCATAGGGTTCTATGCCCTTAATGAAAACAAATCTAAATTTTATAAAATCTTACAAAGAGAAGTTGCAAAACATATTTATGACAAAACTCTGATTTTAGGAGATTGGAACGAGGTAATTAACCCACAAATATACAGATCAGGTAAGAAAATTTTTTAAAAAAACACAACAAAAAACAAAAGCTCACAGACTCTTTTTTGGAATAGGATTTAAATGGGATTCCATGCTTCAGATCTTAGAAAAATTAAAGTTTGGTGAAAACTTCATAATCTGTATAAAGAACTTCTATAAGGAACAAAAAGCTCAACTTATAATCAATAGGGGGGGGAAATCCAAGGAATTTACCATACAATGCAGAGTTAGGCAAGGATGTCCCCTATCCCTGCTGTTATTTATAACTCTATTCAACAATGGAATTAGACAACACTATAAAAGGGACAAGAATAAAATGATTTGAATACAAACTTAGATCTTATGCAGATGATCTGATAATTTTCTTAGGGCCTTTGCAGACTGCCAAAAATAGTGCAAAGTGAGTCCACTTTAACTGACCTGACTCAGTGCTAGGGAATTATGGGAACTGTAGTTTATTGTGGCACCAGAACTCTGACAGAAAAGGCTCAATGTCTCAGAAAAATATATAATTCCCATGATTCCCTAGCACTGAGCCAGGGCAGTTAAAGTGGACTCAATTTGCACTATTTCTAGCAGTCTGCAAAGGCCTTTAGATAGCCCTCTAGACAGCATACAAAAGCTGATGTCAATACTTGGCAAATTCAGAAATCTGACTGGGTTCAGGATCAATAAAAAAGTCTCTTATCATCACTAAAAATATGTCTAAAGAAGAAGAGAAGGAGCTAAATGAAAAGAAATTAAGAATGATCTCATAGAATGGACAAACCTTAAACTTTTTTTTTATGGAAGAATAGCAGCAATCAAAATATCGGTTCTCCCTAAATTAAACTTTTTATTTTGTAACTTGCCCATTATACACAACCAAAAGCCTTTCTTGACATGGAATAAAGAGCTGAAAAAATTCATTTGGGAGGGTAGGGCCAGGTGGAAAACCCTGATTGATTTTAAAAAATTGAAGTTTTGTTGTGCAAAAAAATGAGATTGATATAATACTCTTAGAAGATAAACCAAAACAAATTCCTAAATTTTATAAGACACTTCTGGAAAGGAAACTCAAGCAGGAAATAATCAAGGACCATATGCTAAGGTGGGCTAAAGATATAGGGAAGGAAATTCCCTGGTTGCAAGGGAGACAACACACCTATAAATTTACCAGGAGCCAAAGCTTTAGAGAAAACTTTTTCAAAGTGGAATCCAGATGGTATCTAACCCTGGCCAGGCTGGCCAAAATTTACAAAAATGGTAATCCCATCTTTTGAAAATGTCAAAAAAAAAAAAAAAAGGCTCTTGGTGTCATATGCGGTGGACTTGCCCAGTGGTGGTGAAGTTCTGGAAGACATTACATAAAACAATCTGTATGATATTAGACATATCTTTCGAACCCACCCCACAGTTGTTCCTTCTCAACATGTTACAATGCATACAAATAAAGGATAGATCTAAGCATTGGAAAATTATCCTATATATGGTAACCATGCACAAAAATGGAAATCTGACAAAACACCCTCTATAGATAGTTGGTTATTTAAAACACTAGAAGCCCTCAAAATGGATAAGATATTGAATGCAATTGACGGAGTCTATGTTAACAAATATTTGGAAAGCTGGCAGAAACTCATACTCTTTTGTGAAAAGACCTGGAGCTGTATAAACAAGGAAAATTAAGGAGGAGGAATAAGAGAGAAGAAAAGAAAGAAAAACAATAATAAGAAAATAAAGAAAAACAACAATAATAATTTTAAATCAGATTTAAATGGAATAATTCCTTAAGGACATTCATAAAACTAAGAATTTGAGATTTACTGGAGCATACGTGGTAAAGAAGTAGTTAAACATAAATCAACAACTCACACTACTTAGACAAGATATTAAAGAAACACACTTTAAGTTTAAGACAAGCATAATATATAAGCATATATTGTTCTACTGGGGGGAGGGGGGTTTGGGAAAACTTTATGTAATTTGTATATTAATGCATAATCACTTTTTAAAAATCAATTTAAAAAAAATTATCTATCCACTTACATTATGGCTTTTATCGGTTTGCTTGTATTCATATGAAAAAATTAGCATAATCACTGGAAAAGAAAGTACTAAAATTATATTCTGTCATATATTCACTCAGACAGACACCTCTACCCAGGGGTAGGCAACCTTTCCCCTTTAAGGGGTGAGGGACTTCAGCTCCCAGAATCCCAGGAGCTATTGGCCAACATGGGACTATTGGCCAACATGGCTGAGGCTTCTGGGAGCTGAAGTCCCTCGGCCCTTAAAGGGGAAAGGTTGCCTACCCTTGCCTCTACCTATATCCATACCTGTACCTCTATTTTCCTACCCATCTTGTGGGGGCTTGTCCTTTTGTTACTGAAGAGTCCTAATCTGTAAAATGGTCTGTTTTTCAAAAACAAAAAAGGTGCAATAATTTCACTGCCCTTTAAATTGAACAGATCTTACCCAGTATAAGAAAACTACCTTCCTTGAAGCTCAGACCCAAAACCATTGCAATCTTTTAAGAACAGCTTATAGCTCCTTACGAATGATGCCATTTTTGGTAGTTTTTCATCCCCTTTACCTCTTGAGGAGAGTGGAATGTGCTCATATATTAATGAGTCCTTGGTTCACAATGGAAGTCTCAGTGTCCTGTTCCCTGTTCAAGGTTTTTCTATTTCCAAACTGTCCAAGTTGTCACTGAACAGTCAAGGCTGTTAATGCAACATGAAACAAAATGAAGGCTGATGGAACACTCTGGAAAACAGGAACAAAATCAGACCAACACAGTTGCTTGCCCTTGTTTCTACTAAGGTCAGGACAACTGTCAGTCTTTAAATCAATATCAATCATATGTACCACATCCATCTCCTTGTAATTAAAATAGCTTGATGGGAATTTTCTCTTTTAATAATGTAATCATGGTTAAGCATTTGAATGTTTCAGAACAATAATCAGATCCTGTTGTCAGTCTGAAGGGGTCAACTGTCTGCTGAGGAATGGATCCAGGACATCACTCTGACAATATATATTCAGAATACATACATTTGGGTAACAAAATTTGTGGATGTTTCAAGTCCTATTAAATACAATGGATAGTAAAATGGTGTCCCTTGTTTAAAATGGACAAATCAAGGTTTGCTTTTTGGAATATATATATATATATATATATATATATATATATATATATTCAGCCATAGATGCTTGAATTCATGGATGCCACTGTATATACAATCAGCCATCTGTATCAACCGATTCTTTATGCATGGATTCAACCATCCACGGCTTGAATTTTTTTTTAAATCCTCAAAGCAAACCTTGATGTTGCCATTTGATGTAAGGGGCACCATTTTACTACACTATTGTATTTGATGGAACTTCAGCATCCACAGATTTTGATATTCAGGAGAGGGCCTGGAACCAAACCCCAGTGGATACCAAGGGCTAGTAGTCAACATTCCCCCACTCAGTTTCTCCAGGGAACCGGTGGGTTTATCCAATTAATTCTGTTTTCAAATTGTGGTGTGCAGGAGTGGGGCACACTGGGGCCCCCAAGAAGCCACATGTGACTCATTCCCCAGCCCTGATCTGGGGTGGAGGAAAGTGAAGCTCAATAAGAAATGAAGGTAGCATGAGCAGAGGAGGAATACTAGCTGTTCCTCAGAGCCAAATATATTCCCAGGAGGCTAGTTTCCTGGAGTATCTTTAGCTCTGAGGAACAACTAGTTTTCTTCCTCTACTTGTCCGCAGTCTTATGGCACAGGCTAATTTCCATGCCAGCCTTCCCAAAGTGCCCTTAGTTTTGAGTACCCATCTGGAAGCTAGGCTTTGGAGGAACAGGCTGTTCGATGCTGGCAGCCTTCTTCTCTCAGTAATGATGGAAATATAGGCTGAGATCCTTTTGGCTGGACCAGCGTAGTTATGCAGATGTTTGAGGTGAAGGCAGCAGTGGTGGCTGGAAGAAAAAGACACTTGCTAGCAGTAAGGAAAAGTAAAAACACTCAGCAGGAACGGCAATAAAAGGGGGTGAGGCATCAAAGGTGAGCAGCTTGGTAAGTTACCTGTGCCATATATTGCTCACTCCTCTGTGAGGGTAATATCAACAAATCTGACATGTGAAAGCACCATGGCTTTGCTTTTTGGTAACAAAAGTCCATTTTTAAAATGAGAGCGACCCATGTGAAGGATTTTGGCAGCCTTCCTCGGCATCTACTCTAGCTGTATGTGGCTGTCAGCTGTAATCCTGCAATTCGGTGCAATCACTCAGCAGTGCTCCAAAGAGGCTGTGCGTGAATTTGGTCCTATTCATTTCTTTCCTTGGAAGAAGGCCAAGGCACTGAGCATTTTACTGAAGTGTAGCTGCTTTTTAATAGCCAGGTCATCAAGAGAAGGCAGGGATGTGTTGATGGCATCTTGTGACTTAACAGCGGGGTGGAGGAATAAGCAAAGATAAATGGAATATCCATGGAGTCCAAAGGAAAGGTCATTTGGGAGGGGAGAGGTGGAAAGGTCATTCTCTCAAATTCACTAAAATCATACAAATAACAAGGATGGCCGGTCCCCAGCACAGAAATTCACTTAATCACATTGTCACACAGGCCTGTGTAGCCAGCTCAGAGTTTAAATCACACGCCTCCTCCACCCTAATTTGTTGCAAAAGAAACACATTCCCCTTAATCTTGCTGCAGTTCCCTACACACATACACACAGAGAGGCCATTAGGGCCTGCAGTTTTCATTCCCTGGCTTTTCTAATCACTCCTATTGCAGACAAAAAGCCTTTTTGAGAGCAGGGCACGTTGGAGCAGCAAGAAGCACATTCTCGGCAATAAAAGAATCTTAGTTTGCTGAGATAATGATCTCTCCAATTTAAAGAGTCTCCCCAGCATTGCCACCACAACCAGCTACCACCATTCTGCCAGGTCTCCATAGGAAAGGAACATTTCCCCTGTGACTTGAGAAAAACAAGTCATCCCTCGCCCACTCTTTTCAGTAGAAAAAGTTAAGCGAGAAAACCACCACTGCCACCTGCTCCTGCTGACAGGATGTGCTATTAAAGGAAGTTTAAAATGAGGAGCTCCTAGAAGCACATTTGTGGAGTCATTTGGCTCCCCCAAGGATCAACGGGAGCTTTACTTTGAGTTTTATAACTCCATGGCCTTCTATTGTGTGCAGCTCATGTTTTATTTATGCAACTGAACTTTGCAATGGTCATTGGTTTGTTTGTGAGGGAGGCTTGTATCAGGACTCTTCCATTGTGCATGGCAACTCACACAAGTGGCCATCTGTCAGGGATGCTTTGATTGGGAATTCCTGCATGGCAGGGGGTTGGACTGGATGGCCCTTGTGGTCTCTTCCAACTCTATGATTCTATGATTCTATGATTCTAAGTGCTCAAAAGACTGTGTGGTCCTTAAGACACTGTTGGGCAGCAGCTCCCAACAGTCCATTGGTTATGCTGGAAAGGACAGATGGGAGTTTGAGTTTCAAAAAACATAGCCAAACCAACCAAACCTAGTAACAACTTTGTGGATTTACTTTCCCCTGGTGCTCCTTAACTCCCCCCCCCAGTGACTCCAAATTGGCTCAAATGTCAGATGAAAGTGATGAGATCTTACTTCTGACACAACAAAACATGACAATGCAGACTGCCATTAAGGAGAATTGCCTTATTCTCCTCTACAGTTTCCTACCTCTGGTGTAGCATATTTGTACTAGTTTACACAATTGTCAGAAACCCATGGGGAACATCTCCCGAATGGTACCAATAAGGTTTTAGAAGGGGAAATCACATACTATGAAAAGTTTTGCCTTTAAGATCACAGCAAACAAATAAAACCACACTCCTTGCACTAGCATGTCAGATAGAAAGCTTCCTGATGTGCATATATTTTCTTTCCAAGGAAGAACATTCAAACATCCAGTCTTCATTTCTATAACCTGAAATGCCGTAGGCTAGTAGCACTTTACTACTTGATGTTATTGAGTGTGTTGACTGGACCTGAAGCCTCTTCTATCTTGAAAATGTGTTCCAACTTGCTCTCTTTCAGTGTACAGTAGTAGGAATACTTTGTGCTTGTACACCCCTCTAAGGATCCTTAACTTCTCCCTCTTCTTGCAGGAATGAGGTCAGCACAGACAGGGAGTGACTTATATACTCCAACTGTCCCTATTTGGTAGAGACAGTCTGGAACTCTGGATCAATCCTCTGTCCTTCTACTTTTTCAATGGTTTTTAAAAGGTTCAGTGTTCCAGTTTCTACCTTTTCCTCCCACTTTCCCTATTTAACCTCAGCTTACCTCAACTGCTGCAAACTGAGTTCGAAGTGCAAAGGTAGTTTGCACTCAATTATCTCAACAGCAGAGAGAGTAGGGGGCATACTCTTGTCCTGTTCAGTAGACTCAGGCAAAAGCAAACTGCTACAACATCTCTTAATGGTTTTTTTCCCTAATATTTTTTGCCATCTTGAAGACATTCTGATATTGCTTGGGCACATGTGTCCTGGTTTTCATCTGTGAAATATTGGAGGGTATGATGTGTACCAGATCTGATGGGAAAACGTTCTGTGATTCCCACAAGCAAATTGTTGGGTGAACATTGCTGCTGCTGCTGCTGCTGCTGCTGTTGTTGTTGTTGTTGTTGTGTGCCTTCCTGTTTAGGGGTGTTTAAAGCCTTACCTGGGCAAATCCAGAAGAGCATTCACTCCAATAGCACCATAAGTAGAGGCAAGATTTGACGCGGGCTCACTTTTCCTCCCTTTATGTCTTGCTGAGGAGTCAATTAATACCAACATTTTAGCAAACCACTTCTCAACAGGCTTCATCTGCACCAAGTCCTTCAACTCCATTTAAGCCATAGGATATACCTGAACCTACACTGTTATATTCACATGCCACAGAGGTTTGTAAATGTCAATCAAAGCATAATCCTATTAGAAATGAGTCAGAAGGGTAAGTAGGGTGAAAGTAAAAATAAGAAATGCTCAACATACAGCATCGCTATTACAAAAAAAAAAAAAAAAAAAAGGATGCAGACCTGACATACATAGTCCCCATATATTCACCCAGCTACCTGTAGTCCAAATATGAAAGGGAGGCAACACCTCACACTGTAGTGAAGGGGGTGGGGTGCACACTTTGCTATAGGTGGAAATACTAAACAGCTTTTTGAGTGGGGAAAGTGCAGTATGGGCCACATGTGCTCCTTCCCCCTGCATTTAGTGGGCTCCTGACTTCTCTAACAAGACATATATCATGGAAAAAAATCATCCTGCAATAGCCAAACTGCAGCAAAATGGCTTTAAAATATAGCAGATTTGTCTTGTTTGCTGCCTCAGCCCTCCAAGACACACACACACACACACACACACACACACACATTTCTCAAAATGGCTTTCAGTTGAAAATGGAATTGGAATAAAATAAGCAAGAAACTAGAAGTGATGTCACTGGAAGTGGCTGGAAGTAACATGATGTCAACTCTGGTTCACCAGAGAGATGCCATGTAGTCTGCGACAGGAGGTATGTCTACAAATACTCTGTTTATGGTTTTTATTTTTTACTTTGATACAAGCCCATAAAATATTTTTTATTTCGATACAAGGGCTTTTATCCAATTAAAAAATAAACATCTACACAGCACTTGAAGATATAGCTCCCCCTTTTTTTTCTTGTGGATTTCATTGCTGTTCTTCAGTATTTGTCTCTTCCATCCATCTTCGAAGCCCTATGATATTGCTGGGCCCTGCCCTTTGCAGGTATCTGCCTGTTGCCTTCTACTTTCACCCAATCCTTTTTCTATTCTGTTCTAAAGAGAAGGTAACGCTCTTTCATTATGCATCGCCATGCTGGGTGCTATTATAGAGTACTTTACATTTACTGTATCTAAATTAAATCTCATCCCATTTCAACTCATCCATTTGGCTGAGGTCTCTCCGTCACTAAGTGATTCCATTTATCTGCTGTTTTTGCAAACCCTCCTTGTTTGATCCGCAAATGTAATCAATATTGCAATGTGTTTTCACCTCCAAAACCACTAATGAAGATTTCAGAGAGTAGCCAGATGCAGACTGACTGTGTGCTTCCTGCCCTTAATATATCATGCCTAGTTCCAGAAGTGTTCTGCATAATTGATTGTGGATGGATTGTCAGCTTGCTCTCTACTTGCACCCAATGATAGTCCCAAAGGGAACAGTCTAGTAATGTGTCACAATTTCAGAGTTGCCAATCTTGAGTAAAGCAGAATTAAGTCTTTAAAAAACAAACAAACAACAAAATTGCAATCATATCTCACTCCTAAGCCTGAATCCTATTAGTTTCAACTAAAGTAGAACCAAGGAATCAAGAGGATTTACTTTTGTGTTGACTCATGGTTCAACAGTTTGTTAAATGGATCTATTGTAGTTGACACTTAACAAAGGATCCATGTTCTTTGAATGCCCCATGTATGCAACCAGTGTCCTTTCACACTATGTATTTATATCACTATGATTCCACTATAACTGCCATGCCAACATCCTATGGGATCTTGGAATTTGAAGTTCTGGGAGGTATATTGAGAATTCTCCACCTGAGGGCTCTAGTGTGTCCCCAAATTACAAGTCCCAGGACTCTATAGAATGCAGCCATGGAAGTTAAGTTGGAATCATTGTGCTGTGATTGTATACTTTTAAAGGGCTTCAGCTATTATGGGTGTGAAATATTATGAGAATCAACAGCTATGGTTTTTGTCACATAGACACTTGTTTTGTGACATATCCAGGTTGATTTGTGTTAAACTAATAGGTTCTGTCCTCAAAAGAAGTGATGGACCAAAGTTTGGAAAATGGGTACTCATATTGCCTGGGATATTCCAGGGACTAGGCAATTATACTGACTCCACTTTAATTGCCATGGCTGAATCCTATGGAATCTTGGGCTATGTAGTTTGGTAAGGCACCAGAGGAGATCTAGTTCCTTAGAAATGAACATATCCCTCCCTAAACTGCAAAATCGAGGATTCTGTAGGATGTTGCCACGCTGGTTAAATTGCTGTCATAGCACTATAATTGAGCAGTATGAAAGGACCCCAGGAGTTACAGTGCCCAAAAATAACATTTCCAAGCTGTGGGTAAGACAAAATGCCCATACAGCTGAGACCTTGTGAATTGAAGAGAACTGCCAATAGTTATAGTGAAAGAGAATACGAGACCACAGCAATTTTTTTCATTTAGCTGTTTCCTGGAAAGTGTTACATTCCCTTTGGAAGATCTTTTATAAAACCTGTTCTTATAAAATGTTAAGCCTTGCTTTTGAAGTTTTTCAACTCCATGTGACTGTTGCATTAATATTTATCTTTGCAACACTTTGGTAAGGAAAACTGAGGTAGTTTCTGATTAGAAAAAGATGTTTAGTGAGAAATGTTGCCTAAAGCCATTCGCTATCTAGCAATATTAAATTCCCTTTGTCAGCTAAATCTGCAATTTTCCCAGAGGAGGTTGTTGGGTCTTGCTGGCACTATCTGTTCTTTATGAACACAAGTTGCTTATCACTCACTGTGTTGTTCTTTCATAAGGGCTGCTGACATATTGATTCTCATACTACTACATTAGTCTGCCTTGGAAATTGTGGCATACCACAAGCGAGTGGAATTGACAAGCTGGGGGAGCAGAAGTCCACTTTTCCAAGCAGATTAAAGGAATGGCTCTTATTGCTGGACCCACCTTCCCCAGAAGGGAAAGGGTTCATCTTGGTGACCTAGACCTTCCAGAACAATATATTAATATGAGCTAGCTCTGTATGTGTGGTGGATTTGCATGCAAATGCGTATAGACAGTATAGTCCACAGATAACCCCAAGATCTTTTTGTGGCATTAGCCCCTGATGTCCCTCAGCCCACCTGCCCCAAAACTACAAAACTGTATTTCACCACTCCTGGCCCAAACAATGTTTGACCCCTCAGATACAGTACCATAAAAGGCTTTGAAATGCCAGGGTGTGAGCTTAATGGATGCATTTTTTGATGAATACAGGTGAAGAAGTTATCCCAGCCCATCCTTATAACCCCCATTCCCCCCAAAGCTAGGACCTAAAGTGGTTTACAATCTAGAGAGAATTTCAAATAAAGACACATGTGGCTAAAATATACAAAAAGGTATGATAAAATAGTATTCAACTGTCAACAGAATTAAAATCATGTAAATCATTGATTTAAAAACAAAGAATAAAAGTAGCACAGCACACTAAGGCTGCTGCCACACTGCAGAATTAATGCAGCTTGACACCACCTTAACTGCCATGGCTCCATCCTTGGGAATCCTGGGATTTGTTGCTTGTTGTGGCACCAGAGCTCTCTGACAAAGAAGGCCAAATACAAATCTACAAATCTACAAATTCCAAATGCCATAGCACTGAGCCATGTCAGTTAAAGCAGCATCAAACTGCATTAATTCTCCAGGGTAGATGCAGCCTAAAAAGCCCTTTCCTTGTAAAACATTCTGTTCCCAAAAAGCTGTTGGAAGAAAAAAGGTCTTTGCCTGCCCATGAATGGATAGCAAAGAGAAGCCTGCCTAGTCTCCCTAGGAAGAGAGTTCCAGAGTGTCGGAAAAAGCCCTCTCCTGCATTCACACCAAACATGCTTGTGAAGATGATGGATTAAGAGAAGTGCCTCTCCCAAAGATCTTAAAAGTTTGGGCAGGCTCCCATAGGAAGATACAGTCCATCTGATATCCTGGACCCAAACTGTATGGTGCTTCATAACCAGCACCTTGAATTGTGCTTAGAAACAGACTAGCAGCCATAGAGCAGCTGTAACAAGAGAGTTGTGTGCTTCCTGTAACCAACTCCTGTTAACAATCTGGCTGCGGCTCTTTGGAGCAATGGACTCTCTCCCACATACAAGAGAGTCAAGAAACCAATGAATCAGGATGGAGGATTATAACTAGTTTTAGATGGGATTAGATCTCTGTGGAAGGAGCTCATATGGTTTGGAAGCTCTCCTGGAAACCCAAGTAACTGGGGAAGCTCAGTGGTGTGCATTGAAGCACTTTGGACTGGTTCACAAACTGCAGCATGATGTCAAAAAGAGGGACTTTGCCTCCGTTTAGTAGTCACATGGTACCTCGTACCAGCTGATGGCATTTTTCAAAGCTTAATTGCCATATGCGGGGAAGAAGTTAGGTGGAGGTTGTTGCATCCTTCCCCTTAAAACCCTGGTCCTGGTCAGGGGGATAGCTACAAGGGAGTAAAACAGGAGCAATTCTTACAAAAAGTAGGGTGGTTTCCCTCCCCCCATGAAACTTTCCTTCAGTCCCCACATTTCTAGCATTGCAGAGAGAGAGAGAGAGAGAGAGAGAGAGATGGAAAATTATTAACAGCTTCAACTCAAACTTGCTATGTTCACATTACTTTGGTAACATTGCCTGCCCCTTTTCTTTTGACACCTAAGCTGTATTTCTAAATGAAGTTTTAAGTTACTGCTATGTTAGAAATTTGGGCCTGAAGGAACATTTCATAGGGGAGCATAAATCTTAGTGGGTGAGGCAATGCCCTCCTTTTGCCTGCCTCTGTGCCCACCTCTGTTTATCTAAATCCATTGCTCTGGAGAAGATATCGAACATCAATTAAAACAGGGGAGTCAACCATATACTGAGCTAGACCATTGCTCTATCTACACCTGTATTTTCCATACTGATGGGATTCCAGGATTTTCCAAGATTCAGGAATGGATTTGACTCTTTGCCAGCCCTACCTGAAGACGCCACAGACTGACCTGGGTTTCTTGGAGTGAGATCCTACATAGTCTCGTCATTGCTGAAGTATCCACCAGCAAAGCTATGATATGCTAGCACTATCCACTCTCTATACTGGATACCACCACAGTTCATAACTGTCACCTCACAAGGCAAAGAGGTGGTGTACAATGCACATTGACATACTACTCCAGGTGAATTATTGTGCATATGCAATGGTTCTGCATGCTGAACATAATGAAGATATAGGGTGCTTAAAATCTGGATCCATAATTTTACCTTTAAAATATGTAAATATAATTTACTTTTGTTGTAAATTTCCATCATTATGGATTTCAGCAGATTTACAGTATTTTGTATGCTATGCAGCATGTAATTTAGCTGAAGTTTGTGCTGGTGAAATGGAAAGAATAACTCCTGGGATCTGCATGCTGAACAGTACTCCTAATAGCATCAACTAGATATGCCCATTCTACATTGTTTATTTGTTTGTTTAAAAAAAAAAATCACTCCACATGCCTAGCACAACTTACATTTATGCCTCCAACAGGATTCTGTTTAATGTGTGCAAAGTTATGACCCATTCCTAGCAATGCTCCAGATTGTCCCAGTCATCCATGTGGTGGCAGTTTTTATGAGGTAAATGAGACCTCTTTGTCAAGCTAAACGCCATTTGTATCATGGCATGCCTTGTGGAAAACATCTGCAGTTTGATGCCAACTTTCTATCTGCTGTTAGAGCCGAGGGATCTGTACATCATTTGCACAGTATTCTTTAAACCCCATTTTCCATTTGCAATTTTCCAAGTGATTGTGGAACAGTGATTAAGTTTCTGAAGGATTTCCCACATAATTCCAATAATGCTCAAGAAAGTCGAGAACAAGCTATTCCTTTATCTGTCAGCAAACCAACAACAGAGCTTTGAAAAGTTCCATTTTTGGATTATAGCTCCCAGAACCTCCCAAAACAGCATTGCTCCTGACCATGTTGATTGGGAGGATTCTAAAACCTATAGTCCAACAAAGTAACGTTCCTGAATTCTGAGAAGCAGAATATTAAAAGAATGTGTCAATAGATCACTGAGCAGCTTCGCAGCAACACCACAGGAAGCTTTTTGCTGCTGCTTTGAGACGATGAGCTTAGACAAGATTGCTGAAAACAACTTTAGACTGATTGTGTCTTCTGCAGTTAAGCTTTGGGTCAGCATGATGCACATTGAAAAACTGTGTGATTTTTCTTCTTTAAGTCACCACATCTAATGTCCAACTAAATCTATGCCTTTGGATTAAAGCACTTTGGGGAAAACCCTAAATCTCTGTGTCTGTAGCTCCTGGAACTTTCCTGACTGTCTTGCTTTTCAAATACCCATACAATTTTCTGTTAGGCAACCTGAGCTATAGTTTACAGTTGAGTTGTGGCTCCACAAATAGGGTGATAATGTAAATGGCCTGTCTTCTAGGTCCCATTATACATCATTCCCTAGTTTCCTTTGTTGCCTTCATGGTTTATAGGAAGATGTCAACAGCTAATCCTCCCCCTTTGTCTCTTTCCCCCATTCTGTAGCCCTTTGGTGCTGACTCTGGACATTATCACACGGGGGCAAATCTGCTGGTTAATCCACACAAATCCCAAACAGAAACTGGATTTTTGCCCCGCGTTTTCACACGACGTCACACAGAAGCTGGGCAGAAAGTAGACAGAAACTGGTGTTAACTGAGATCTTTTGAAATTCGGTTGTTTGGAGGAAATGCAAATGCGAAATTAAGGTCATTTCGCATTTACCGTAATGTGAAAAGCAAATGCGAATTTGGGAGTATTTCCCTGCTTTTCCCATGGTTCCAGCGAGCATTCCTCTATCTGCGCATGTGCAAGAAGCTCATTTCTAGTACATTTATGGGCTTTTCTCAATTGTGTGTGAACGTTAAATGCGCTTACTGTAATTTCGCAATTAAGGTAATTACGTGTGAAAGCCATTTGCGGAATCAAGGTTTATTTTCAGTTTATTTTCGGAATGCCTCATTTCCACTTTATTCTCGCTTTTTGGCCCACATGTGATAACGTCCTCTGTCATTGTAGCTGTATCCCATTGCCAATATAAATGCATTTGATGTAGAAGATTCATTTTTCTTCCTTGGATTTCCTCTGCTATGTGGAACAACAACTTTATGGATACTCACAGGCAATTACGTACGTTAAATTGAGAGCTATAACAGTTACCCTAGACTGGTCTGACTTCACAAGAAATACAGAACAAATACTTATGTCTTTAGTTGAGTATCCCATGTTCACAATGCTGAAAGCGTGTCATGCATGTGTATGTTTCGCAAAATGATCCACTTTTTCAGAATGACAAAGGAGAGGGAACTGTACAGGTGCTGAGCCTTGTACTGTTTTATCAGGCTTCATGGGAACATCAGCAGAGGCATAGCACAGAAAGCATTCAACCTCTAAAAGTTTTTTAAAGTGTGTTAAGGTTATAAGGTTATATATAGTACAAAGAATGGAGATCTGTTGCTTATCAACAGTGATGTCACAGGCACAATCTAATAGGTTCTAAGAGGTACCTCATTCTAAGGAGTTTTGCTTTGCTTTGCTTTACTGATCAAAATGGTCAGTGCTTTTCTTCATAGAGCTGGTCAGGCCCAAATGCCTGGCTCCATGGAAGGATCTCCCAGGATGCATCTACACTGTAGAAATAATACAGTTTGACACTAATTTAAGTGCTGCAGCTCCATCCTATGGAATCCTGGGATTTGTAGTTTGACAATATCTTTAGCCCTTTCTGCCAAAGAGTGCTGGTGCCTCACAACACTACAAAACCCAGAATTCCATAGCATGGAGCCATGGTAGTTAAAGTGGTGTCAAACTACATTATTTCTACAGTGGAGATGCACCCTCAGGTCCATGCATTTGAACATGGTGAGTTCTGTGGGAAGCAGCACCAGCCACCACCTATTTTCTGTTTCAGTCTTCTAAATACAAGGCAGAAGGAATGTGGACTCTGTGTGTGGTTGGTGTTGCTTTCCACAGAACTCATATTCCTTCTGTCTTCATTCAGAAGAGTGAGATGGAGAATAGATGGTGGTAGGAGCCACTTCCCTTCTTTCTTCAGGTGACAGGAGGGCCCAAAATGCCTCTGTTCTGATCCCTAAAAGGCAGGATAAAACCACATTTTGATAAAGAGCAACATCTGGAGTTTTGCATTCTAGGCAAATGATCCTTTCCCACAACAGCTGGGTTATTTCTGGGAAGGAAGCCTGGATCTGTCACAAGGTTGGATGAATAACAATACTTTGAGTCAACTGTGCAATAATAACACTTATCTGGGGAAAGCTGTAACCCATAGTAGTCAGGACACCATGCCATTCCATGCTTCCTAGCATCACAAGACAGATTTTCAAGAACAACTCACCTTCTCCCCAAACTCCTGAGTGTATATATATAGAGAGGTTTTAAAGACGTTTCCTCATGTTCATGAATGGCTGTTCATCAACACAATTGTGCTGTGAATGTGGGAGTGCGGGCATTTTTGCAAAACTTGGCACCGCTTGCAGAATTCCTGTAGGAAATGTGTGTCCTCAAGGTGTGCATAAACAAATTACATTTTACATTTCCCAGGTCCCTCCAGGTTTCTCACATTGTCCCCACAATAAGCATGTCCAATTCCTTAATTTTTCTCATGATCTCTCTAACGTGCATAGCCTCATTTTCTAGCTCTTTGTGCGTGCGCGTGTGTATGCGTGTGTGCAGCCTACTCTTCCATTGGCCTTGAAGAGAAGCAAGAGGATCTGTTTACTGCAAGAAGAGCAATCATCAGTGTGTATCTCTGAGTGTGTTTGTTCCAAGGAAGAGGAAAATGGGTGACCCCTAGATCATTCCAATTAAACACTCCCTTTTCTGTGGAGTACAATTCAAATTAAAAACAAAAAAGAAAACAGCTGCCTCTTGCACTGTGCACCATCTCAATCACATTAACAAGTTTGTTGAATTGTTTTGCAGACTTGTTTAAAATACCTTGTTGCCAAAAAGAAAAAGAAAAAAAGTTCAGGCTAGGAACAACAAATGCATTTTTCTGCATCACTTGTGAAGGCAGGCTGAGTCCATCAGGAAAATCAATTAGGCATAAACCCCACATCTGCCTCTAGACTCCCACAACTAGTATCTAAAACCAAGGTTGTGGTGCTGCTACTGCTAAACAGGCCTCATCTAGTGTGATGGTTTGCTGGTGATGCAGATTTGTAGTGCAATGTCCCTAAGGAGTGAAAGTGATTTTCTATCATTGGTCACTTCTCTCAAGGCTGTGCTTAGTTTTTATTTAAATGTGAGGTGAGAAGCTTAATGTAGGTAGTTGCAGAAACCAGGGTTGATGAAGCAGCAAAAGAAATCATTCCACTGTGCATGAAGAACTGCAGTGATGGCTGAGAATTTTATCCTCCTTTTGCTGTACACTGAAGTAAGTTATTTCACCAGTTATCTCTATCTATATGTACAGTGGGTTCTCCACATTCACTGGGGATAGGGGCACAGGACCCCGTGAAAGTGGGAAAACTACAAATAAAAGCCACTATTTTTTTTAACCTGAGAGAACACCTCTATAGGAATCTCTAGGTATGATCAACATCTACAAATGCCTAGAGTTTTTCTCTAGGATCCTCTAGGTCCAAGACCATGACTCTATGGTAAACGCTGGGCAGAGTCATACTGGAGAAACTAGAGATTCATAGAGAGAACATATTAATTCAGTGAATAATCAAATCCACAAAACTGAAAGCCACAAACATGGAGGGCTAACTATAGTTGGTACACCCACTTTTCACCAAGGAATAGTTCTTAAAGCAGCTTACTACAGGGTAGTAGAACTGTTCATGATAAAGTTAAAGACCTCCTCACAATTATAACACACATTCTAAAGTTGACTGATAGTAACAGCACAGTAGTAAAATGCATTACAAAGTATAATGACACTCCAGTGGGAGGGGGATAGTTCTGAAAAACTCATTTTTGCAATGCTAGAGTCACTACTGACAAGGCTTTGCTCTTAGTTCTCAGCTACTTCCCCACAACAGTAGTGACAACCTCAGGGGTGTCTCCAACCTTCATGGACTTTAAAGATCAACCCAAGTGTCACAACTTTCCATGCAAACACACTGATCCCTAAAATAGATCAAAATCCATCACTTTCCTTATACACATTTTGCATGCTGGATTGCCACACTTTAAATGACTAAGCAGGGGTAGGCAACCTAAGGCCCGGGGGGCTGGATGCGCCCCCCTGAGGCCTTTGGACCGGCCCTGGGCCGGTCCTGCCGCTGCCGCCGCCCGCCATGATATTGATTATTGTTATTACTTGTTCTTGGGGTTTTCTTGGCAAAATCTCCACAGGGGTTTTGCCATGGCTTTTCTGGGGCTGAGAGAGTGTGCATGCATATTTTTTAATTTTTTAAATTTTTAATATTTAATATTTATTTATTTATTTATTTATTTATTTATGGTGCTTCGGCCCCCCAATTGTCTGAGGGACATCAACCCAGCCCCCGGCTCAAAAAGGTTGCCTACCCCTGAGCTAAAGGTTCTGAATTGTACTCAAGAGAAGACCTGCTTTATGGTAGTCAAATTAAGAAGTTGCTGGAATACATATAATCACTAGTCATCATACTATTTTTAAAATCTATTTTAACCTGTTCTGCAGAGCTGTGATAATGAGCAGAAGCATATTACAACAAAAACCCTGAAGTAAGGATTTGCATTAAATCCAGCAGCACTAACCTGTTGTAAATCTTATCATGCAGCCAAAATTAGAGTGTCAGAAACCAAACTCCAGAAAGCAGCATCCACCCTCAGAGCCTTCCATTCTTCAGAATTCTTAGTATTTTAATCTTGTTCCTGCGAACATCTTGGTGTAAAAAGTAAATCTCCAGTTTCACAATAAAGTACCGTATTTTCCGGCGCATAAGACGACTGGGCGTATAAGACGAC
>CM034701.1:118265358-118284187 GCA_020142125.1 Phrynosoma platyrhinos | reverse complement strand
CCAGAACCATGACTTCCTTGATTGAGTCTGTCCATCTAGAATGCAACCTCCCTCTTTTCTTACTGCCTTCTATTTTACATTATTGTGTTTTCAAGGGAGTCATTATATGTCCAAAATACGACAGTCTTGGTTTAGTCATCTTGGTTTCTAGAGAGAATTCAGGCTTGAATTGTTCTAGGACCCATTTATTTGATTTTTAGCAGTCCAGAGTATCTGTAGAATTCTCCAGCACCACATTTCAGATGAGCTGATTTTCTTCCTACCAGTTTTTTTCACTGTCTAGCTTTCACAACCATACATAGAAAATGGAAATATGATGACACGAACAATCTTTAGTATTCAGTTATAGATATTGACACTTCAGGATCTTGTCTAGTTCCTTCCTAGCTGCCCTTCCCAGCCCTAGTCTTCTTCTGATTTCTTGACTGCAGTCTCCAATCTGATTAAGGACTGAGCAAGCTATGGAAAATCTTGAACTATTTCAATGTCTTCATCATCTGCTTTAAAATTATGTAAGAAATCTGTGGTTCAAATTTATTCTACGTGCTAGGCTCCTATTTCAAGGTACAAGAGTAGGAAAAGATTGACATCTATATGCATAGGGGCCGTGACATAACTGATGGGGTATTTGTGGATATGAATTGCTAGCCTTGAAAATGAGGACTCACAACTTTTCTTCCCTCCCTCTCCCATAGTGCTTCTAATTCATGCTGCCTCCATTGTTGCTTTGCTGAGTAGAGTATTAACTATCTAGGACAACTGCTTGGAAGCAAGAAAACAGCTC
This sequence comes from Phrynosoma platyrhinos, assembly GCA_020142125.1. Classification (NCBI taxonomy): domain Eukaryota; kingdom Metazoa; phylum Chordata; class Lepidosauria; order Squamata; family Phrynosomatidae; genus Phrynosoma; species Phrynosoma platyrhinos. Next base: position 118,283,403 of record CM034701.1, on the reverse strand, counting down.
ATAAAGCCTGCAAGGGAGTTGTTGGCTGTTGTGTCAAGGTGACTGATAATGCAATAAAAAGAATCCCAAGGAAAGATCCTGGAAGAATGTCTGGCATGAGCAACGTGATCTCAAGCCTTTCAGGTGGGAGAAATGTTGCATCTATAGTTTGTAAAGTGTCAAAGGGATGGATAAACAAGTGTACCATGAGGGGAAACACTTGGTACATTTTCCTACTTACAGGTAAAGAAAAGGTAGAATAGCGTAAGTGATATGCTCCCTCAGCAGAGATGGCGCTGTTAGAAGTAAGCCTGGCTGGGGTAAAGTCAATTATAGCAATAGACAGCTGTGAAGTAAGGCTGGGGAAAGCATGGTCAGGACTAGAGTATGGACAAGTTATATTTGTGGGATGACTTTTCCCAGAATCACCCAACCTGCATGGTCAGTTTCGGTTCAAAACCCTAAATTTTCCAAGCTCTGACAGTACTACCTCCCTCTTATATGTGAATAAGTTAGGTATATGAATAAATTTTGTAAGGTGATGCCTGGTCTTCCTTTTTTCCAGCTTCAGAACTGTAGACAGATGCTGCCCAAGTACCCAGTCCTCCTATTGCTGTAGCTGCATATGCTGGCACTGTGAAACTGACTGGTATGTGCCTGTGGGAAGGCAGGCATTGCAAAAGGAGGTACTAAAAACTTTCTTGCAAAATAAATTTAAGAACACATATGCCTATGTAAACCCAAGTTATGCACCAACAATATTCCTATATAAACCCAAGTTATGCACCAACAATATTCCAGTCACTAAAGTGGACAGACATCTTTTAAGATATCAGATATCACAGCTACAAGGTATCACTATTTCATACCACAGCAGCTATCAGTAAACAATATATATCTGTTAACTATATCAGTGGGTATTCAGAATTTAAAAGTAACACAAATCTATGAATTACCAGTCATTGTGACCTGACAAGTGCTGCTGGTTTTCAGAAACATTGTGAGTGGTTCACTGCCCAGAAGCCCAGCACACAATAAAGTCATGGACAACCATGGCACTGATTCTAATCTAAATAGAGGCTGGTAACTTTTGACCCGCCAGTTAAACTGCAACTCCCATCTGCACTCATTTGTGTGGCTAATAGTGAGGGATGATGGAAGTTGTAGTGCAACTACATTTGGAGGGCTGCATGTTCCCCATCTGTAGTTTAGTGTAATGGAGTTGACAAGTAAATTCGCAAACAATTCCATCAGTAGGCTTTCACAGTAAAAGGGGGAAAAGGCCTGCAATTTCCATTTGTGAGATTACCTCTTCCAATTCTCAAACCTATACACCAGGGGTCAGCAACCTACGGCCTGGGGGCCAGCCCCAGCCCTGCGAGGCCTTTGGACCGGCCCCAGCCCGGTCCTCCTGCCGCCGTGAGAGTCACGGCTGCCATTTTGTTTTCCAAAATGGTGGCCGCGATTCATTCGCACATACACCGGAGTACTGTGCATGTGCAAACGAGTCGTGGCCGCCATTTTGGAAAACAAAATGGTGGCCGTGACTCGCTCACACATGTGCAATATGCTGGAAGTATTGTGCATGCACATGTGAGCGTGCGCATGCATGCACAGTACTTCTGGCATACTGCACATGCGTGAGTGAGTGTGTGCGCATGGCGCCATTTCCCCCCCCCTCGGCCCACAGAAGAGCTCCGGACCAGCGGACCGGCCCCAGGTAGGTAAAAGTTGCCTACCCTGCTATACACATTTGCTAGTATAATGACCAAAATTATACTACCTTGGAGACAGCATATAAAGCTTATCTTCAGAGAGGTAGCCCCATTAGTCTGAGTATAAAAAAGTGGATTCTTATGATAATTTAAAGACAAATTAATTGATTTCAGCATATGCTTTCATGGCTTGTTACCTAGAAATATAAGGAGCTGCATGTGCTTTTGGGAAAATGTACACACATAGGTACAGCCATGATAATATTTGTTCAACCTTCATAGCTAAATAGGAGACATTCAAAATAAAAATAAATAAGAGAAATATGGCTGCTGAGTCAATTTATCTACACTGGATACCCCAGGAAATGCTGCTGTCCACTGGCAAAAGATGCTTAGCTGGGTAAAAGCTGGTAGTTTGAGGTACGCGAGTTTAAACAAACTGAAATAATTTTATATGGAGAAAGCACTTTCCAAAATCAAGCTCTTTTCAGGTCATGTCATCTGCACACCAAAAGGGTTACTAAACCATTTTTCTTTTGGAATTTAAAAAATAATAATCAAGCTCTAGCTGAGGGCAACAGAAATGGCAGATAGAGACAGACAAAAACTCTTTCTTCTCCCTCCCCCTTTACATTCCTACAAGCAGATATTTAGGAACTATACAATTTGGTTTTATCCAAAAGGTAAAGCTGGCTACTTTACTAAAATACTTGTTCATGCTTTTGGGATGGGGATAAACACAGGATTCCCTTGCATTTCTCTCTCTCTCTAATTCAGCTTTGAGAAAGCATTATGATGGTATTCCACACTTTGCTAGTGAGAGTGGGTGGAGGAAAAATGGGTCAGGCTGTGGAAATCTGTGTGCTTCTGTGCTAAGACAGCTCAAGACCTTACCAGGACACTATTACACAGTAACTGTTGTTAAAAGAGGCTTCTGATCACCTGATGGAAGTTCTTGCTGGTTCAGTATTGGTGAGGATGATGAGAAGGACTGCTTGGTATTTAGGAAGGGTGATTCTGTGCAGGCTTAATGACCATGTAAATATGTTTTTTTAAAAAAAAAAATACTAGAGACCCTGTTTATTTAAAGATATAGCTATGTTAGTCTGTAGAATTAATATGTATAGAGATTTTGTAGTAACTTTGAGACTAACTGGAAAAAAGAGGTTTGCAGCATGAGCTTTTGTAGACTTTATTCTACTTCTTCAGATGCTTATGGTGGATTGAAAGCCAGGGACAGATAGGAGTGCAGGAGTTTAACTGAAGATAGCTGAAAAGGAATGTTGGTTGCTGTAGACCCAGTCAGCATGAGTAGAACCCATGAGCTCTACATGATACGTAGTTTGCAAAGGTCTCACCCCAGGTAGCTTCTTAGGAATGACATCCCATTGTTTGCACTTGTTGAGAAAGAAGCTATCTGTATCTGGGCAAGTTTCTTGAAGAGGCTGATGGATTTCCACTTCATTTGGCTAAATTTGGTGCTTTCCATAGTGGTAGAATTTAAAGATATAGCCGTGCTACAAACCTCTTTCCCCCCCAATTTTTAAAAATTCCACAGCCTAACACAGCTATATCTTCAAATTCTACCACTGTGGAAAGCACTTATTCCCCTTCTCCACGGTCATCCCTTCTCCTTTTGTGTCATGTCTTTTTTTTAGCTTGTTTCAGTAGTAAAACTTAGAAAACCTTTATTCAGTAACCAGAGATGCACACTAGAGATGGTTGTTGTCAGAACTAACCAGCACGTGTTAGCAAAGCATAATTAAAGCACACAGAGCTTCAAATTTTTGGTGAGCTACCTTCTCATTTGTCACCACAGCAAAACAGTCTTTTTCCTTTCTATTCCTATGAAGCCCACCCCACCCACTTTACTTCTTCTGCCTGCCTTCCCAGTAAAGTGACCTTGGATATTCCCAAGCCAATCTCAACTCCCTCCCTTCTGCTCATTCACCACAAAGGAATGTGATCAACAACCTCTAGCAATAAACATCTCTCCGTATTTTTGCAACCTCTGGTCCTCCAGATGATTTGCACTTCAGCCCCCCGAATTCCTGAATGTTGGCCAAGTTAAGTGGTGCTTCTGGGAGCTGAAGTCCAAAACAAATGGGAAACATTGCTAGAAAAAAATACAATACTACATCTAATACCACAACCAGTTCTTCGTTGTAAGATAAAATGTATGTTTTGAAGCTTTCTCGGAAACAAATTTAAGGGGACACTAGCATGCCTTTTTGTTGTTGTGTGCCTTCAAGTTGTTCCCACTGGGAGAGTGAGTGAAAGCATTAGTGCTATAGAGGAAAGAAATGCAGCCAAATGCTCTCACACAGCATTCAACCAGCAGCACTTTGAAATCAGAAAATGAAAGTCTGGGTCCTACATTTGCCTCCTAGCTCAGGAGTCTTTATCCTGAAACCCTAATTTTTCACTAGTGCCCCTCCTTCTTTCTATACCCTTGTTAAATAAATGCTTGTAACACCCATTGAAGAGAGCCAGTGTGGTATCATGGTTTGAGGGTTGAGCTAGGACTCTGGAGACCAGGGTTAAAATCCCTGCTTGTTCATGAAAACCACTGGGCAACCTCGCACAAGACATACTGTCTCGTCTCAATGGAAGGCAAGAGCAAACCCCGTCTGAATAAATCTTGCCAAGAAAATCCAGTGATAGGTTCACCTTAGGGTTGGCGTAAGTCAGAAACAACTTGAATACATGCAACAACAAAAACTTTGATTAGTAGAGGAAATGATTTTTTAAAAAGCTGATAACTACACCCACAGAGATAAGGTTCCTCTAGCTATACAGTAAATAAAGTTCCGTGCTTCACAAGGCAACACAAGATGAGGACAAGCTGGGGTATCTTATTGCTCTCTGTCCTCCCCATCAGGATTGTTGCTTAAAAGACCAGGAGAGATTTGGGAACATGGAGGATAAGAAATACATAAGTGCAATTTATGACATTATACAACATCATCCCAGATCATAGGGGAATCTGTTAAGCCAGGGGTAGGCAACCTAAGGCCCGGGGGCCGGATGCGACCCAGCAAGGCCTTTGGACCGGCCCCAAACCGGTCCTGCCGCCGCCGCCCCCCCACCGCCGCCGCCCCCCCCATGATGATATTGATTATTGTTGTTATTACTTGTTCTTGGGGTTTTCTTGGCAAAATCTTCACAGGGGTTTTGCCATAGCTTTTCTGGGGCTGAGAGAGTGTGCATGCATTTTTTTAAATTTTTTAATTCTTTTTTAATTTTAATTTTTATTTATTTATTTATTTATTTATTTATTTATTTTTGGTGCTTCGGCCCGTCAATTGTCTGAGGGACAGCAACCCGGCCCCCGGCTCAAAAAGGTTGCCTACCCCTGTGTTAAGCCATCATCTTAGCCTCTGATGTGCTACCTGATGCTACCAACATGATATGGCCTTATTTTGGCTTTATAATAGTAGGATGTTGGCAGTGTTTTGTTTTTCAAAAAAATAATGGAATCATAATCTGGGTCAAGACATCAAACATTTTCTTTGGACCAGAGATGTGATTATTGTGAATTTGGAATGTTATAAATGATAAACTGTGGATGTTTCCTATGATGATGCAGGAGACTGACTTCATGAACCTTTCATGGTTAAAATGTGTTAAAAATAGTGGAAGCAGGGTCAGATTGGGGATGCAGTAGCACAACTGTTAGCTCTTACCCAATAACCATCTACCAATATAAGACTTGAGTCCTACAGGCTCAAATAGTTTTGGAGGCAACTTTATTTGGAAAGTGAGGGAAAGGCTGCCTCATGGCCTCAAACCTAATCAGGCTCAATGCCATTCAGCAACAATTAACAATCCATTATTCTCTCTTGACATTTGTTTGTGGTAGATAAGATTGTCATATAAAGCTGTTATAACATTTAAAAAGAATGCATAAGATACAATAAGTAGACTAAGGGTCTTTGCAGACTACCAGAAATAGTGCAAATTGAGTCCATTTTAAGGGTTAGGGTTAGTGGTAGGGAATCACGGGAATTGTTTTTTTCTGAGACATTGAGCCTTTTCTGTCAGAGAGCTCTGGTGCCACAATAAAATACAGTTAAAATAACTCCTGTCTAGTTTATCCTTCAGGGAATTTCCCATGGGACTTCATTGTCAGACTCCTAAGGTACTAATTTACTGTTGAACCAAGGGAAGGATCAACATCTTCCTGAGGAACTGGGAGAGATACCTGAACCCAATGTACCCCAACCATGCACTTATACTGAGGATCATTCTTAGCCCAGATTTGCTGGCAACAGGCTACTCAATTCTTCACATTTACAAAATTCCTGAGTCCTATAGGAACAGCAGATTGAAAAGAGCTGATTATGTTTGTCTTGAAGAAGGGAAGATACAAAAGAACTGTAATAGGTGTCTTCAAGTAGCTGAAGTACTATCATGTGGAAGATGCAACAGCCTAGATCAATGTACAGAACAAAAACCTGGTGTACAGAACAAAAATCAGTGGGATTGTAGGGAAGGATTTCATTTTAATATGAGATGAAACTTCAGCATTGGAACAGTCTGCTTCAGGAAGTGGTGGGCTATCCTTTACTGGAGAACAGAACTTGGACAGCTATCTGTCATGACTTCTCTATTTGCCCCTGCAATGAGCAGGGAGTTGGAATAGGTGACCTCCACAATACCTTTCAGCTCTGTGATTCTATAGCTATGCATATCATTTACAGAAGCAAACTAATAGCGCCTGATCCAGAGCAATTTCTACTTTCAGATATTGCTTTTCCTGCCTATTTTCTTCACACTGTCCTTGTATTGTCTAGATTAGTGCTGCTCAGATTGGTAGTCCACAGACTGGTGGTCCACAAGCCAGTACCTGGAGAGTCTCCAGGAAAGAAACAATTTTAGCCAATGGGCACAAATATGGTATCAGTCCCTGGCACATTAGGGTGGGCAACTTATGGTTTCCCACATCAGCTAGGCTGAGAAACGTTAACTTAAATGTTTCCATGGCAGGCAAAAGGCCCAAAGAACTAACCATGTTATCACATGTTTTTTCAGTATGATGACAACAAACAATGATTTCCTTGCTTCTCTGTTGAGGTTTATTTTTTCCATATATAGTGGTCCTCTGTATCCATAGATTCTTTATTCATGGATTCAGACATTCATGGCTTGAGAATGTAAATAAAATAAACCCAAAAAGCAAACCTTGATTTTTCCATTTATATAAGGGATATCATTTTACTATGCCATGGTATTTAATGGGACTTGAATATCCACAGTTGTTGGTATCCATGTGGTCCTGGAATCCCAGCAACCTGCTATAGTGTCAAAGGGGATTTTTGCTACTTGATGACAGTTAAAGGATTATATTGTTGAAGGTAGGCTATTCCCAAAATAATTGCCACATAGCACCCTTGGCTCATTTAAAATACATGCCTATTGAGCAAGTTACCAACCAGTTCTGTTTGTTCCCTGCAGCCCCTAGAGAGTCAAAGAAAGCTTGAAGTAATGTGTGCCAAAAGGTTTGAAACAAGCCACAATTCATTACACAGGCTCACTCTGTGTCAAATAAGTGCAAATAAATCACTTGTATCCATTTCATTTGAGCTTCTGCCCTTACCTAAGGGGATAAGGGCCAAATTAGATCTTTAGGGGGAGTTGTATGAACAGAATTATGTTTTTAAATGTACCAGAGTGGCCAGAAGAATGACTCAGAAGAAAAGTGGGAGTGGATCTTTCTCATCAAACCATTGCCCTGATCCAAATCACATCACAAAATACCTGCCGGCTTTTCAGGAGTTGCAGTTTGCATGCCATGGTTTGAAGTGTTAACCTAGAAGGGGATAGCTCCATATTCTTGATGTTAAATGGTGTTACAATAATGAGGGGGGAATAATGGAACATAGGACTGGACTGGATGGCCCTTGTAGTCTCTTCCAACTGTATGATTCTGTGATTCTATGAGAATTATTTCTGGGCATTTGTAACAGACATACAGTTAGCTGAAAACTAGCTGCTTGGAAAGGAATGTTGTTGATAAAGAACTATATCCTAAGACCTTCATAAAGCATCAGATTACACTAGTAATCCTCAAACTAATCTCTCTCAAATCTTTAGAAAGCTTGAGTGTAAAGAACACCTTTGATTATAAACCTCCAAGATATAAGGCTGAAGATTCATCAGATCAGAGAAGCTTGCTTTTTATACAACTGGTTTGCAAGCTTCCCAGTATATCTAATCACCTTCTGACCTTCCCATTGAAAAGCATCAAGGGATGGGTGGAGAAGTTCAACACAATCATCACTGCACTGTACTTTCCTTGATGCACAGCAGTTGGGTGCATGTGTGTGTGTTAAAAAACACTGCTTGGATTATATGACTAAAATGTTCAGGAAAGCATTTATCAGGAGGTGACCTTGGTTGCTTTATTGTGGGATGCCAACAGTATATCAGAGAACACCTTTAGAGTACAAGCTGGGTAATACAGACTAGGAACAACTCAGAAGGAGGTTATTTTGTATAGTTTCCCCCCCCTGCACTGTTATTAAATAGTATTAATCCTTTGAAAAAAGCCTCCCAGTGTTCCTAGTCTTTGTGAGACAGATCTGTTCCCTTTGAGAGAGAAAAAAATGCGTTGTAAAGACTGAGTCCTATTGTTAGTCCCAACTAGATCAGATCCATTAAATCAAGGGAAGTTACATTTGTAATTTGTAAGTGTTGATTTAACAAGTTACTATTGATTCAGTGGTTCTAATTTAGAAAGGGAGCCAGTGTGGTTTTGTAGTTTGAGTGTTGGATTACAACTTTGAAGATTAGGATTTGATTCCCTGCTTGAGCATAAAAACCCACTGGGTGACCTTGGGCATGTCATGTGCTCTTAGCTTCAGAAGATGGCAATGGCAACCCCCCCCCCCCTTGAAGAAACTTACCAAGAAAACCCTATGATAGTTTTGCATTAGGGTCACTATAAATCAAATATGATTTGGAGGCACACAACACAACAACTATAGGAACTGGGCTTGAATTTGTCCCTTTCCCAGAGTCACTCACTGCATCTATCAACAGTTCTATCCCCTCTTTGGATGCTTTTCTGTTTGAGGGGAAGATACTTGCTACGCTTTTTCTATGACGTGCCACTTCCTTGCAAGCAGAGCACTATACAGGAGGGTTGAATGATAGCTGATTTCCTGACCTGTTGCTGAAGTGGTATAGTCAGAAACAAAATTTACATTCTCACCTACTGGTTGAGAGAACAAGAATCTCTTTCACTTGCACATTTATAGCACTTTCACACATTTTAATTGCAATGGCTTCATCTTGTGCAAATCTTCTTTTTCTGATTCTAATTCTGCTTTTCTTATGATGTTTTCAGCATATCAATTGGGTGATAGGATGCAGCCTTGCCTGGCCCCTTTCCCAATTGGGAACTATTCTTTTTCCCTGAATTCTCTTCTGACAGTGGCCTCTTGTCCTTGGTACAGATTCCACATTAGGACTGTCAGATGTAGTGGCACCCCCACGTCTTTGAGTGCATTCAATAGTTTTTTGTGATCTATACAATCAAATGCTTTGCTGCAGTCTCTGCAATACCCAGTTATTACCTCTTTAATAACTAGAGTAAATTAAGGACATTGCTATGTAGTGCTGTTTCCCTTATTCCAAAGCCTTTATGTTGCAAGAAGCAAAAGGTTTTTGGTAAAAACGGCAGCCCCATGTTAACTTTTCTTCCTCCTCCACCACCACTCCTGTTATATTTCATATTTTATTTTTATTTCAAAGATTTATATCCCACCTTTTCCTCACAATAGGATTCAAGGCAGGACATATGTAGTACCTTATGCCCAGAGCCTCTGAGAGAAATTTTGCAAGGTAGAGCAAGACTGCTTTCAGGCCCAAGGGGGAGGATCCCCTCAAAATTGAGGATTTAAGTCTTTTCAATAAAGATAATGGTATGATATTAAATTTTAAAGCTGTAGTTATTCATATTGTAGAAAAATATTGTTAGGATAAAATATGAACAAAGTAGACAGCTTTTGGTGTATGATTATGAAAGCATAATTGAACATGATGGCTAATCTCATCTGAATATGACCCCTGGTAAATGCTTTTATTCTCTGTGTACAAGAATCAAAGCAACAATAAGCCTAATTGGCTAATGAAATGATCTTTTCTGGCTTATCTGTCTGCAAAATTTCTATCAAACTCAATTTCTCTGGCAATGCTTGAGTCAATACTCAGGTCTTGCAGAGTTTGAAACACTGTAAATCTTAAAAAAAACATTTTTGATAAACTTAAGTTTGCTAAAATATATATTTTTTTATTGAGGGAGAGGGCTATCAGAAATTCACAGGCCCTCCTTGGCTTTCTGGGCACTGGACCATTGTACGGGCCGCCCCCAGCCCTACTTATGTCCTGAATCTTTAGGATGTGAAATTCCCTATCCTCCTGATGGTGGCAGCTAGAGGAACAGAGTTGTTGCATGGGAGCATGGAAGTGCACAGTAGAGCTATATGAAGAAAGGGGTAAGTGGCAGGACATATTATGGAGGAGCTACCCTATTCAGTGGCGGCAGCTTTGTGTTTCTTATAATGGTTAATTGTACCCTATTTGTGACAACAGTCATCTACATTCACACAAAAAGGGCAACCACCATGCCTTAGTGGCTTAGAGGGCTGGCCATGTTTAGTCTAGGAAGAGAAAGTTAAGTGACATGATAGCCATGTTGGAGCAAGCTTGTTTTTATTAATCCATATAATAATAATAATAATAATAATAATAATAATAATAATAATAATTTATATCCCGCCCCTCTGCAGAGCAATCAGACACATATATAGACTAGGACACAGAGCAAACTGCAGAAAAGAGATTCCACATAAACATTAGGAGGAACTTCCTGACAGTAAGAGCTGTTTGATGCACACTCCCTCGGAGGGTGGTGGAGTCTCCTTCCTTAGAGGTCTTTAAACAGAGGCTGGATGGCCATATGTCAGGGTGCTTTGATAATGTGTTCCAAAATGGCCATCAAGATGGCAGGCCTTCCCCAAATAGACTTTCTACTTCAACCTGTGCCTCTCTCTCTTTTTATATATCTATCAGTGTCAGAACACCATTCATTTTAACTTTTTAGTATGTTTTTTTAAAGGGGGATGTAATTTGTTTTTATCATGTTATTAATGTTCAATCTAGGGTTTGTTTTATCCATGTTAACTATGTGAGCCGCCTTGATTGCCTTGGCAAAAGGCGGGATACAAAAATAAAGTTTATTTATTATTTATGGTAGATTGGGATTGGACTGGATGGCCCTTGAAGTCTCTTCCAACTCTAGGATTCTATGATTATGCCGTGAATGTCTCAGGTTATCTCTGAGTAAATGTGATATCTGGAAGTACCTCATGACTGACTCTGCCTTAAACATCAGGTAATGCTGAACAGATGGGAGAACACATAAATGTACTGTTTACTTCTCCAACATATTGACAGTGCCACAGGGTTGCACCCGGACTCAATCACATTAAAATCAATGGGCCTCTGCTTAGTTGTGGTTAATGTGACCCACTAATTTTATTGAGATTGATAGAACAATCTTAAGTGAGAATGGGAGAATGAAGTGGTAGATCATGCACCACTTCCAAAACCATGCCTTGTCAGTGGCAGGAGTGCCTTATATTTTTCCAGCTTCAATCCTTTTTTAAAAAAAGTTGCCTCCTTTTAACTTCAGCTGAATACCTATGCCAGCTCCAAACTGTCATGGGTGAGGGTCCCAATCCCTCATCTTCTCATGGGAAGAACAAAGGAGTCTTGGATCCAACTAGATCCCGTTCTGCAACACAGTTTTGTGGTGTAACTGTCAGTGCAAACACCACCCACAACACACGTGTTGGAGCTCCTATCCTGGTTGGCCCTGCACTTCCAACCCTTGGGCTCCTATCACTCAACTTGCCCTTTCCCCACAAGATCCCCCTCTGAATCTGTTACTTGGACCTCAAGGTGACCACTGTCCTGGACAAGTGGTTATGTCAATCAGTGGGTTCAGTGCAGTGAAGCATGACCAGTTGTCCTTGTTAATTGTTAAATTAAAACATTCAGACAGCTGTGACAAATAAAAATAGTAAAGATTTATTATATAACAAAATAAACAGCTAGCCTATAGGTTAGTTCCGCTTGGTGTACACAGCAACACCTCAGTTTGAGATAAAGCATAGTAACATTTCTCCCTGAACTCTCTCTACATTCTCAGTTCCTATTAAACCTTGTTTGGATCACCTCCACCCACCTCTTCTTAACTGGCTGTACCTTTATCTCCGACTGGCCTCATCTTACCCTTCAACAGACAAGCCTATTTTTATTGTTTAACCACCCCTCTCCAAATCATCCCATGAGTTGTGATTGATTGAATCTACAGTTTTGCATAGCTGTTTGCTCCACATATGAATATTTATGACGTGTGTCATGGCTGTGTAGGAGACCTGGGAGGATGGATTAGGCCCCATCCTAATGCTGTACAGGTTTGGGATTTAGAACTGCTCCATAAGCCATGAGTAGAGTGGTTTCAGATTAGACTTTATTCTGCAGCACTCTGTCTCATTCACTGGGGATTCACAGAACGTCCTTTCCTACTCAGTCCTCTTCTGTTATTCCACTGTTGTCTTAAACCTTTTTCCTTGCCACAAAAACTAAAATAAAAATAAAAAAACCCTTAAGAATTCAAAAACAGAATAGCTGCATAGTACCTTCTAATTGGTAGCATGGAGAGCCATCTATTTGGAAATGCGTGTGAGCATGTTTTCATTCGTTTTGGAGGGGTTTTTTTGTTCTTGTGTGCCTTAAAGTTGCGACTTGCGGCAACCCTGACAAATCTATCGCACGGTTTTCTTGGCAAGATTTGCTCCGAGGTTTGCCATTGCCTTCCCTTGAGGCTGAGAGCATGTGACTTGCCCAAGGTCACCCAGTGGGTTTCATGTCCGAATGGCAGCAGAAGGGGGGAAATGGCCAGAAGGTTCTAATTTTGAAAAAAATAAGTAATGACTATCTGTCATCCAGGAGGAAGAGCAGAATCCATAACCTTGTCATAGTTTCCATGATACTACAAAGAAAAGTAATATTTGATATAGACAGCAAAAATGTAGATGATCAGATAGCAAAGGAGGCAGGAAGGGCAAACTCATACTATGAAGTGTTCCCAACGGTCAGCTAAAAAGGTAAGCTTTATAAAACATTACCTACATTCCTTTGTGTACTGAGAATTTCCTGTATTTCATCTGACCAGCCTCTCCCACCCACTCTATATCATTATTCAGGATCTAGATCCTTAAATTAAATTGGTAATTTTAGGGGTAGAGAACTTTATATTCTATTTATACCATGTATGATGAGTTTCCATGGTTATTGGCTTTCTGATATTTTCTGGGGCTAATTTTAAGATATGCAGACAGCTGTCAAGACTATGTCCAGTATCTTTTCAAACTGGAATTTGCAACCAACATCCTTGGGCTGAATCCAAAAATTGTTTGGCTTTGTTGTTTCCCCCACTAGTAATAGAATCCTTCTGCAGCAACATGCTTCTTCAAGATATTGGGAGGAGGAGAATAGCAGGTGCTTCCATACAGTGGTTATAGGGCTACAAACTGGAAGGCATTGTGAACTTGCGCCATATTTTTCTGCTCAACATATTTTTCCATATTCTTCTGCTGAAAGTAGTGGTGCAAAAGTAAGGGAGGGCTTAATTCTTTCTCTCCCCCCCCCCCAATGTTGTGAAGGAAGGATTAAGATACAATAAAAATCTTAGCTGGAATTCAGTATCACACTCATGGATGCACAACCTGGAGTTTCACATTCATAAATGATGTATTCATGGTTCCTACATAGTAGCATTGTGGAATTATTGCCATGATGGTAACTGTTTTCCCAAGCCTACTTTTCCAGGCATCAGTCTCAGAGAAGGAGGTCCATTCTGCTGGCAATTGGGGCACAGGTGGATATTTTTACCCCACTTCCACCAATAAGCAAGCAAGGCCCCTTGCCACACTTCCATGTTGCAGCCTCCCTGGCTGGTGAGGTGCGTGTGTGATGGAAATGTCATTCACCTGACCCCCAATTACTAGCCAAATGGACCACCTTCTCAATGCAGCTATGTCCAGTACAGTAGGTTGGGAGGGTTAGGAACATACATAATTAAGTAGTCTAGGGTAGAATTCTGGCCTGAAAGGACCTGGAGTCCCAAGTGAGAAATATTCCTTTCATCATTGCATTTTGTCCTCTCTTCCCTCTAGTGAAGCAGACAAAGAATTGGATACAGGGGTAAAATTAGGATCCTCCTTCTTCATATTGAACTTGAAGTAATTTGTGCTCCTCCCGTTTCAGTAAGTATGACTGGAAAGTGATGTAAGGCGATGCTGGCAGAGGTTGGCAGGCCACTTGTAGGTCTCTCCATCCAACCATCCCATTCAAATGACCCTCAAGAGACCATATGTCCTCCTGTGCTGTTTAGTTTCATAAAACTGGTTTCCTGGAAAATGTTTTCTTGTTTCACTTCTTACTGCTTTCCTTTATTCATATGTAGTATTTTATCTTGCCTACCCTTGTATGATTGGGGTGATGTAATTAGGGAACTCGGAGCAATGTATCCTGTTTTACTTTCTGAACAACATGGTGAAAGCCCAATAAACCAAGAGCAATTGATTTGCCCAAGGCCACAGTCAGGACACATGGAGGCATTTCATGTAGTTGCCCGTATGCATTGGAAATCTTTCCATTAATATTCTTTTGCCACACTTTGCATTGGACTGTTGCACCTTCACCCCAGAAACAATGTCAGGGCTGCTGAATACAGTAAAAACTGGACACTTATCTGGTAGCAGTACTGTCTCTGCAATTTGGAAGAGCTGCACTCGCAATTCCCATACTGTGTACACATGGTAGAGAGCCCTAGCAATGTAGAGTACACACAATGTGATGAGAGCTTTTATTTGCTTGGTCAACTACTGCCCTGAAAAGGCAGGGAACTGTAAAGAAGATAAAATTTCTTGAATGTGTGAAGCAGCCCTTCATCATGATATGAAGAGGCTTCCTATGATGGGAGATACAGGCACAGATAAGATCCCCCCCCCCCCTTTTGAGATGGGTGAAATTTCAATCTATAGTAATTTTTTCACTCACTGGATAACATTCACTCTCTGAAAGATAAGCACCTTCATTCTGAAGTATTTTGAAATAAAATACTCACTGCAAACACATCCTTTACAACTTTTTAGAGGTTTACAAATTAAAATCCTAACACCCTATATAAGTGGATGAATAAGCAGCTGCAGTACATGCTTATTGACAATTCTTGTTCCCCTTTAAAAAGAAACAAGAGCATGTCCTCCACACTAATTACTTTCTGAGCATAACTGCTGGAATGGAAGCACTTTTCTATTCCTATTAACATATTTAAAATGCACAGGGTCAAATTCTCAGTAGAAGGGAATTATAACTAAACGTGGAAGGATTTATCACACTTAATTTCTCAGGTGCCTACGATTAGATGTGTTAATTTTACAGCCCACACATATACACAGAAAAGTCTATTTCACCACCCCGGGGGCTACTTCCCTCCTGTTGCTATAAAACAGGTTTAGTTCTATTGACTTCAATAAAAAATTAAATGCCAGCAGAGATGGTGATGCCGTTGTCAGTGGCTCACATTCAAAAGCTATTGCTTTCTGTCTTCTGGTGTCTCAGAATCTGTTGCATTCCGAGCTCTCTGTCTTTTATTAGGACATTTCAATTTTACCCTGGCTCGCTCAAAGTTAGAGCATAGGACAACTACAAGTAGCGCAGTGATTAATGATGCAACTTATCTCAAGCTGAAATGACATTCAGCTGTTGATGTACTCAGAGGTGAAAGGAAAGTCCGAGGCTGCACAAGACATATTATAGGAGCATGGAATGTGAGAAGCATGAATCAGGGAAGCTAGACATAGTAAAACAAGAAATGGAACATATAAACATTGCAACATTTGGGATAAGTGAGCTAAATTGGACAGGAATGGGACATTTTGAATCAGATAATTACATAGTGTTTTATTCAGGAAACAAAAATCTAAGAAGAAATGGGGTGGCATTAATAGTAAGGAAACATGAAGCAAAAGCAGTCAAAGGATATAATGCAAACTCTGAAAGAATCATATAAATAAGACTTTAGGGAAACCCCATCAATATTACCATAATCCAGGTTTTTGCTCCAACTACAGAGGCAAAAGAAGAAGAAATTGAAAGATTCTGTGCTGGAGTCCAGAAGGAAATTGATCGCACATCAAACAGGACTTGTTAATCATTGGCGATTGGAATGCAAAAGTAGGAAGTAAAGCAGAATCAAAGATTGTAGGAAAATTTGGCCCAGGATCAAGACAGGAAGCAGGAGAGCAACTGACTGAATTTTGCAAGGCCAACAGTTTGTTCATTATCAAAACCAGGGGTAGGCAACCTTTCCCCTTTAAGGGCCGAGGGACTTCAGATCAGTCCCATGTTGGCCAATATCTCCTGGGATTCTGGGAGCTGAAGTCCCTCAGCCCTTAAAAGGGAAAGGTTGCCTACCCCTGATCAAAACATTCTTTGAGCAAACCAAGAGACAGCTGTATATATGGACATCATCTGATGGTCAATATAGAAAGAAAACTGGCTACATAATTGGAAACAGAAGATGAAGAAGTGCCATTGTCTCTGCAAAAACGAGACCATGAGGAGATTGTGGCATAGACCATGAACTGCTAAGATCAAAAATTAGAGTAAGACTAAAGAATAATATTGAACCAATCATTGTGCCAAAACAGAACATTCTTATAGAATTTAAAAATACTGAGGGGAAAAGATTTCCATTATTAACTGACTGAAGAACTATGGACTGAAGCCAGGGACACTGCCAAGAGGGAATGCAGAAAGACACTATCTTCATCCAAAAGAAAAAAGAAGCCTCAATGGATGACAAATGAAACTATTCAAGCAGTGAAGGACAGATGAGAAGCACAAGTAAAAGGTGATAGAATCCTGAATGTAGTCTAGCCTAGATTAAGAAAGAGAGCCCTCCCTCTAGTCTATCTGCCATGGTCCAGGCCTAAAAGGGAGAGAACTGCTGGACCTGATCCCCTTCTCCACTGCCATTCCCTTCTCCTTTTGTGTCATGTCTTTCTAGAATCAGAGGTAGGCAACCTTTCCCCTATAAGGGCCGAGGGACTTCTGTTCCCAGAATCCCAGGAGCTATTGACCAACATGGGACTATTGGCCAACATGGCTGAGGCTTCTGGGAGCTGAGGTTCCTCGGCCCTTAAAGGGGAAAGGTTGCCTACCCCTGTTCTAGATTGTAAGCCTGAGGGCAGAAAACCATCTAATTAACTATTTATAAGCTGCTATGAGAGCCTTTGTGGCTAGAGTGGGATATAAATACTCTAAATAAATAAATAAAATGGTTCAATGACTTGTGTACAAGGGACAAGGAGAACTATAATAATCAATGCACAGAAAGAGAAGATGACAACAAAAGAAGAACAAGAGACCCCTCCCACAAGAAATTAAAGGGAAATTTCAAGAGTGAGGATGTCCTATGAGTAGCAGGGGAACACATTACATGACCAATTAGAAATAAAAAAAAGCCAATGGAAACAATACCCTGAAGAACTATATAAAAGAGATAAAAGGATGACAGATTGATTTAAGTAACAACCATTTGAAGATGAACCTACAATTTTAGACAGTGAAGTGGAAGTTGCACTTGGAGCACCTGGGAGAAATAAATCACCAGGAACAGATGGCATACAAACACAGCAGTTTCAAGATAATAGAGACAGAATCTACTCTAGTTTTAACTAAAATCTATCAACATGGAAAACAAGAAAATGGCCAATAACGGAAACACTCAATAATGCCCAATATGTATTCCACTCAAGAAAGGAGACACCAGAAATTGCAATAACCACAGGACCATTGCATTAATTTTCCATGCAAGCATGGGTAGCAGAGTGCACAGTACCTCATACAACCAAGTCACTACTTGAGCAATAATTAGGGTGACCTATGTGCGGTTTTAAATGGGATAGTACTGGGTTTTAAAAAATATTTTCAGACCATCCCATAATTTTAATATGTCAATTTTGTCCTGTTTTCAAGAAAAATGCCATTATGTTGCAAAAATGGTTTGAAGATCCATTTGAAATTGTGGTTGTAAAAAAACAAATTGTGTCATGGAGTATGAGAAGTCTCATGATAAAGTGTTGAAATATCGACATTTGCTGTGTAAGATTACTTAATTGGAGAAATATTCATGGCACGATACCATATTTTCCGGCGCATAAGACAACTGGGCGTATAAGACGACCCCCCATTTTTTCCAGTCAAA